>JAODUO010000106.1:0-7500 GCA_025642075.2 Ridgeia piscesae | reverse complement strand
AAAATACTATTCAAAATTAAATTTATACTAACACAAAATAAATAGAAATACAAATTTGCGGTTGTTTATAAAATATAAATTACGGCAGGGTTAACCAGTGTCCATATGAGGTGGCAGCATAGTATAGATCACGCAGATAAATATTCAAAAGCCGGGAGACACACCAGACTGTCTTCTCGGCGTTGTTCCGCAGCCGACCGACAGTCGGTTAAGCGAGACTAGTTTCCCCAGGCAGAGTTGAGGGGGCTTAAAAGTGCTGCCACCTCACGGAGCCTGGGTAACCGAGGCTAGTGTCTTCCATGGCGACAAGAAACTAAATGTTGTAACTCTCACAGTCGGTCCACCACACTGACTAGATGAGTTGCTCTGTTATTTAATCAGTCTCCTGTTGACGCTGTAGGACAACACCACGGTAGCTCTGTCCTTTTAGTTAAAATTGTATTAACAATCAATAATACCACGCCTAATGTAATTAAATAAGTAGAGCGAAATTATTATATTAAAACCATTTCGGCAATGAAACATTGTTACACGTCACAACGACTAGCTCGCCTGACATTTCATTTCCATTAGTGAATAACATTTCGACATTCAATTGTGAACGCTGCCACCCGTCGGGAGATGTGTGCGCTGTGTCACTGGAATAAGCTACATTAGTGATATTGTTTTTTATAATTGCAAATACGTGTTTAATTAACTCTGTAATGTCCCTACAAACTGTTGTTTTATTTATGTTAACGTGTTAACACGTCATCACCCTCACACTCACTCAGTTTTAATACACACACACACGCACGCACTCACGTACGCACGCACACGCACACACAAACAAACAAACAAACACACACACTCATGCAAACACACACTCGCACACGCAAACGCAAAAATGAACACTCGCGCACGCGCACGCGCACGCGCACGCACACGCGCACGCACACACACACACACACAGTTACACATCACTCGAAGTAACACCTTCGATACTTTAATACGCATACCAAGCCTCCTGCAGACACATAAGGATGCAACTATTCGTTCACACTGGACTCCATAAACGTTTGCTTACGTATGTACGTACATACATATACGCACGCAGGCACTCAAGCGCACACGCATACACGTGCAATCGCGGTGGACGACCTGAACATGCACGTGTCAAAGCGCCCATGTGTCGTCCAAAGCAATAAGTTAAATGTTGCTAGAAAAGCAGCCATAACTCGCACTTAACAGTCCGGCAAGGCAAACTTTGCCTTACAACGTGTAGAACATTATTATGCATTACGTATTAATGAAACGTTTAATTATGCAACATGCAAAGTTTTTAGAAGATTGTTATGATTGTGTATTAAAGAAACGTTAAACGATGAACATTTAACAAGATTTAACAAGATTGCCACCTAGAGATTCAACTCTAGATGGCAGGTGGACTAGGAAGCCATTTGGCTTATCGAGAGTCCAACCTATCTATTTAAGTATACCCCGCCCTTCTTAGGTATATGTCGATTTTATTTTTAAATATATTAACACTACTAGCACCTACACAATCAGCTGATAATATGTTCCATTCGTTTACTGTTCTTTGTGAAAATGAAAATTTTCTAATATCTAGTCTACATTGGTTCTTTGCTAATGTAACTCCATGTCCTCTAGTCCTTCTCTCTTCCTTGACTTTGAAAAAAATATTTCTGTCAATATTTTCATATCCATTCAATATTTTAAACACCTCAATCTGATCTCCTCTCAATCTTCTGGTTTCTAGTGTTGTTAAACCACATTCTTTTAGACGCATTTCATAACTAATATTCCTGAGTTTTGGTATCACTTTGGTTGCTCTCCTTTGTACTCTTTCTAGCATATCAATATCCTTCTTGCGATATGGCCTCCATGCTTGTATACAATATTCTAAGTGAGGCCTAACTATTGTTTTATACAGCGGTATTATTAGTTCTTTTTCTTTGTACACTATATTTCGCCTAATTAATCCAAGAATTTGGTTTCCCTTCGCTGCTGCAATTCCACACTGCTCTGATACCTTCATGTCAGCACTAATAGTTAACCCCAAGTCCTTTTCCTTTAAGGTAGTATTTAGTACAGTATCACCCATTGTATATTGTGCATCTTCATTCCCATGTCCTGTGTGAAGGCACTTACACTTTCCAAAATTAAACAGCATTTGCCACTTCTCAGACCATTCTATCAACTTACTAAGATCATCTTGTAAATGCTGTCTATCTGCATCACTTTTAATTTTCCTAAACACTTTTGTGTCGTCCGCAAACTTCAACACCTTGCTTGTTATGTCATCATCCAAATCATTGATATATATTAAAAATAAAATAGGTCCCAGTACTGATCCCTGCGGTACTCCACTCAAAACCGCTTTCCAGTTTGAAACCTCCCCATCAACTTCTACTCTTTGTCTTCTATCAATAAGCCATTTTTCTATCCAGTTGATCATTCCATTTCCTATGCCATGGGCCTTTAGTTTAAGTAGTAGTCTTTTGTGTGGCACTTTGTCAAAGGCTTTTTTAAAATCTAAGTAGATTATATCTACTGGTGATCCCTCATCTAGCCACTTTGTGACATCTTCCAAAAAACATAACATATTTGTTAAGCATGACCTCGCTTTTAAAAACCCATGTTGAGATGGGTTTATCAATTATTTTTAACAAGAAAATCAACCAGGTGATCTTTAATTAGTCTTTCTAATAGTTTGCAAATCACTGATGTTAAACTCATGGTCTATAGTTCTCTGACTTGTTTCTCGAACCTTTTTAAATAATGGTATAATGTTTGCTTCTTTCCATTCTAACGGAACTATTCCCTCCTCTAATGACAAATTGAACACTGTTGCAAGCGGTATTCTGATTTGTTCTACAATTTCCAATAGTAATTTGGGAGGAATCCCATCCACTCCAGGTGATTTATTATCCTTCATATCTCTTATTTTCATAGCTACCATTGTTGGGGTTACAATTAGTTGTCCTAAATAGTCAAACTCTCTCCCTTCGAACTTAGTCTCAAGTACTGGTAATATACTAATATCTTCCCTGGTAAACACCGAACTAAAGTACTCATTTAGGTTTTCTGCCATTAAGAATCCCTCTGTTATTATGTTTCCATCACTACCTTCTAGAGGACCGACCTTATCCTGAACTTTCTGTTTACTTCGAACATACGCATAAAAACTCTTGCTGTCATGTTTTATATTAAAGCTATTTTTTGCTCGTAGCTTCTCTTTGAATTTCTAATTTCAGCTGTAGCTTGATTAAGTGCTTCTTTATAAATGCTATAGTCTTCTTCACTTCCGGTATGTCTATATGTCTTCCACATCATTTGCTTGTACTTGATTTTTCTAATGGCTTCCTTCGATATGTGTTTCTTCTTTGACCGTTTCCCCTGTTTTTTCAAGGGGACAAATTTGTCAACGACACAGTCAATTTCACTCTTTAAAATATTCCAGCATTCTGTTGCTGTCTTATTATTCAGTGTGTTATTCCAGTCTATCTTTGCTCAATATTCCCTCATGTCCTTTATGTCCACCACCTTTGCCTTTTCTATTCCGTTCTCCCTTTACTTCGATGATAAAATGTATCTGGTTGTGATCACTACACCCCAGTGGCTCACATATCTTGACATTATCAACAAATTCCTTCTGTGAACTCAATACTATGTCTAACACGTTCTCGCCCCTGGTTGCTTCTAACACATGTTGAGAAAGGAAACTATCTTGTACTAAATTTAAAAACTCTTGATCCTCTCTCCCGGTACTCTGTAGAGATGTCCACTGCATATGCCCATGGTTAAAATCCCCCATAATAATACAGTCCCGTTTACTCACTTCTTTGATAGCGTTATGTATTTTTCATTCTCTTCCATGCTTATGTTTGGACTCCGATACACTAACCCAACAGTTAATGTTGACTTTCCTGTAACTATGTTACACCAGACAGCTTCTTCACATTCTGCTTCTTTTTCTAATTTTATTTCATAAGCTTGGATGGATTCTTTAATATATAAAATAACTCCGCCTCCCCCTTCTTCCTAATCTATCTTTCCTAAACATTACATACCCTCTCATTCCTAATTCGGCATCTGGTATATCGGGTGTGGCCCAAGATTCAGTTATACCTATTATGTGAGGGTCGTTAATATCTTCTACCATAATGTTTAGTTCATTTCTTTTGTTTACTATGCTCCTTGCATTTAAACAAACACATTTATAACCAAATTCCGTAGGACGGTTTTCCAGGCTGTTCTTTGCTGATGTCTTTTTGCTATCTTTATCTATGCCTCTAGTATTTGGCTTCTCTGTGTATCCCCCCTGCGAAACTAGTTTAAAAAGTTGCAACCTGTTCCATTATTCATCGATCGAAGAAGGTTCTCGGAGAACACTGCTGCGCCCTTTCCGCTTAGATGGAGGCCATCTCTCATAAACATGTCTTCTTTACCAACAAAATATCCCCACAAATCTACAAATCCAACTCCTTCTTCTTCACACATCTGCTCTAATAGTCCGTTAATTGCCATCCTCTTGCAATTTCTAAATGTTGTTCCCCTTCCCCTCGTCACTGGCAAGATTCCTGAGAGTATGATCTGTTCAACTCTCGTCTTCTTCAGTGTCTCTACCAACTCTCTGTATCTCTACTATCCTGGTTGTTCCATCCCTGTCTGCATTGTTCGTCCCTACATGTACTAATATAGACCCCCCTTGGCCATGCCCCAATACGTTCTCTACCCGTTCAGTCACATGCTCTATCCTAGCCCCCGGAAGACAAACAACAACGTCTTCTCCTTTGCGTAATGTCCTGTCTGTCTTTCGCAAAATGGAGTCTCCCATAAATACCCTTCCTGTTCTCAATGCCCCCTCGATCACTGCTTCAGAGTAGCTCCTCCGTTTTGCATCTCCCTGGTTGCTGACTTTTTCCCCTGCCGCTTTCTCTGTTGTTCCTTTCTTTCCGGTCTCTTTTCTTCCTGTCATCGTCCTTGTTATTGACTTCCGTTTGGTCACATCACCTCTCACTTCTTTCTTCCATTCGTCTTACCTCCTGTCGCATCTACTTCTCTCATCTCCTGTCCCCTTGTCCCTCCCTCCTTCTCTACTGTCACTTTCTCCCCTGTCACCTTCCTGCATGTCATGTTTCCTGTTGTTCTTTCTCCATTTGTTGTCCTTGCAATCACCCTCCCTCCTCTGCATCCCCTTCACAATATCCGTTAGCCTAGCTAACTCTGCTGTCAGGCAGTCCACTTTCCAACACCCTAAACATTGGAACGTAAACCCTTCCTCCACGTTGTCTCTGATCAAGTTTTTCCGCACCCCGATACGGCAAAATCCACCAAGCCGTGGCAGTGGTTACACACCAAGTGCCTCCTTGCCTTCACTTGCCGCTTGCCAGGTGCCATATTACGATTTGTCAAAATCAACTCTTAGTTTAAACCAACTTAGTCTTTAGAAAGACTGTTTGTTTATTATGTACAAGCAACTGCAGCGCACTTTATGTTATAAACAACTTACTACCTATGCTACCATGAACAATAAGTTTAGTCTGTACTGGTACCGTTCCCTAGCGGAAACGTTGGACACTACCTATATAACCAAACAAGGGTTTCCTACTAAAACGCTTGTTTATTTTTAATAACAATGATACCTATTCACAGTTTTATCTTACATATGTAGTTGTTACTCTTATTGCTTTATCTCTTATATACTATATCAAATAAAGACATTTGCTCAATCTTGTTTACAATTTGTCGAAGCCTAGATTACCCTTTTATCACCCACTATACTAATCTGTTCAAAAATACTGTTAACTAACAATCTTTAACCAAAACTACTACTCAATATATGTCCAGTACCACTTTATGAATAACCTTAACACAAGAATAATACTTATCAATCGATATTTCCGCTTGTTTTCAAATTTTATACACCACCAATTTCAAACCTCTACATTCACCAATTTTCCCGCTCAAATTGCAAGATTGCAAACATGCAAGACAATTATATTATTGTCTCAATATATAACACGTAGATATACGTCAGTTCCACAGGTAGCATCTCCACGGGGCGTGACGTCACTCGCACAAGAGAGTAGCAGTAGCCAGTTGCCGTGGAGACGTGTGTGAGTATTCAGCCGTTTCAAACGCTGTGCATGTGACGTCACTCACAGAGACGACTAGTACTAGTGAGTAGAGCGTGTCGCTGAGGGAGTGACGTGTTCATAGAGGAGACGTTCTCGTTCCCAAGAAGATGTTCTTCTGCCACCGAGAACGCCGGTGGACTTCGGTATTGCACTTAAAAGCCACAATGCATGCCCTTGTCGATTTTGAAATCTTTCTTTCGTGAGAAAACATGTTGCATTTCATGCCCTGTATCCCTCCTCATCGACCTACTCGTTCACACAGTTCGTGTGGCTACAACACAGACGTTGGAACTGCAATGGAAGAATACGAAGACGATCGTCGAAGTCGCGTGTTCTTACGTTGCCGACTGACCCAAGCGATCGCGCAGGCGTCTACTGCCTCGAAGAGGGTTATGACGCTCGCGCCAATGAGCAGCCCCATTGAACCTCCGATGTCACCTGTAACACAGCCGAACTACCTTTACTGTTGTGTCCGTTATTGTGGAAAAAGTCAGCTACTTTAAAATAAATGATCCCTGATTTTGTTATTTTACTTTATTTATTTGAAAGAAGTCTTAAAGCAATCACATATTTACGCGTTGTTGCTCATAATAACGGTATAGTCTAAACAAATATAGTCGTCTCTCGTTAAACCAGTAGGCCCCATAGTAACTTCATTTCATTGTACAACTTGATCACGAGTCCTCTTCCGTGAAACAGAAATGCCACGTTCATAATATTCAAGGACCCATGAAATCGTTATATTAATTTGCCAGTTCAGCAGCTCTTGAGCCGTACATTGGTTACGTCACACAGCAGTCAAAATGGCGCGACTTACGAACTTTGATAGAACAGGTGTTCGCTGACTTTAAAAATGTGATTACCGTTCAAAAATGTTCGTTTTTATTAACTCTTTCACGTGCATACCATGTAAATTGTCCCTTATGGTTCCCTTTAAGACATTTTAGTTCCTTATTTATTTTTACCCATCCAATCCATTGATATTTTACTATAGTGAACAGGTCTCTACATAAAGGTATGGGGTTTACTGTTTCTCTGTCAACTTTGAACTCTAAAGTGGTCTAAAATTAGAGAGCACATCAATAATTATGAAGGTTAACCTATATGTGGGTAAATGTTTACTGATTTAAAAAAATAATATAAATGTCCACAGGCCCTCCATTTTGTACACATTGCATTTATGTATATATATACAGTTAATACACAAACCAAACCTTGCATACGCCGATGTAACGAATATGTACTGGTGGTCTTCAAGTTCGCCCGACATAATAAAAAATTCTTTTCTAACAAAATTCCTGCCTACTATATTCATAGTGCAATGTATAGATCACACATTTAAATAAATTTGTAAAAT
>JAODUO010000105.1:587500-588799 GCA_025642075.2 Ridgeia piscesae | reverse complement strand
TACGTTAATCACGTGCCTATACACTGGTAGTACCGACAACTGAGTTGACATAATTGGCAGTAATAACGTTGACACCAAAGGAATTATGCAGTAACCAATATGTATGGTAAACATGCATAACACTGAATTGTTTCATTCTACTGCAGCTAAAACTTCAGTCACAATCATTGCGATCACATTATGGCTATAATCACAGGTAGCATATCATTATATGCACCATAGCTCATACAAGATTACTTGTCTATTAGTTGTATATTCTCAGAGTCAAACAGATATACCATACTGCAGAATAAGCTCCCAAAGACGAGGCAGGATGTGGACATGCCTACCTCCAACTTTCTCTTGTTCCGAGATGACAAACAGGACATATTCAACTGTGTACCAGCAAACAACATCCTGATATTTTTAATATAATAATATCACTGCATGTGGCAGTAAAATGGGTATTTTAATCAGTATTAAAACAGACAGAAACATATACCTTCTCTCAGTTTAAGGCTGCAGTCCTGTCCAAGGAACCCGGCTTTTTCTATAGTTAAATTACTGTTGAGTAACAGGGTAGACCAACCGTTTGCGGACTGTCACGAGATGCCAGTGTTTATAGTGATCCAGTCTAGGCTGTGGTTACAACAGTAGACACGTACATATGGAACACTCGGTAATAAACATTCTGAACATGACGAGATGTTTGTATTAATATATTTAATATAATATTAAACAAGCAATACCGTTACAGGGACATATGAAAATTACTTGAAATATGATACATATATAAATAATATGCCTATATAGATCCTAGTCAGAGATGTTTGATATATTTCACTACATGGTGACGAGTGTCAGACAATATTACCATTAAACATGTTGCTCCTACCGAGATCGTAGAAAACAGATTTCCATTCAAGGACATGGCATTTTTGCCACTCACATCATATAATACTTAGTTATTTAACACAAACAGCATACTATGATGTGGTGAAACACAACGCGTCTACACATGCTTCTCTTATGCAACTTGTCTGGGTATTGATGAACTACTGAAAGGCAATTCGGTGTAAAAGTACTAATTATCATTACATTGCTTACGAACATAATCACTGCTACTAACATGTGCTACTTGATTTTTGCAGCTCTTTTTGGCTCTGTGTTCACCTTCGTCTACTAACCTCAAACTTGATCGAGTTTAGTACAGGTAAGTCTAGTTTAGTTTGCTTCGTGTGCCTTGGTTTCTCTGTTATGAAGTTTGTGTACATGCAGCTACACTAGAATGCAGAGAACTGCCATGAATCAAAAGAGGGG
>JAODUO010000105.1:580000-585000 GCA_025642075.2 Ridgeia piscesae | reverse complement strand
GGACGGACATTACAAGACGGACATAACGGAAAGGATTGAAGCGGGATACACGTGATGTGCTTGCAGTGCCTCTGTGCCGGGAATTCACCTCCCTCGCTCCTGGAAATCGGGAACCAGGCGGGAGAGATGACGTTCGCTGATCTGTCTTGTGTCGCTTCGGGGTCCTCGTGGAGACGAGGTGAGGAGCCGTAAAAAGGATGGTTTCCGTTCCATTATCTCTCTTGAAAAATACTTAACCTGCTGTAATGTGACTCAGTACTATGTTATCAGAGTCGTGTTTACGGTCACGATCGTAACGTCAAATGTTAGTTGTCAGCATCCAGTAGTATTAATGACGAAACTTATGGCGTTGTAATAACGGTACAGGAAGTTCTTTGCAACCAGTGGAAGTAGTAACTGTAACTACGAAGTTGTAGTACAGATTCGCTGATCCCAGCGATGTGTCTGTTGTGTCGTGTTCCTGATTCACTCACTGCTTCCGCCGTAACGGACACACATTGGACTCGTAGACTCTCGTGTGTCCCTCTTGCGATCTCCCTCCCGCAATGTCCTCCTGTAATGTCCATTCCGTGATTTCCCTACTGTTATATCTCTGTCGTAATGCTCCCTCTGTAATGCCCGTTCCGTTAGCGTACCTCCCTTAATAACCTTCCCGTAACATCGTGTTCCGTGATATTAACCCTATAATGCCCGTGCCGTAGTGTTCCACCCGTAACGTCGTGTTCCGTGATATCCACCTTATAATGCCCGTGCCGTAGTATTCCACCCGTAACGTCCCTAACGTAACTTCCCGCATGTATTGTCCCTCTTGTAATGGCGACTCCCATAATATCCCTGCCATATTAGCTTACTAGTAACGTCCCTTCCGTAATTTCCTACCCGTAATGTATCTTCCTTAGTGTCTCTCTCGTAATGTCCTTCCCGCAATGTCTCTCACGTAATGTCTCTCCCTTAATGTCTCTCACGTAATGTCCTTCCCACAATGTCTCTCACGTAATGTCTCTCCCTTAATGTCTCTCACGTAATGTCTCTCCCTTAATGTCTCTCACGTAATGTCTCTCCCGTAATATCCCTTCCGTAATGTCCCTCCCGTAATGTCTCTCCATTATTGTCTCTCCCATAATGTCCTTCCCGTAATGCCCCTGCCGTAATGTCTCTCCCGTAATGTTCCTCCCGTAATATCTCTCCAGTAATGTCCCTCCCGTAATGTCCCTCCCGTAATGTCCCTCCCGTAATGTCTCTCCCGTATTGCCTCTCCTGTAATGTCCCTTTCATAACATCCCTCCCGTAATGTCCCTCCCGTAACGTCCTTTCCGTAATGTCTCTCACATAATGTCCTTCCCGTAATGTCCCTCCCGTAATGTCCCTCCCGTAATGTCTCTCCCGTATTGCCTCTCCTGTAATGTCCCTTTCATAACATCCCTCCCGTAATGTCCCTCCCGTAACGTCCTTTCCGTAATGTCTCTCACATAATGTCCTTCCCGTAATGTCTCTCCCGTAATGTCTCTAGTATTGTCCCTCCCGTAATGTCCCTCCCGTAATGTCCTTCCCGTAATGTCTCTCCAGTAATGTCCCTCCCGTAATGTCCCTCCCGTAATGTCTCTCCATTATTGTCTCTCCCATAATGTCCTTACCGTAATGTCTCTCCCGTAATGTTCCTCCCGTTATATCTCTCCAGTAATGTCCCTCCCGTAATGTCCCTCCCGTAATGTCCCTCCCGTAATGTCTCTCCCGTATTGCCTCTCCTGTAATGTCCCTTTCATAACATCCCTCCCGTAATGTCTCTCCCGTAACGTCCTTTCCGTAATGTCTCTCACATAATGTCCTTCCCGTAATGTCTCCTCCCGTAATTGTCCCTCCCGTAATATCCCTCCCGTAATGTCCCTCCCGTAATGTCTCTCTAGTATTGTCCCTCCCGTAATGTCCCTCCCGTAATGTCCCTCCCGTAATGTCCCTCCCGTAATACCCCTCCCGTAATGTCTCTCCCGTAATGTCCCTCCCGTAATGTCCCTCCCGTGATGTTCCTTCCGTAATGTCTCTCACATAATGTCCTTCCCGTAATGCCTCTCCCGTAATGTCTCTCTCGTAATGTGTCTCTAGTAATGTTCCTCCCGTATTGTCCCTCCCCTAATGTCTCTCCCGTAATGTCTCTCCCGTAACGTCTCTCCAGTAATGTCTCTCCCGTAATATCCCTCCCGTAATGTCCCTCCCGTAATGTCCTCTCCGTAATGTCCCTCCCATAATGTCCTCCCGTAATGTCCCTCCCGTAATACCCCTCCCGTGATGTCTCTCCCGTAATATCCCTCCCGTAATGTCCCTCCCGTGATGTTCCTTCCGTAATGTCTCTCCCATAATGTCCATCCCGTAATGTCCCTCCCGTAATGTTCCTCCCGTAATATCCCTCCCGTAATGTCCCTCCCCTAATGTCCCTCCTGTAACGTCCCTACCGTTATGTCTCTCCCGTAATGTATCTCCTATAATGTCTCTCCCGTAATGTCTCTCCCGTAATGTCTCTCCCGTAACGTCTCTCCAGTAATGTCTCTCCCGTAATATCCCTCCCGTAATGTCCCTCCCGTAATGTCCCTCCCGTAATGTCCCTCCCGTAATGTCCCTCCCGTAATGTCCCTCCCGTAATACCCCTCCCGTAATGTCTCTCCCGTAATGTCCCTCCCGTAATGTCCCTCCCGTAATATCCCTCCCGTAATGTCCCTCCCGTGATGTTTCTTCCGTAATGTCTCTCCCATAATGTCCCTTCCGTAATGTCCCTCCCGTAATGTTCCTCCCGTAATATCCCTCCCGTAATGTCCCTCCCGTAATGTCCCTCCCGTAATGTCCCTCCTGTAACGTCCCTCCCGTAATGTCTCTCCCGTAATGTATCTCCTATAATGTCTCTCCCGTAATGTCCCTCCCGTAATGTCCCTCCCGTAATGTCTCTCCCGTAATGTCTCTCCCGTAATGTCTCTCCCGTAATGTCTCTCCCGTAATGTCCCTCCAGTAATGTCCCTCCTGTAACGTTCCTCCCGTAATGTCTCTCCCGTAATGTATCTCCTGTAATTTCTCTCCCGTAATGTCTCTCCTATAATGTATCTCCCGTAACGTCTCTCCCGTAATGTCTCTCCCGTAATGTCTCTGCCGTAATGTCTCTCCCGTAATGTCCCTCCCGTAATGTTATCCTTATGCAATGGTTGTTCAGTGGTGACGTTCCACTGCCTGGGATCTTGGACGCCAGGACAGAGCGCTGACGTCAATGTGCTCCTTGGAGAGGACGAAGACAGACCCAGCTGGTGCCTGGTAACGTAGCCTGCTCACACTGCGCATTTCCTTTTATCTTCCACAATGATTG
The DNA here is from genome assembly GCA_025642075.2 of Ridgeia piscesae. Taxonomy (NCBI): domain Eukaryota; kingdom Metazoa; phylum Annelida; class Polychaeta; order Sabellida; family Siboglinidae; genus Ridgeia; species Ridgeia piscesae. The sequence goes on along the minus strand of JAODUO010000105.1, from coordinate 581,657 downwards.
CACCATTCGATGTTCACATCAACGCTTTGTGAATGTTCACCCCTTTATAAAGCATACAATGATTAATACGTCCAATGTATGTAATTATATAAGCAGTAATTACATTGTAATTAAGTTTCATTAACTACAAGTGTCCTCGCCAATAATCTATATTATAACGTCTAAGTGTGTATAGTTAACTGTCCCACTAACAAACTCAAAATTATGTATGTAAAAACAATTATTGTTTATTTTATGCTCATATATGAACTAAATATTGCATCAAAATAAAAAATAAGTTTGGGAAATTATCATGTATTGACGCTTTTATTTGGTTTACTTTATTGATTTTATGTAACTTATTTAATATCTAAAACGTTTTATTACTATTGTAATTATTAAGTCTAAGTGTTGATTGCTTTTCGGTCCACGTGTGTAATCGCGGACAAATGCGTGTTTGACGTTCCTAAATATTGCTTGTAGATTTATTTTATATATATTTTACGACATGACTTTCCCACGCGCGACATTAAAGTATTGTGGTTGTTATTGTCAACACAATAATACTTATTGTCTTGCATCCCCTCTCTGCCTTGGCCTGGTTTCTACTCATTCGCACCGATATCAATTTGCCATTATTTGGGTTTATGCTAAAGGCGGTTTAAAATACAAGGTTCCAAACAACACGTCGCACTACATTAACGCCTCTGAATATATATTGCAACACATAGTCATAATGTTAACTTTACAGCTATGTTTTGCACCGTATCTTGTTTTTCTCTATAGAAAGTTGTCAACATTATTTGTGTAGGTTTTTATATCGGAAATAATTTCAGATTGTCATTCTGTGGGTTTATGAAGGACTCAATATTGCACTTCACTATAATTCGTTGTATCACATTACATTGTCTCGTTGGAAATAGAATTAATTGATCTCATTGCATATGTAATTATTATAATTATCAATACTAACTTGTCACAGCTGTTGTGGTGTCTATCGATGTTATTACCGATGCCAATAACGTGTGCAAGTTAGGCCTATCAGCATAAAGATAAGTTCATATACAGTACTGTGCCTATTTAAAGACTGTTTTGTGCTTCATTCTTTCAAATCTGTCCGTTAACTCTTCCACACAATTTTCACTTATCATAACTTTATAACGATCGTTTCGTTCTGTTTACGAGACTTACCCCCGAGACCACGGCGACACGTTCACTCTACGTCTCTACCACGGTCTCGTGTGCTCAGCCACACACGGCAATGTCTCGTTCGTGCAGCTGCGACTACATCGACTGTGTACGTATAGTATACAGCGTTGTTGTAAAGTGGATGTCAGGGAATGCATTGTGGATGCATCACTTGTGCACGCATGGACGCCGACACTCATGGTCGCCCACCGCACCACACACAACTAGCGTGCACGCACATACAACCCACTGACTGACTGACTGATTCACAGACTGGCTGACTGACTCACTGACTGACTGACTGACTCATTGACTCACTGACTGATTGCTGACTGACTGACTCACTGACTCACTGACTCAGTGACTCACTGACTCACCGACTCACTGACTCACTGACTCACTGACTGACTCACTGATTCACAGACTGACTGACTGACTGACTGACTGAATGACTCACTCACTCACTCACTCACTCATCCACACTCTCATT
>JAODUO010000105.1:555000-577500 GCA_025642075.2 Ridgeia piscesae | reverse complement strand
GAGAGAGAGGCAGAGAGACAGGCAGGCAGACAAATAGGTAGACAGACATACAGACAGACAGACAGACTGACTGACTGACTGAAGACAGACAGACAGACAGACAGACAGACAGACAGACAGACAGACAGACAGACAGACAGACAGACAGACAGACAGACAGACAGACAGACAGACAGACAGTCAGACAGACAGACAGACAGACAGACAGACAGACAGATAGATAGACAGACAGACAGACAAACAAACAGACAATCAGACAGTGTAAATACAAATCGTGTAAAAGTCTGGCCAATGATAAGTGAGTATCCGCCGTGACTAGGAGACGACGTGAATGTCGTTGGCCCCGTCTCAAATGGAGACGTAACAGAACCACCGAGGACAACAAGCACCTGGCAGTGACCACAACCGCATGGATAGTTCGGTTTGACGACAATGTTCTAAAAAAAGACTAAATAGAAAGGAAATCATAATTCGCCATTTTAACCGTGAAACTGCCCTTTTGTGGACAAATCCTCGATAGTGTCTTTTGACAAAGGACAATTTTTATGAGGAAATCGCTTAGTTTGCTTTAAAGTTCCTGTTCTACAAAAAGGATAGTTTCGGAAAATTTTCCTTAGCGCTATCAATGTTTCGGCTTGCATGTTATAACGCAAAATTACCTTCTGTTATACATAATAGTTATTTAATGAAACATTTGCCGCTGTAAAACTGTCATCGTGGCCTGCATTACAGCCATCTTTCATGTCCCAATGCCGGTCTCAACGGATCTATCAATATTTATCTTCCATCTTTGCAACCTTATTTTTTTTGGATCTCAACATATATCTGTCTCCATTATCAAATAGCCATTGATGGTTTTTGCCCTAGACAACAATCTGGTTAAATCTGGTCAAATCGTGTTAACTCTCCGGCCGGGATAATCTGAAGTAATATGACTGGTGATTTGATCGACAAGCATGTGTCACGTGGGAACGTATTGAGTAGAGGCGTAGCCAAAGTGGGACCACTAGCTATTGCCCCCAATCCCAGAATAAAATAGAGGCTAGAGAACACGTGATCAATAATTGGCTGTCTGATGAATAGAGTGACAAAGTACAGAGGATATAGGGATACCTGTGTAGGTCTTCCCTTCCCAGCCCTACCCTTTGGCAAACAAATTTGGGTACTCAAATGTCGAACCCGGCTTAACCTTAATACTACCTTTATATCTGTGTGTAACGGTGCGTCTTAGTGCACTTTTGAGGCCGAATATTCATGGGAATGATGAATTATTATCAACCAATATTAGCAAATATACAGTTATAGCAACAACATTGAGGTGGATCCCAATTATTCTCAAGTGCCGAGAGGATTATGTTATCATGCAAATAGGATTCAGTTACCAATGTGGAAGAATCCTCTACTTCTGTCGTAGGCGATAAACACCCAGCTGGCTGAAGCCCAATAGGAAAATGTCATCATTCTCAATGCGAGTGATGGCTGTTAATATATCAACACAATGATGGATAATAATAGTTGCCTGACTAACGTTAAACTACACGTTGTAACAAAAGCAATTTATGTAGTCAATTTTCTACTGTGTATTTGGATCTTCCTATCGAGAATTTATAAATGTTAGTATGTATCAACGTTATACGTTATGAAGTTACTGGATGAATGTCAGCGTCTCACCATCCACGTTAAGACACAAATGTTTAATTACTGTTACATCAGAATAAGTGACTAAGTGTTGATATTTGTCATGTTCCTTTTCTGCAGGTTCGGGAGACCTAGCATGAGGAATATGGTGGCCGGCTTTAGGTGGCTATCATATAGGGGCTAAGGCTTCGTGTTTCTATCATAGTATTGTATAATTTTTTCTGTGTTTCTTACTTTGACGATTTGTAATTGTTTAAATCAATCGGCACGGTTCCACTAACTAACTTGTCTGCCAAGGTCACCATTCTCTGTTGGCACTGCTGTTGGTCACTGCCTGGGTCTTGTCGTTCTCGATGGATCGTTTATCTCCCAAATTGAGACGTGATTGTCCAATTCACGACGGATATACAGCGCCCAATATTGAGAGCCAGCTTTTATTAATATTTTTGTAGAAATGATATATATATATGTATATTATATTATATTATATATATATATATATATATATATATATATATAATATATCATATATATATATATATATATATATATATATATATATATATATATATATATATATATATATATACATATCATATTAAAAAAATATATATATAATATATACATTATATAATATATATAACATATACATATAATATACATATATATACATATACATATACTAATATACATATACATATATATATATATATATATATATATATATATATATATATATATATATATATATCCGTACATATTTGCCTGGATGCCGAATGGCCCCCTCTAATGCTAAATCCTGGCTACGCCACTGGTATTGAGCTTACGGCTGCTCAGTCATAGAAGGTCATGCGCACTCTGGTGAGAGCCCCGGGTCTCACCATTCGTGCCTTCTTTGTTGATTCGTCGTTACGACTGCGTTATCTAAATTAATTGGTGTCAGCATAACCTATATTTGGCACGTCCGTTGTTGTCATTATGTGAACTTGTTACTGACGCCACTAGCGCTTATGCTAACCTTTAGTCGGTTGATTTATCTTGAGTGTCAAACGCAAGACCGACTGGTTTTGGAAAACGATGAAGGCATAAGTATGTATACAGTGTCCGTCTGCCATTACTGAGTCAGTCGGTTTGAACATTGCGTCTTGGTATGATATGTGGGTTGTTCTTGGTGCAGGTGTGAGTATGCTGGGTATGTGCATGCAAGTGCTGGTGTGCGAGCATGAAGTAATCATAGCAGATGTCGTCGTTGTTATAATCATTACATCTATTATCATTATCATTCGTAAGCCAAGACTGGAACACAGACTAACGAATCCAATAAGGGTCGTCCGTTCATTAACGACGGACAGTCACTTTTAAATATTAGTTTATGCTCTCCCAGATGAACAAAAGAAGAGTGACTGTTTATTAAACGAAATGCACCCAAACACAGTGTTCTGTGTTTTAATATTGGCGTTCAACGAGCTGGTCATTTCCTCCATCTAAGTCTTAATGACAGCCTACCGTTTTTAACAATCAATCATCTTTCCCCGAATGAAGTTCGACCGAATCAGTGACAAGTCGAAGTTGAAACTATTTCCATATACAATGGGCAAATTTACGAATAACTGTTTCCTTCTATTGTTTACACTTGTACACATACTGTCAGCATCAGTAATCCATCTTAGTCAGGAAAACCTTCCTCGGATGGTAGGTTTCATTTATTGTGTGTTCATTCAACAGTTCAGACGCAGAGAATAGCTTGCCACAGTTATGGCCCTTATAAAGCGAATGTCATCGTAGTGACAATTCAAGTGCAAATGTCAACTGGCGGTAGAAGACTGGTTACGTGTAGTGTATGTGAGCTGCAGAAGTGTTGCGATGACTGGTCAGTCAATGGTCAATGCCGCGGTCTGTAATTGCCATGTGCATGTCGACGACTTGGGATATCTCTGTCGGTCTCTGGACCGCGACTTCCGGCGTGTGAGCTGGGGCCGGGCGCTCGGAATGACGGAGGAAACACACCGTGTAGTTCGTCTTAGAGAATCGACGACGGTAGACGATGACCTATTGTATTCTCAAGAGTATCCGAAAATCTTCCGAAATTGTGACATCTGCAGAGATAAAATAACAAACGTTGTTAGACAAGAACGCACCAATTGCAGGAGAGTCGTTCATCAAACTGTCATGGCGGCAACGCATTGCTAACCAGCCTGATTCTAGACAGCTAACGTAAATAGGTGTAATAAATTACTCCATTCCTGATTTCACCACAGTGCTAGCTTAGTTCTTATAAATGACCATTATATATTCTTAAGTGACTAGTTATTTACACATTTAAATAACAAATTACTTTCAATTGGGAATTTCTTTAACCATTCAGTTTGGCAGATGGACTGAATATGTTTTGTTAGAAATGGATAATAGAATACATACGATTGCAGAACTACATCGTTTTGAGATATAATCGCAAATTACTATTATATAACTGCTTTGTATTTATAGTGTTAAATAAAAAGCCGCCAAAAAGCAAGAACTAAATCCCGTACAGATATATCTCTGAGGTTATAATGAGATTGACGTTGGTCGATACACTAGATGCCAGTGTTGTCACTATTACATCGTGCGGTCGCATTAAACGAATAAAAACCTGACCTGATTTCAGACATCCGTATTTAACTTTTTCACTAGAAAATAATTCCACCTGACGACGTATGTTAGACCAAAATTAGAAAGCGAAGTGGAATTGACAGGAAATTTGTTGTTTTCACTAATAGTTGTCCCGCTGTTCGTGGCCAATGGACGGCCAAGTTTGACGGATGGCTTAAATGTTAAACCGCAGCTTTTATGAGTTGCTTTCATCAGCCTTGTTCTTTAGGCTTTACTGCGTCTGCGCATATGCGGTATCAGTTAATTAGTGCGACACCGTCGATGACAACATTAAGCAGCAGCCATCAACCCACCTGATTATGGAACTACAGGAGGAACGTGTTCTGCAAACTCATCTCGTCCGCTAGTTCCTTCAGAAGAGGCGTCTCTTCGTAGCGCGAAATGACCGAGTCCAAATACCCCGAGCTCGCCCGCTTGCGTTTACCGCTGCAACAGACAGGCGTGGTTACTGACCGCTGATACCATGGCATTGACGGAGGGACGGAGGGACGGAGGGACGGAGAGACGGAGGGACGGAGAGACGGAGGGAGGAGGGACGGAGGACGGACGGACGGACGGACGGACGGGCGGGCGGGCGGACGGACGGGCGGGCGGGCGGGCGGACGGACGGGCGGCGGCGGGCGGCGGGCGGACGGGCGGGCGGGCGGGCGGGCGGGCGGGCGGGCGGCGGGCGGGCGGGCGGCGGGCGGGCGGGGCGGCGGGACGGACGGACGGACGGGGCGGGCGGAGACGGACGGACGGACGGGGACGGACGGAGACGACGGACGGACGGACGGACGGAGGACGGACGGACGGCGGACGGACGGCGGACGGCGGAGCGGACGGACGGCGGACCGGACGAGACGGGACGGAGACGGACGGACGGACGGCGGACGGACGGACGGACGGACGGGACGGACGGACGGCGGACGGACGGACGGACGGACGGACGGACGGACGGACGGACGGACGACGGACGGACGGGACGGACGGACGGACGGACGGACGGACGGACGGACGGACGGACGGACGGACGGACGGACGGACGGACGGACGGACGGACGGACGGACGGACGGACGGACGGACGACGGACGGACGGACGGACGGACGGACGGAGGACGGACGGACGGACGGACGGACGGACGGACGGACGGACGGAGGACGGACGGACGGACGGACGGACGGACGGACGGACGGACGGACGGACGACGGACGGACGGACGACGACGGAGACGACGGACAGGACGGACAGACGGACGGACGCGACGGACGCGACGACGGACGGACGGATATATATATATATATATATATATATATATATATATATATATATATATATATATATATATATATATTATATATATATATATATATATATATATATATTATAATATTTTGTTAAAATACATTAACCCACACAAGACGTTTTTATTCACATTTGATCTACAATAGATAACTGTAGATTATGGAAGACTGAGTGAACCCCTAGATATCATAAATTAGTTCTTTTCAAAAAGACTTCCAATTACATTGTTGCGAATTGTTAAATATTTTTGTGTGAATTTCAAAATTATTATTGAAAAGGTGGCCGAAACACAAAACCACTTGTGTAAGCATTTCTTTGTTAACGTCCTTCAAATGAAATGCTTTGTTGGAACCGGTGGCGCACAACGTCACGTCATATAGTAGCTCTCTAGTAAACCCGTGGCAACGCGATACGTTCATATTCATAAATCAAAGTAACATAACAACATACTAGTCACTCAACATGTCTGTGTACGTCCTACGGTATGTATGTAGATTATTTAGGATTTACGATCCTTCTGCTGCCACGGAAAACAGGTCACATTCTGCCTCTGTTTTACGAGGCAATATTTCAGGGGTAATTGAACGCGGGTCATATATATGCTAGCCCTGTACGTGCACAGGGAATGTTCCCTTAATGGGCCCGTCACCGAAGGTCAAATTGGTCACTGGCAATGTCCTTTATTGAGGCGTTGATGAACTTCTCCAGAAATTGTGATAAGACCGACGCGACAGATATTGGATGGTCGGCTTTTAAGGTTTATGAATATTGCCAGCGAATGGGCACAGGTCTTTGCCCGCGGGATTCGAGATGAGTGAGCGAGGATGGTGTGGCTGGGTTGTTAGTTTAAAATAAATATTCGCGGTTTCGTCAGCGATTTCTGACCTATTGATAGTGTCAATTCACACGGGAAAAACAGTGAAACGATTCAGTAAGATTTAGAGCGTTGATATCAGTCGATGACACACTGAACATACGTCACTCTTCGTTGCACCATCACTAACTATCAGACAGTTAGCTAATAAAAAATCCAAAGCCGTTATATATATATATATATATATATATATATATATATATATATATATATATATATATATATATGTGTGTGTGTGTGTGTGTGTGTGTGTGTGTATGTGTGTATGTGTATGTGTATGTGTATGTGTATGTGTATGTGTATGTGTATGTGTATTATGTATGTGTTTTTATGTGTATGTGTATGTGTATGTGTATGTGTATGTGTATGTGTATGTGTATGTGTATGTGTATGTGTATGTGTATGTGTATGTGTATGTGTATTTGTATTTACATTTGCATTAGTATGTGTGTGTTTTGACGATATATATCTATTGAAGATATGTTGATGAAACGAAGATTGGAGACACGTTGTAGTTGACGATGCATAGACTGACTACATGCAACGATTACAGATCCATATACTGAAGACATGTTGTAATTGATTGACGATATATAGGCTGACTTAGGTAACGATTAACCACTCATCGACCGAAGATACGCAGCTGTTAGTAACACTTACGCTGAGGCCATGTCGACGTTTCCATGTCCGACTTTGTTTCGTCCCATGTTTTGGCGGGCGATGGCAATCATCGCTTGTAGTTCTGCTACGCGCTGGTCAGCTCGCTTTAGCCTGAAACACGCCGTGTATGACGTCATTACGAAGCCAGAAGGAGAGCGGAGACAAAACACAGGTTTTTTTCCCAAAAGGTTGGAGGGGGTTGAGGGGGTTTGGTTTTAAGGGGCCGCCCGCCGGGTTTTAAATTTAAAAGGTTTTTTTTTTTTTTTCAAAGGGGGTGATATTAAGGAAAGTTTCAAATTTCTATGGGGGTTTAGAAAAAAGTTTTAAAAAACCAAATTTCCCTTTTTTTTTCCCGAAATTAAATTGGGGAAATCCAAAAATTTTAAACCTTAACCAAAAATTTTTTTAATTAATTTTGGGGAAATTGGTTCTTTTTTTAAAAAAACTTTAACGGGTTTTAAATAAATTTTGTTTAAACAAATTATTTTTTTTTAAAAAAAGAAAAATTTTTGTTTGTGATTATGTATTCGTTAATGATTTGTTTCAATTAGAAACTGGCTGAATCGTTGTTATAAAAATTCGAATAAAAATAAAACTAACGTAAATTTCTTGTCGCCCCGTTTCTGCGATCATCGAACTGGAAATTTAAAATGGTTTTGCATTGTGTTACATCGTTTGACTTATATAATCCGCAAACAAAAGTAAGATATTCAGAGGTTATACAAATCTACGTATGTTATCTATTAAAACATATCACGGAAACAAAGTTTCACGAACTAAAAGTAGTTCCGCTTGAAAAATGGGAGTACAAAACAGCCACGTGATGTTTTACTTCTGTCTAATGCTGTGGTTAGACATTACGACAATATCCGGCGTTTCAACTGTTTGTCTACAAACGACATGGCTGTAATAGACAAAGACAGTTAAACCAGTTAGCGAAAAAGATCTGCTTCACATTTCTTTCTGATTTTCCGATTACTGTGACGCATACCGTTTTAACACGAACATTAAGAGCGACAATATCCATTAGGAAAATGAAACACACAGGTTTATGTGTTTCGTAGCTTTCGGCTTCTATCCACGCGACAGTCACGTCAACGCCTGAACCATCACGCCGTTAAACACGCGTCGTTACTACGCCATTACAGGCCGCTTACGCCAATTAGAACAACTCTCCCGCGTGCTGTTCTCTCGATGTACGTGTGCAAGTGAGACAGACTGTATCACTGCCATCTCTACCCATTTGCCAACCCGGTTGATACACAACACTGTGCAGATCCACTACATATGTATGACTTGGAATTCGGAATAAATTTACATTTGCCATATTCGAATGTGTGCTGGTTAAACGGTAACTTTCGGGTCGCCTTTAACTATATTTCAGGATTATAAAATAAAAATAATATTGCATACTTACGTCAAACATAATAGAACATGCTTTGTTGGGAATTACTGTTGAGAGTTATTTTCAGTTGAACTTATGCACGACTCAATTGTATGCTGATATGATGAACATAAATAATTATATATATTTACTTGTCAATATATATATTTTTCAGTTTCGAGCAAATCATCATGATAACGATAATATCAAATTTCTCAAAAACAAATCGCCAAAATTCATGTTATACTTAGGAAGTGTACATTTTGCAAGGTAGAAATCTCACTACGCGACACAGGACCGATGGCTGGGTGGAAGATGTTATTTAAGCATCATTTGTTGCCGTTTGAGATATGTGAATGACGTAATCGTGGACATGTTTTATTGCTTGCAGCCGTTGTTTCAGATTAGACTAGTTCTGTTGATAAACAAATTGCATTTACATCGTACCATCGTCCTATGAATCACGCTGCTTCTGTTTACAGTACAGAGTTAGACGGTGAAGCGGGACGGAAATAGGAGACTAATTGCGGAAGAGATTTGTCAAGATGCCACAACGGTATATAAAAGAGGCGATGTTTTGACAACATCTATCTGGACACCATGAGGTAGCAAACCAAATAGACATTGCCTTTGATCAACACAGGGCTACAGCAATTCTACAGACAATAAATGTCGGTATGTATATGATTGAGAGAAAGATAAGATCATTGCACGCCTTAAATATCTACAAATTCTCGTGATCTCGCCTTACCTTTCACTTAGTGTGGACCTGTAAAACAAACGTGATCTCGCCTTACCTTTCACTTAGTGTGGACCTGTAAAACAAACGTGATCTCGCCTTACCTTTCACTTAGTGTGGACCTGTAAAACAAACGTGATCTCACCTTACCTTTCACTTAGTGTGGACCTGTAAAACAAACGTGATCTCGCCTTACCTTTCACTTAGTGTGGACCTGTAAAACAAACGTGATCTCGCCTTACCTTTCACTTAGTGTGGACCTGTAAAACAAACGTGATCTCGCCTTACCTTTCACTTAGTGTGGACCTGTAAAACAAACGTGATCTCGCCTTACCTTTCACTTAGTGTGGACCTGTAGAACACACGTGATCTCGCCTTACCTTTCACTTAGTGTGGACCTGTAAAACAAACGTGATCTCGCCTTACCTTTCACTTAGTGTGGACCTGTAGAACACACGTGATCTCGCCTTACCTTTCACTTAGTGTGGACCTGTAGAACATACGTGATCTCGCCTTACCTTTCACTTAGTGTGGACCTGTAAAACAAACGTGATCTCGCCTTACCTTTCACTTAGTGTGGACCTGTAGAACATACGTGATCTCGCCTTACCTTTCACTTAGTGTGGACCTGTAAACAACGTGATCTCGCCTTACCTTTCACTTAGTGTGGACCTGTAAAACAAACGTGATCTCGCCTTACCTTTCACTTAGTGTGGACCTGTAGAACACACGTGATCTCGCCTTACCTTTCACTTAGTGTGGACCTGTAGAACATACGTGATCTCGCCTTACCTTTCACTTAGTGTGGACCTGTAAAACAAACGTGATCTCGCCTTACCTTTCACTTAGTGTGGACCTGTAGAACATACGTGATCTCGCCTTACCTTTCACTTAGTGTGGACCTGTAGAACACACGTGATCTCGCCTTACCTTTCACTTAGTGTGGACCTGTAGAACATACGTGATCTCGCCTTACCTTTCACTTAGTGTGGACCTGTAGAACATACGTGATCTCGCCTTACCTTTCACTTAGTGTGGACCTGTAGAAACTCCGTCCTCTTGTGCCGCACACAAACATTGTGCACAGTAATGTTGCCAGCAGCATCAAAAACTTCATCTTTAGCCTGCGAAGTCAAACAGACATATCCAGATTACCACAATAAGTACAATAAGAATATAACACTCGCACAATATATCACTTAAGATAAAACTGCTTATGACATTAATATTATTCATAAACATGTTCGTCAATTGATTGCAACCTCGAAACCGTTGGCTCTTAAAATATAGCGCAATTGGGTCCTGTAAATATGTTATACTGTATGTTAAAAATAGCTATACATGCATTCACGTGGAATGTCTAAACCATGTTTATTCTGTTGTTGGAATGTAGATAGGAATGTAGTTTGGTCGAACCATCTTCCTTCTGACATGTACGCTTGTCCAGAAAGGCTAGCGTATTGCACTGTTCTGGTTCTTTTGTGAACCAGACGTTCTCAATAGAGTTCGGGTTTTATGTGAACCATTCTCCTTATCATTCTTGAAATACTCTTATATCATGCATGTCTTGAGTATGAGGTGTTATCGTGAAGACTCTTACTCCAAAGTGTACTCTTATGTCATGCACGTGTATCAACCTTATGTCTCGAGTAGGAAGCGTTCTTAATCCAAAATGTTCCGCTTATAGGGTCGTCACAATTGGTGACACAGGTGAACCCATGGCCCCACCCTTCTTTTGTTTGCAGAACGTCGTATCATACCAGAAATGTGTAGTGTTCAGACAGATTTATAACATTGTGGTAATCTGATTCACTGATCGTTTCACATTTGTTTTTCAATGTTGCATCCTCCCTTAAATGATCATTGGTCACTGCTACTGCCTCTGTCACTGGAGGGATCCTAGTGGACAGGTTTGTCATCGGACGATAACATATTTTCTCTCCGGTGTCACTTCTAACACGTTGAACATATTTACAAGTCGTGCGATGCTCTTCATAAAATGATACGTTTCCCAATCAGTGGGCTCATAATGTTGGATAGGTTCGTTGCTGTGTTGTATGTCATGCTGCCTATATTCGACACTACAGTTCTTACTGTACGATGTTCCGGTGGATATTTGACAATCCACAAATTTAGGAAAGCTTCCTTTGTACAGTAGATCTTATAGTATTGTGCATTTGATAGCGTTTTGGTTCGTTTCCAAAATGTCACGTTGTCGACTTGTTTACTTTTTAAACTCTAATGGAGTATCTCTTCAGTTTCTCGTAGGTCTCACGTCTGCCTATAATCCTGCTGTCTTCGTGTCGTAATATAATTTTCATAAACAAATGGTTCTACCCTTGTGTACTGGTGGAATCTTGATCGTCTTATGCCTACTTAATATAATATATGCCTTTCTCTGTTCCGATGAGATGTTGGTTCTGTTCTGCTTGAATTTGTGTATCGTCATAGCTTTAGCTGCATCATTTTTCAACCTGCCGGCCTTAATGGTTTTATATGCCAATTTAGTTGCCGTTACAAGATCGTCTGCGGGGAGGCTCTTTGGCGTAACCGCATAATTTAATTTTTTCTTCTAGAAATTTAATTATGTACTGTCTCACTGTCTATTCGCTAGACTAATCACCCACACCCCGTGATGTTACCTGGGTCATATAGTCGCTGACTCTCTGTTCCCTGATCAAGTTATTGTTTGGGCAATATTTGATCACATTTTTGTAACTGTCTTTGCCGCGTTTCTCGGAAAATGCTGTCTTGCGCATGCTCAAGGACGCTGCCACTTCCCCCATTTCCGTTTCGTACGCAGGTTCGTTTCGACTAATTCTTTCTCTTCTTGCAATTTGTTCATCGTGAATTGTCACAGGACAGTTTGATGGTTAGTAATCTCATCTTGTTTTTAGGATTGCTGCAGCTTTATTCGATTGCAGCTGTAGGCTGTTTGGAGTTACGTTGTCGTAGATTGTGGTTACGTATATTTTATGTATCCCTCTTCTCGTTCACATGAACAATGTTTGCTCGTTTAAAATAAGTTGAACAATTTCGACAATTTAATTATGCATTAAAACGTACAGTTATGTGATGTATTGATTCGGTGGCATATTTCCTAAAGACCTTAATTGGTATACTGTCACGACTACATGTCACATCAACATTTGGTATTTCTTAGCACCGACATGGGTGAAAACTAGCTTAGACAATGTTATTGATCGATGTAAAGACAACATTGAAGTTTTTTTTATAAAATGGATAGGCGTTGTCCATTGGCTTTGTCCGTCTGTCTAGGTGTCGTTATGACTCATCACATTAGGGTGTTGGACATGCTTTTAGTAAACGTGATATTTTACTGACTGTTCGAGTACCGATATACAGTCGTAGTATTTCAATATTTAAAGTTTCCTAAAACGAAATCATAATTCAGAAGAAAATAAAATAGAGAACCAGATAGCGTATGTCCACATTACCACGCTTTATGTTATTCTTGTAAGCGATGATCCAGAAGTAACTACATGCGTTGAATTCGTTGCGTGCATCGGCACAGACATGCAATGCACATTGTTCCTAGACATAATTATTACACATTGTCCGTGTACGTAGTTATATACTTTTTCTTGACCTAATTATACATTTTCTTTGGACACACTTACCACGTTCGTGGACACAATTACACCTAATCCGAGGAAACAGTTACGTCAATCGGTTTCTCCTTAATGGGTAAGTTAATTGTAGGTCACGTTTGTTCACATGCAATATAGCAAATATTATGTATAATTCCTCCAACCAAATGTAAGTTATAATTGCGATAATAAGTTTTGCTGTTATTATAGCAAGATTAAATACATTATGGAGAGACGCAATCAGCAACACTAACAGCCAATTACCAATATATTAATCACCGTTACTTCCCGACTACGCGCTATAATGCAGTAGTGACAATTATGCTATCGTGACGGAAAGTGTCTTGTTTGCATGATCATTGTCTTACCCAAGGCCATGTCTTGTGATCAGGAAAATGATCTCATTCGAATATGGCTTAAGGCTAGAAACTATCGTATGCACGGAGACTGTCTCCTCTTGTGTGCTGTTCATTTACGCCTAAATACTCGGAATATTTGATGAGAGTGTAAGTACAGCCATGAAAGAACACAGACGTACGGCGTGGGAGTCGCTCAGTGGAGACTAGAGATCAAACAGCTTAGTCAATCCCACCCGGCTCTTGAGACATGTATATACTTTATATTGATTGAAATATTTGTCTGCGAATCCGTGTGATGCAGTATGCTGCACAGCCAAATGTGTCTCTTGTTTTAGAAGAAAGCTCAAAGATCTTCTTCGGATAATGCACCGATGTGAACAGTGTCAATGTGCAAGTCTTCATTCCCTTCCAACATCTTAGCCTTCCTCAAAATGTGTAGATAAGTGTTAGACCGGTAAAGATATATGTCCTTTCTGTGGTAAAAACACAAGCCCTTGATAATCGTTACATTAAACTATTCAAAATGTGTGTGTCGATTAAAGAGTGCAGCTGTTGCATTGGGATTTTGTAACATTAACGTTTGCCGACTGCTTGTACGCTGATTAATTATCCGATAAAGAAAAATAACAATCTTATTTTATGAATTATGAGAACATATCACCTATGAGAACTCTTAGATTAGTTGTTCCAAGGCTCAATCTACAAATATTGTGTATTTTTAAAAAACTAGCTTCATTATAAATAACGTTATAAATAACGTTTTGTTTACCAAGTAAGTTCTGCATGTAGTTTGTACTTCCTATGTTCTGACATTATCACGTTTTATCAATTATAATATTATGTATAGAGACGTTGCACAATATCAATGTGTAACTTGAACAAGTGATCGTCACCAAGTCTAGTTGTATTCCCGAACTCCCAAGATAATGCAATTTACAAATATATCTCCTTAATAAGAATATGCCGGTTCTTTGGTTAGTTGCAGTGCAATATGGGTAACTCAAAAACAATATGAGTATTCCAGTGCATTGTGGGATGATCCTAAGTTTGTGTATCCTGAAATATTGCCTTGTGAAGTACACACTACGTTACGCGCAACGCATACAACGAAATGTTTTTGGACAATATCAATGATAAAGTCGGTAGCATATATAGATATACACACATATCAATGCATACTCGCTTTTAACGCAATGTGTCAACGTGTTAATGGTTCAATGCCACATCCGGTAATTGAGACAGACAGACATACCGTATTACCGCGCACAAGGTACACGACGTTACACTAATAACTGATACAGCGACTGTCACCCATCATGTCGGGTGTGGGCGACAGATCACTGACGGGAGACAGGTGCCAGGTGTGACCAGGCCTTGCACGTTGATAAATTGTAGACATGCACAAGGACGCGAGCGGCTGAAACCACTGAGTGGCTACACCACGTCACTGCGTGTTCGTCATCATAAATCTAGGCACACTGACTCGGGTCATGCTTTCGCGACGTAGGTCAAGGATATCTGCTGTTTCACGTATTTGCTAATGGATTTGTAAGAAATAATACATAACATGTACTAAAACAACAACATGTATAATTACTGTTATTTATTTTGTATTTTAATGCAGTTAAACCCCAAAGAGTAGAAATGAACGTTACATGGATTGCACCTTTATAGTAAAAAAATGACAAGTGTTGAAATTACCTCCCTCTACGCTTCATCGTTTCAAGTTGAGGAAGCACCACCAGTTACGAGCGACAGAGTTTACCTGGCTTTGAAAATACATAATAGTCGCATTCCTCCATCGTTTCGGTAACGATTTAAATTTCGCCTCTACATGAGCATATTTCGTGTAGGTGATCATGATCTTTACTCGTGGGATGTGAGTGATCAGAATCGTTCTCACGAAGGAGTGAGTGTAACACGTTGTTGTTATCTTTGCACGGTTGACTCATTCAATCGGAAAAACTGATCTAATAAAACATGAATCATTCCTAAAACAAGACGCTGGCGTGCTACAGTCTGTTAACACGCCAACGCATGAGCTCAGTATTGGTGCATGCGTCATGCTTACAAGTGGCATCAGATATCGAATGCAAGCGTTTTTAATACGATTCTAGTTTTTCCTGAATACGATTGCGTTATCTCAGACGCAAAACCATGTTTTATACGTGTAACAATTATTAGCCAAGCGTCACAACATGGATGGCTGTGTTAAGCAAATACTGTGTAGGGATGTTTATTCATTAATTATCTTATTGGGCATAATCACTAATGCTGCTATAGGGTGGTGGAGAGAATAAACCAGCATGATCGACAAAGACAGAAACAGAGACACAGAGAGGCAGAGACAGAGAGAGGTGGAGACACCGATAGACAATCAGACAGACAGACAGACAGACAGACAGACAGACAGACAGACAGACAGACAGACAGACAGACAGACAGACAGACAGACAGACAGACAGACAGACAGACAGACAGACAGACAGACAGACAGACAGACAGACAGACAGACAGACAGACAGACAGACAGACAGACAGACAGACAGACAGACAGACAGACAGACAGACAGACAGACAGGACAGACAGACAGACAGACAGACAGACAGACAGACAGACAGACAGACAGACAGACAGACAGACAGACAGACAGACAGACAGACAGACCGACAGACAGACAGACAGACAGATAGACAGACAGACAGAGACAAAGACAGAGAGTGACAAAGACAATCAGTCAGGCAGGCAGGCAGGCGGGCAGGTGGGCAGGCGGGCAGGTGGGCAGGCGGGCAGGTGGGCTGGCGGGCAGGCGGGCAGGCGGGCAGGCGGGCAGGCGCGGGCAGGCGCAGGCAGGCAGGGGCAGGCGGGCAGGCAGACAGACAGACAGACAGACAGACAGACAGACAGACAGACAGACAGACAGACAGACAGACAGACAGACAGACAGACAGACAGACAGACAGACAGACAGACAGACAGACAGAGTCAGAGACAGGGACAGGGACAGGGACAGGGACAGGGACAGGGACAGGGACAGGGACAGGGACAGGGACAGGGACAGAGACAGAGACAGAGACAGAGACAGAGACAGACAGAAGACGGACAGGGACAGGGACAGGGACAGGGACAGGACAGGACAGGGACAGGGACAGGGACAGGGCAGGGACAGGGACAGGACGACAGACAGACAGAGACAGAGACAAATACATAAACAGACAGATAGGCAGGCAGAAAAACAGACAGACAGAGATAGACAGACATACAATGACAGAGACAGGTAATTGGTAACTCACCTACACGGACAATAAGCTAATAACATGAACCAGTATTCGACAATGATATAGCGCGCAGCTCACTGTAGACAGACAAATGATGCACGTGTCGGCATTTAATGAAGCGACGTGATGCTGCACAAAAGGGTAAATCGGAAGTGATAACACAACCAAACTCTATGTATTGCATTAGCTGAACTCGTAGCACGGGAAGGACCAGCATTCATTCCACCGAGAGAATACTCGGCGACTTCCGGTCGCATCTCTACGGCCGCCGTTATAGGACTCGTTTTCGCGGAAATGCCTTTTCCGCACGCATGCACGCATGCACACACCCACAACGCACGCAGATACGACACATCTAACGCCGGAAGTGGCATCAGTATCAGAAGGCGACATTTCTCGTAGTTTACTACTCCTTCGGATGCAATACGTCACAAGGTTTTACACGCACGATTGACGTCCACGTTGACTAACAGGAAGACGACGTCGTTGGCGGCAACAGCGACTCATTGGTCGGTCTTTTGTACGAAAACAAAGATGATTTATATAGAACTACGACAAATGTTGCTTGATTTGGCATAATTTCTGCTAACGTAGTACACAACAACCTAGCCATATACTATAAGATATTCCGCCTCCCTGTGTATGAGTAGGTGTATTTATACAATGGTGGTATTTGTCAACGATTTAGCCACCAGCAGATCTGTTCGGGCAACGGGCTGTCGGTGTGTACATTTGCGAAGCAAAGCATGACACGGTGTGTGCGGTTCATACGTGTATTGTTTAGTGACATTTCAGAACTAGATGGAACAGTTTCCTGACTATCTGTTTGGTGGTTGCTATTCCGCCCGAGAATGCCCGTGTTCAACGCGCAATAACATATTTCACAGCAGGGATTTTATAATAATGTTTTGCATGTTCTTTGGTATCACGTATACTCGTGCAAAGAAACAATAAGATTAGTTATTGTCAGTTATATAGGATTGGTAATTTTTCTTCAATTTATCAATAGCGCACAAACAATTGGAGACCTGCTGAGAAGTCACCACGACACGGAGGTTAAACATCTCGACACTGATAGACAGTTTTATCATTCTCATTAACGGACGGAGCTAAGGTGGAAAAACAAGGATATAAATCAATAAGAAATATACGAAATTGTTCACGTTTCGATTATCCGTAAAGTTTATTAACCTTGATCCATGAAGTGATAGAATGACTCTGCGGTGAAGTCCGCAACCGTGATCCAAGAGTGTGACATTTCCATATCACATCTACCGCCGTTTCGAAACTTAGGCAATTTCTTCACCCCACATTTGCCTGTGTCTTTCGGAAGAGACACTAAAAGCCGGTGGTCCCTTCTATCTGGTGTCTATGCCAGGGAAGTAAAAAATCCCACACAGGGGGTAAATGTGTAACCTGTAGTGGACTCACAAATTCTACAGAAGAACAATTCCTGCGTTAACCCAAGTTTGGGCTGTTTGGAGGTAATCACCTGAGACATAAGACGTCACACGTCACGGTTGAATTCAACCGTTACGCGTGATGTGGTATGGATGTATTCTATTTGTAATTTTACAGCCTCCGAAATTTCCTGAAATGTCCTAATGAGTACCTCTCTGTATTTCTACTATAGATCGGTGATCAAATAAGCGTGCAAACATATTTAATCCCCATTATCTTAATATTCTGTTCACACTTTGCATTGCCTTTCGTTGGAATACTGTGGTAAATATTAAGCTAATCGACACTGATTACTGCATTAGGGTACTGAATAGAATCTAGGACTCTTTGAACATGGCCGCAGATGCGATAGGCGACGAGCGAAATGAACAAAGATAAACGTATGAACTTTGAATAAATAGAATATCATTAGGAATAAAGAAAAATCGTCAGAGTTTCGGATTTGCCCTTTTAACTGCAATAAAATGGGTATAACGACAAAACATACTATTGACATTTATGTTGTTGACTACCTGATAAATGCCTGCAGTACAATTTCCGTTAGTGATCATTTCTTTTATTACTAATAGATCATTAGACATATTTAGATACACATGAACTGTTATAGGAGAACATGATGAAAGTGCAGAAACATATCAGTCTTACCCCGTGTACAATCGCAATATATTACACATTGAGCTTCGCTGTTACGAGATATTTTAAGCAAATATAAACTGTGCCCTTTAATTGCATTAACGAAGGCAACTAATATGAACAGAACAGAATGACCGTATGAAGGCAGAAACACGGTACGACAACTGCTTGTAATGTCGGATACATCTAACCGCGGAATAATTAGAATTTGACAATTAGTCGACATACGCACGCACGCGTTCATGCACTCACGCGCGCGCCCACGTACACACACTCACTCACTCACTCACTCACTCACCCACTCACACACACACACATAAACAACAAACACACACACCAAGTACGCGCACATACTAACATACCACACACACACACACACACACACACACACACACACACACACACACACACACACACACACACAACAACAAACACACACACACACCAAGTACGCGCACATACTAACATACCACACACACACACACACACACACACACACACACACACACACACACACACACACACACACACAACACACATACACACACACACACACACACACACACACACACACGACACACACTCTCTCTCTCTCACACACACACACACACACACACACACACACACACACACACACACACACACACACACACACACACACACACACACACACACACACACATACATATACACACACGCACGCACGCGCGCGCTTTCTCACTCACACTGTCAGTCACACATTCAGTGTCACTCGGATACACACACACGCGCTTGCACTTGCATGCACACCCACCGTACACATTTGTACTCATTCACTCACCTCACTCACTCCCTCACTCACTCACTCACTCACTCACTCACTCACTCACTCACTCACTCACTCACTCACTCACTCATTCACTCATTCACTCATTCACTCATTCACTCATTCACTCATTCACTCATTCACTCATTCACTCATTCACTCATTCACTCATTCACTCATTCACTCATTCACTCATTCACTCACTCACGCACTCAGTCGTACATTCAGTTACTCGCTCCCCCCACACACTAACACACGCAAACACACACACACAGTAATGTTTTGGTTTTGAATGACAACATGTTGCTAATTATACTGCAAGCATTTACATGTGCACCATGATGAACAAAATCTTTAAATTTTTCCTGAATAATTATATTCTCACTTACATACTCATACTTCTATTGGCGGCCTTCGTCATTGTTTACGTCGTCACTGTGTGTTCTTGTGTACTCAACGCATCGAAGGTTCTAATAAGAAACAATGATTTCATCAGTGATCATTCTTCGTGGTTTCCGGTCTGCAGATTGACTTTATGTCCCTCCGCATATTTCACGCGATATGGTGACGTATGATACGTCAGCATTTTATTATGTTTCCACGTCACATAAGATCTTTCAACGATTCGACAGCTGCTGGACTATAACAAATGCGGGACAATGCGTTCAACATTGATTATCTTTTGCGGTTTCCGGCTGTAGGATTACTTTCTTTTTCGAAGCGCCGCTATTTCAGTGGCCGACTTCTTTTGATGACAACTGCGCTGGTATTGGGTGTAACCACTGTGTACGATTACGTCTGCACGACTTCACAGCGTGTGACAATATTCATACTTAGCAGCTTATTCGCTGTTTTACGAGTCCGCTGTACAAATAAAACATTATTTACTAATAAAATAATCCGTGTTTAGGCCTACTGGAATGAGATTTCCTATCAAGACCAAGCAATGGTTGTCGGACTGCTGGCCACACGACCGACGGTCAGCGGACAAGGAATCCTTTGGCTTAATGAGTGTCGAATTATTTTCCACTTACATGCGTTTTGTTGAAGCCATGGAACTATAATTATAACAAGTATATCGTGGACCTCACAGGACACTTCGCCAATCTGCCCTGCCTTAAATTCAGCTGTAGATCGAGGCATACATTTTAAAAGGCAATGTTATATCAGTTGTGTTAAGCTTTGTTTCTGAAAGTAACAAAAAAAATCATATACAGTTCTAGTACTGGAGTATAATATTTTGTTTACAAATGGCACGACATCGCAGAATCATTGTGTTCACTACTTACTAATGACCAGTAGGGTACGGTGTTAGAGTCCAATTGCTTCCAGAAGGCGACTAGAACCGAGAACCACAGTAGGACGAGGTGTAATGGTGTAGCCGTGCAAAAGAAGTCTCAGCAGCGACTGAACGTTCTTCGAAAGTTACGAGCTTTCTATGTTGATCCACTACTTCTTCTACGCCTTTACCGTAGCATAATTGAGCCTCTCTTAACCTACTGCAGCATTTGTTACTACCCTGCTCTTTCTGTGAAAAACCGTAACATGCTTCTGAAAATCTCACATGTTTCTGCCAAGATCATTGGTTTACCTACACCAAAGCTCTCCGAAATAATCGACCATGCAATTTTGAAGAAAGCTCGAGCTGTCGCTACTGAGTCTGACCACCCGCTCTCTACGTTCTTCCATGTACTTCCGTCTCAAAGGAGATACTGTTGTATAAAATGTAAAACATGTCGCTATAGCAGGAGTTTTGTGCCGGTGGCCATTAGAATGTTGAATGCTAAATGAGTCATATTGATGTCACCCGGTTGAATTGTTCTTGTAGTGTATACATCTGGAAATTCATTTGCATTTTGTTGAGACCATCCCATATATTTTAGATGTGATCATGAGTTGTAAAATGCATATCCTTTTTAAGGGCAATAAAGTAAAGTGAGAGTGAGAGTAACACAATAATACAATTGTGTACCGACATTATATATTAGTGTGATGTTGTAATACAATTAGGTAATTATCTACCAAAATAAAAAACAATAATGAGTTATAATACATTGCAGTAACCGGTATCTGCTCACAACATTTTCTATTTTACTTCCTGGCAGGGTTTTTCAATCGAATTACATGGGAAGAATTCAGCTATGCTGTGATTACTACGCAAAGGCTATTCCAGTGCAATGTCCTCCAGGTCTATAGCCAGATACTCGTTCGTAGAGCTGACTGAATAGGCACTGTGGTTTCACAATCACGTGACATGCTGTTTCAGTGACATCATATGCTGTAACCGGAAACAGTTCAACGTATCTCGCCAGCGCCTAGGTTGATTGATGCACTACACGAATAGCTAATGGCCGTTGGCCCTGGGGGTTGCCATCTAAGAGGATCTTTGATACCTTTCACAAAGAAACTACCACAAATCAAAGGCGCTTAGACGATGTCTGAAATACCCACAGTGTACGAACTGCATAATTATACTCACAGCTCCAAACGCTATACACAACGTTTACAAATCAATTTATTTAATATATCATGAAATCAGTGAGAAAGGTAACTCTACAGTCCCACATAAACTACGCCAACACGAAGATAAGTAAACGATTAGATCACGAAATTACATTACAGCAGTATATAACCATTAATATGCATTGCACTTTAACTAAAACAGACATATGTGGAAAATATATGAACTGGGTCAACTATTTTAATAAGTTAAGGAAATGAAACAATACTTTTGATTATAGAATTACGATTGCGAAACGGAACCATCGGGAGGTGAGTGACCAGTCACTAGTTATACCTGATGGACAGGTCATTTGAGCGAGTGAGCAATTTGGTGACAAGTCACAAGGGTGGACGTCACCAACGACACATACTGACCACCGCTCCAGCCCATCACAATCGCTAAAGTTAAATTTATAGGCACAAAAAAACAAGAAAACAACACCTCGACACTCACCGAAAAGTCGTACTTCCCAAAACGTAAACGATCACGCTCGCGCGGCTCCCCTGTGGCCGTTATAACTGGTTCGACGCGCACCGACAGCGACGGTTACGAAACTTTGCCCTACGTCTCCCGATTTCGCTTCTTGTGCGCGGGAAATGGCCGTGACTTGCTCGTC
>JAODUO010000105.1:540000-550000 GCA_025642075.2 Ridgeia piscesae | reverse complement strand
CTGGCGTCCGTCTCTTGACAAAGCCGATATCGGCAGTTCCGCCCGAGTTAGATCGTGACTGCGTCAAACGGCGCTCTTCCCACACCAGACACACGCACCTTGTGAGAGGGTCGAAACTAGTCTGACGTCATCGTCACCAACACAATCGTGTCTGCATCTCGTAGTTAATCTGATGTATGCTTGTCACAACCAATCGTAGTGACATGGCATTGTCTATGCCCTTGCTACCCTTGGTCACGTGATAGTCTTCGTCTAACGACACATCGTTGAATCAGCATAAGTACAATCGAACGACTCCCACTTTCATGCAACACGCAAAGATTTATGTGCCATACAGACTAGCGTAGACTAATATATACACAATTGTTCTATGTCGCATATTTATTTAAGTTTATTTTATTCCAACATCTTGTAGACAATATGTTAGGCAATACCGAGTAACAATATGTTAGACAGTTCCGAGTGACAATATGCTAGGCAGTTTCGAGTGAGAATATGCTAGGCAGTTCTGAGTGACAATATGTTAGGCTGTTCCGAGTGACAATATGTTAGGCTGTTCCGAGTGACAATATGTTAGACAGTTCAGAGTGATACTATATTAGGCAGTTCCGAGTAACATTATGTTAGGCTCTTCCGAGTGACACTATGTTAGGCTGTTCCGAGTGACAATTTGTTAGGTAGTTCGTTCCGAGTGACAATATGTTAGGTAGTTTAGAGTGTCAATATGTTAGGTAGTTCAGTGACAATATGTTAGGTAGTTCGGTGACACTATGTTAGGTGGTTCGAGTGACAATATGTTAGACGGTTCAGTGTTACAATATGTTAGGTAGTTCCAGGTGACAATGTATTACGATGGTTCGGTGACAATATTTAGGTAGTTCGGTGACAATATGAGTGGTTCCGGTGACAATATGTTAGGTAGTTCCGAGTGACAATATGTTAGGTAGTTCCGAGTGACAATATGTTAGGTAGTTCCGAGTGACAATATGTTAGGTAGTTCCGAGTGACAATATGTTAGACAGTTCCGAGTGACAATATGTTAGGTAGTTCCGGTGACAATATGTTGAAGTTGGTTCAGTAGTATGTTCCATTGTTCGGTGACACTATGTTGAGTAGTTCGAGTGACAATATGTTGAACAGTTCCGGTGACAATATGTTGGTGGTTCAGGTGACGTATGTTAGGTAGTTCGAGGTGACAATATGTTGGTGGTTCCGGTGACAATATGTTAGGTGGTTCAAGATGACACTATGGTAGGTAGGTTCAGGTGACAATGTGTTTAGACAGTTCAAGATGTCAATATGTTAGGTAGTTCAAGGTGACAATATGTTAGGTAGTTCCGAGTGACAATATGTTAGGTAGTTCCGAGTGACAATATGCTAGGTAGTTCGAGTGACAATATGCTAGGTAGTTCAGGTGACACTATCATTGAACGGTTCAAGTATTAATATGTTGAGCACTTCAGTGACAGGCAATATGTTGAAGCGTTCAGTGACACTATGTTGAGTGATTCCGGTGACAATATGTTAAGGCAGTTCAGATGACACTATGTTAAGAGTGGTAGTTCCGGTGACACTATGTTAAATGGTCGAGTGACAATATGTTAAGGTGGATTCGAGTGACACTATGTTAGGTAGTTCAGTGACACTATGTTGAAATTAATTCAGGTGACTATGTTAAATTGGTTCAGTGACAATATATGGGTAGTTCCGAGTGACTTAATATGTTAGGTGGTTCAGTGACAATATAGACGCTTCCGTGTGACGTATTTTGAGCGGTTCCGGTGACACTATGTTAGGTGGTTCGAGTAATGTGTTAGGTAGTTCCGGTGACAATTATATTGGGCGGAACCGGTGACAATATGTTAGGCGGTTCCGGTGGCAACAGCATGTTAGAGTGGTTCCAGGTGACAATATGTTAGGTGGTTCGAGTGACAATATGTTAGGCAGTTCAGGTGACAATATTTTAGACACTTCCGGTGACAATATTTTAGGCGGTTTCAGGTGACAATATGTTAGGTGGTTCAAAACATTAATATATGTTAGGTAGTTCCGGTGACAATATGTTAGGCAGTTCCGAGTGACAATATGTTAGGTAGTTCCGAGTGACAATATGTTAGGTAGTTCCGAGTGACAATATGTTAGGTAGTTCCGAGTGACAATATGTTAGGTAGTTCCGAGTGACAATATTTTAGGTAGTTCCGTGTGACAATATTTTAGGCAGTTCCGAGTGACACTATGTTAGGTAGTTCCGAGTGACAATATGTTAGGTAGTTCCGAGTGACAATATGTTAGCGGTTCCGAGTGACAATATATTTAGGTAGTTCCAGTGACAATATGTTGAGTGGTTCAAGGTGACAATATGTTAGGCGGTTCGAGTGACATTAATATTTGGGTAGTTCCGGTGACAATATATTGGAAAAGGTTCGAGTGACAATATGTTAGGTAGTTCAGTAAGACTTATAAGAAAAATATATTAGATGGTTTCAGTGACAATATGTTAGGCGGTTCAGTGACAATATATTAGCACTTCCGGTGACAATATTTAGGCAGTTCCGGTGACGTATGTTAGACGGTTCGAGTGACACTGTATTGGTGGTTCGGTGACAATATGTTAAGCAGTTCGGTGACAATGTGTAGGCAGTTCGAGTGACAATATGTTAGGTGGTTCGGTGACACTATGTTAGGTAGTTCCGAGTGACACTATGTTAGGTAGTTCCGAGTGACAATATGTTAGGCAGTTCCGAGTGACAATATGTTAGGTAGTTCCGAGTGACAATATGTTAGGTAGTTCCGAGTGACAATATGTTAGGCAGTTCCGAGTGACAATATGTTAGGTAGTTCCGAGTGACAATATGTTAGGTAGTTCCGTGTGAACTATGTTAGGTAGTTCCGAGTGACAATATTTTAGGCAGTTCCGAGTGACAATATGTTAGGTAGTTCCGAGTGACAATATGTTAGGTAGTTCCGTGTGACAATATGTTAGGTAGTTCCGAGTGACAATATGTTAGGCAGTTCCGAGTGACACTATGTTAGGTAGTTCCGAGTGACAATATGTTAGGCAGTTCCGAGTGACACTATGTTAGGTAGTTCCGAGTGACAATATGTTAGGCAGTTCCGAGTGACAATATGTTAGGTAGTTCCGAGTGACAATATGTTAGGTAGTTCCGAGTGACACTATGTTAGGTAGTTCCGAGTGACACTATATGTTAGGTAGTTCCGAGTGACAATATGTTAGGTAGTTCGGTATTAATGCTGTTAAACAGTTCTACGATGTACTATGTTGATGATTCAGGTGACTTTATGTTAAGTGGTTCCGAGTGACCACTATCTTGATGGTTCGGTAGCACTATGTTAGAGTAATTCAGTGATGTTGAAGCGGTTCGAGATGACACCATGTTGGTAGTTCGGTATTAATACTTTACTTTAGATTCGAGTGACACTATGTTAGGTAGTTCCGAGTGACAATATGTTAGGTAGTTCCGAGTGACAATATGTTAGGTAGTTCCGTGACACTATGTTAGGTAGTTCCGAGTGACAATATGTTAGGTAGTTCCCGAGTGACAATATGTTAAAGTAGTTCGGTATTGTTAATATGTTTAGACACTTCCGTGTGACAATATTTAGGCAGTTCGGTGACACTATGTTAGGTAGTTCCGTGTGACAATATGTTAGGTAGTTCCGAGTGACAATATGTTAGGTAGTTCCGAGTGACAATATGTTAGGTAGTTCCGAGTGACAATATTTTAGGTAGTTCCGTGTGACAATATTTTAGGTAGTTCCGTGTGACAATATTTTAGGCAGTTCCGAGTGACAATATGTTAGGTAGTTCCGAGTGACACTATGTTAGGTAGTTCCGAGTGACAATATGTTAGGTAGTTCCGAGTGACAATATGTTAGGTAGTTCCGAGTGACAATATGTTAGGTAGTTCCGTGTGACAATATGTTAGGTAGTTCCGAGTGACAATATGTTAGGCAGTTCCGAGTGACAATATGTTAGGTAGTTCCGAGTGACAATATGTTAGGTAGTTCCGTGTGACAATATGTTAGGTAGTTCCGAGTGACACTATGTTAGGTAGTTCCGAGTGACAATATGTTAGGTAGTTCCGAGTGACACTATGTTAGGTAGTTCCGAGTGACACTATGTTAGGTAGTTCCGAGTGACACTATGTTAGGCAGTTCCGTGTGACAATATGTTAGGCAGTTCCGAGTGACACTATGTTAGGTAGTTCCGAGTGACAATATGTTAGGCAGTTCCGAGTGACAATATGTTAGGCAGTTCCGAGTGACTTAGGTAGTTCCGAGTGACAATATTTTAGGCAGTTCCGAGTGACACTATGTTAGGTAGTTCCGAGTGACACTATGTTAGGTAGTTCCGAGTGACAATATGTTAGGTAGTTCCGAGTGACAATATGTTAGGTAGTTCCGAGTGACAATATGTTAGGTAGTTCCGAGTGACAATATGTTAGGCAGTTCCGAGTGACAATATGTTAGGCAGTTCCGAGTGACACTATGTTAGGTAGTTCCGAGTGACACTATGTTAGGTAGTTCCGAGTGACAATATGTTAGGTAGTTCCGAGTGACACTATGTTAGGTAGTTCCGAGTGACAATATGTTAGGTAGTTCCGAGTGACACTATGTTAGGTAGTTCCGAGTGACACTATGTTAGGTAGTTCCGAGTGACAATATGTTAGGTAGTTCCGAGTGACAATATGTTAGGTAGTTCCGAGTGACACTATGTTAGGTAGTTCCGAGTGACAATATGTTAGGTAGTTCCGAGTGACAATATGTTAGGTAGTTCCGAGTGACAATATGTTAGGTAGTTCCGAGTGACACTATGTTAGGTAGTTCCGAGTGACACTATGTTAGGTAGTTTAGAGTGTCAATATGTTAGGTAGTTCCGAGTGACAATATGTTAGGTAGTTCCGAGTGACAATATGTTAGGTAGTTCCGAGTGACAATATGTTAGGCAGTTCCGAGTGACACTATGTTAGGTAGTTCCGAGAGTGACAATATGTTAGGTAGTTCCGAGTGACACTATGTTAGGTAGTTCCGAGTGACAATATGTTAGGCAGTTCCGAGTGACAATATGTTAGGTAGTTCCGAGTGACAATATGTTAGGTAGTTCCGAGTGACACTATGTTAGGTAGTTCCGAGTGACACTATGTTAGGTAGTTCCGAGTGACAATATGTTAGGTAGTTCCGAGTGACAATATGTTAGGCAGTTCCGAGTGACACTATGTTAGGTAGTTCCGAGTGACAATATGTTAGGTAGTTCCGAGTGACACTATGTTAGGTAGTTCCGAGTGACAATATGTTAGGCAGTTCCGAGTGACACTATGTTAGGTAGTTCCGAGTGACAATATGTTAGGCAGTTCCGAGTGACACTATGTTAGGTAGTTCCGAGTGACAATATGTTAGGCAGTTCCGAGTGACACTATGTTAGGTAGTTCCGAGTGACAATATGTTAGGTAGTTCCGAGTGACAATATGTTAGGTAGTTCCGAGTGACACTATGTTAGGTAGTTCCGAGTGACAATATGTTAGGTAGTTCCGAGTGACAATATGTTAGGTAGTTCCGAGTGACAATATGTTAGGCAGTTCCGAGTGACAATATGTTAGGCAGTTCCGAGTGACACTATGTTAGGTAGTTCCGAGTGACAATATTTTAGGCAGTTCCGAGTGACAATATGTTAGGTAGTTCCGAGTGACAATATGTTAGGTAGTTCCGAGTGACAATATGTTAGGCAGTTCCGAGTGACAATATGTTAGGCAGTTCCGAGTGACAATATTTTAGACACTTCCGAGTGACAATATTTTAGGCAGTTCCGAGTGACACTATGTTAGGTAGTTCCGAGTGACAATATGTTAGGTAGTTCCGAGTGACAATATGTTAGGTAGTTCCGAGTGACAATATGTTAGGTAGTTCCGTGTGACAATATGTTAGGCAGTTCCGAGTGACAATATGTTAGGCAGTTCCGAGTGACAATATTCGAGTGACAATATGTTAGGTAGTTCCGTGTGACAATATGTTAGGTAGTTCCGAGTGACACTATGTTAGGTAGTTCCGAGTGACAATATGTTAGGTAGTTCCGAGTGACACTATGTTAGGTAGTTCCGAGTGACACTATGTTAGGTAGTTCCGAGTGACACTATGTTAGGCAGTTCCGAGTGACAATATGTTAGGCAGTTCCGAGTGACACTATGTTAGGTAGTTCCGAGTGACAATATGTTAGGCAGTTCCGAGTGACAATATGTTAGGCAGTTCCGAGTGACACTATGTTAGGTAGTTCCGAGTGACAATATTTTAGGCAGTTCCGAGTGACACTATGTTAGGTAGTTCCGAGTGACACTATGTTAGGTAGTTCCGAGTGACAATATGTTAGGTAGTTCCGAGTGACAATATGTTAGGTAGTTCCGAGTGACAATATGTTAGGTAGTTCCGTGTGACACTATGTTAGGTAGTTCCGAGTGACAATATTTTAGGCAGTTCCGAGTGACACTATGTTAGGTAGTTCCGAGTGACACTATGTTAGGTAGTTCCGAGTGACAATATGTTAGACAGTTCCGAGTGACAATATGTTAGGTAGTTCCGAGTGACACTATGTTAGGTAGTTCCGAGTGACACTATGTTAGGTAGTTCCGAGTGACACTATGTTAGGTAGTTCCGAGTGACAATATGTTAGGTAGTTCCGAGTGACAATATGTTAGGTAGTTCCGAGTGACACTATGTTAGGTAGTTCCGAGTGACACTATGTTAGGTAGTTCCGAGTGACAATATGTTAGGTAGTTCCGAGTGACAATATGTTAGGTAGTTCCGAGTGACAATATGTTAGGTAGTTCCGAGTGACAATATGTTAGGTAGTTCCGAGTGACACTATGTTAGGTAGTTTAGAGTGTCAATATGCTAGGTAGTTCCGAGTGACAATATGTTAGGTAGTTCCGAGTGACAATATGTTAGGTAGTTCCGAGTGACACTATGTTAGGTAGTTCCGAGTGACACTATGTTAGGTAGTTCCGAGTGACACTATGTTAGGTAGTTCCGAGTGACACTATGTTAGGTAGTTCCGAGTGACAATATGTTAGGTAGTTCCGAGTGACAATATTTTAGGTAGTTCCGAGTGACAATATGTTAGGTAGTTCCGAGTGACAATATGTTAGGTAGTTCCGAGTGACAATATGTTAGGTAGTTCCGAGTGACAATATGTTAGGTAGTTCCGAGTGACAATATGTTAGGTAGTTCCGAGTGACAATATGTTAGGTAGTTCCGAGTGACAATATGTTAGGTAGTTCCGAGTGACACTATGTTAGGTAGTTCCGAGTGACACTATGTTAGGTAGTTCCGAGTGACAATATGTTAGGTAGTTCAGTGACACTATGTTAGGTAGTTCCGAGTGACAATATGTTAGGTAGTTCCGAGTGACAATATGTTAGGTAGTTCCGAGTGACAATATGTTAGGTAGTTCCGAGTGACAATATTTTAGGTAGTTCCGTGTGACAATATGTTAGGCAGTTCCGAGTGACACTATGTTAGGTAGTTCCGAGTGACAATATGTTAGGCAGTTCCGAGTGACACTATGTTAGGTAGTTCCGAGTGACAATATTTTAGGCAGTTCCGAGTGACACTATGTTAGGTAGTTCCGAGTGACAATATGTTAGGTAGTTCCGAGTGACACTATGTTAGGTAGTTCCGAGTGACAATATGTTAGGCAGTTCCGAGTGACACTATGTTAGGTAGTTCCGAGTGACAATATTTTAGGCAGTTCCGAGTGACAATATGTTAGGTAGTTCCGAGTGACAATATGTTAGGTAGTTCCGTGTGACAATATTTTAGGTAGTTCCGTGTGACAATATGTTAGGTAGTTCCGAGTGACAATATGTTAGGTAGTTCCGAGTGACAATATGTTAGGTAGTTCCGTGTGACAATATGTTAGGTAGTTCCGAGTGACAATATGTTAGGTAGTTCCGAGTGACAATATGTTAGGTAGTTCCGTGTGACAATATGTTAGGTAGTTCCGTGTGACAATATGTTAGGTAGTTCCGAGTGACAATATGTTAGGTAGTTCCGAGTGACAATATGTTAGGTAGTTCCGTGTGACAATATGTTAGGTAGTTCCGTGTGACAATATGTTAGGTAGTTCCGAGTGACAATATGTTAGGTAGTTCCGAGTGACAATATGTTAGGTAGTTCCGAGTGACACTATGTTAGGTAGTTCCGTGTGACAATATGTTAGGTAGTTCCGTGTGACAATATTTTAGGTAGTTCCGTGTGACAATATGTTAGGTAGTTCCGAGTGACAATATGTTAGGTAGTTCCGAGTGACAATATGTTAGGTAGTTCCGTGTGACAAATGTTGGGAGTTCCGAGTGACATATGTTAGGTAGTTCCGAGTGACAATATGTTAGGTAGTTCCGAGTGACACTATGTTAGGTAGTTCCGTGTGACAATATGTTAGGTAGTTCCGTGTGACAATATGTTAGGTAGTTCCGGTACACAAGTTAGGTAGTTCCGAGTGACAATATGTTAGGTAGTTCCGAGTGACACTATGTTAGGTAGTTCCGAGTGACAATATGTTAGGTAGTTCCGAGTGACAATATGTTAGGTAGTTCCGAGTGACAATATGTTAGGTAGTTCCGTGTGACACTATGTTAGGTTTTCCCGGGGAGTGACACTATGTTAGGTAGTTCCGAGTGACAATATGTTAGGCTGTTCCGAGTGACGATATGTTAGGTAGTTCGTTCCGAGTGACAATATGTTAGGTAGTTCCGAGTGACACTATGTTAGGCAGTTCCGAGTGACAATATGTTAGAAGTTCCGAGTGACAATATGTTAGGCTGTTCCGAGTAACAAGATGCTAGACAGTTCCGAGTGACAATATGTTAGACAGTTCCGAGTGACAATATGTTAGGCTGTTCCGAGTAACAAGATGCTAGACAGTTCCGAGTGACAATATGTTAGACAGTTCCGAGTGACAATATGTTAGGCTGTTCCGAGTAACAAGATGCTAGACAGTTCCGAGTGACAATATGTTAGACAGTTCCGAAAGTGACAATATGTTAGGCTGTTCCGAGTAACAAGATGCTAGACAGTTCCGAGTGACAATATGTTAGACAGTTCCGAGTGACAATATGTTAGACAGTTCCGTGTGACAATATTTTAGGCAGTTCCGTGTGACAATATGTTAGGCAGTTCCGTGTGACAATATGTTAGGCAGTTCCGTGTGACAATATGTTAGACAGTTCCGTGTGACAATATGTTAGACAGTTCCGAGTGACAATATGTTAGACAGTTCCGTGTGACAATATGTTAGACAGTTCCGTGTGACAATATGTTAGGCAGTTCCGTGTGACAATATGTTAGGCAGTTCCGTGTGACAATATGTTAGACAGTTCCGTGTGACAATATGTTAGACAGTTCCGAGTGACAATATGTTAGACAGTTCCGAGTAACAATATGTTACACAGTTCCGTGTGACAATGTGTTAGACAGTTCCGTGTGATTCCAGACAACAATAGACACAGCTATTACACAGTAAAAAGCGACTGTTTTACGCAGTTACTCTTTGTATACGTATTTTGGCTAAATCTTTTTAATAAATCTAAAGGTTATCAAAAGGCACACAATTCGTAGAATACAAGAGAGGATTTAACGATAGCATGTATAATGTCTAGGTACACTATATCTAACGATCGGTTTCACACACACACACGCAGACTCTCACAATACATTGTCATCAACGGTGAACCTGTGGAACAGGTTGATTCATTCAAATACCTCGGTGTTATACTAGATGAAAAATTGTCATTTACAGAGCATGTTACAGCCGTGCAAAAGAAGTCTCAGCAGCGACTGCACGTTCTTCGAAAGTTACGAGCTTTCTATGTTGATCCACTACTTCTTCTACGCCTTTACCGTAGCATAATTGAGCCTCTCTTAACCTACTGCAGCATTTGTTACTACCCTGCTCTTTCTGTGAAAAACCGTAACAGGCTTCTGAAAATAT
>JAODUO010000105.1:515000-535000 GCA_025642075.2 Ridgeia piscesae | reverse complement strand
GAATTGAGGAAGTATTAATCCATGCTGCAAGTTAGTTAGGTCATTATTTGTTAATAGCTACTATTATGTTTCCCACTGAATCTCATATTAAATGCAGCTTTGGTCGTACACTGTGAGCCAAAGGACGTATACTAACTTACCGCAAACTTGTTTGTCTCAAATTAACACGAGGCAAACAGTGTTTTGAAACATGTTTTGAAAGCAAACGTAGATCGCGTTACTTCAATTCGCCGTATTCGTGACAGTGATGTAAACAAACATAATAATTACATTTATCGAATGAAATTTTAAGCAAATATTCACTACTTTTACAGCGGGCGAATAGAATGGAAATTTCGATTATCCGTACAGCAATTCACTTGTCCCACGAACAACTGTATTTCAAAGTCAACTGTCCTATAATTTCTTCTGGTTGCGGACAAGTAATAGCAATTTCACTTGTGCGGTAGCAAATACGATTTCCGCTGGTTAACGGACAAGCGCAATTTCAAGTTCTGCATTGTATAGTTTCTTTACATTAAATTAAACAAACCAATAAATATTATGTGACGCTACGATGGCAAGCAATACATATTCTTAATAAATTTATTAACTATGAGTACTGACCAGTTTTTCGAGGTCAATAGTTGAGCCAATCTGCCGTGGCTTGTGGTCACCGCCAGGGTCATCGAAGATGTTCAGGCCGTGTACGACTTTGTACATCTGCAGTCCGGAGAGAAGAAGCAAAATATTATTGCAAATTTTCAGTTGCATTGCACAAACATTAAATAAAATCCACAAATCTACACGAATAGCATATACTTACATTGCTCGCTTTCAATAACATTTTATGTTACAAACACTAAAAGCAAACCAATTAGTTAAATAGAACACTTAAATAAGTTAAATAAATATGTCAGAAATAAACATATATTAACATTGACTGTTAAGACATTGAAACAAAAACATTAAGTGTTTTGAGTATTTGGCAGTAGCCTATCCAGTTTATAGTCACTACGCTTCATTCTAGCGAAATAGGCCTTACACCAATCATTTCGCCTATCGTTCAGCGTTGGTAAACTTAACATATGTAGAATGGCATCGTACGAACAGCCAGAACATTTAGTTTTAAAACACCTCTTTTTATATATCTAAGTTCAGCGGGACAGCACCCTCCAGCAAATGATATATTAAAGGTAGAGAAAACAGGTAATGTAAGATTTTACACAGTATTCAGTCCTCAGAATTGCTCAAAGCATGTATACCTTTATTACACTTTCTGACCTGGCTGACGTGTTCAGTTAAACCTCATCGTGACTTCTATGAGAAACATCCACTTATGACATTATTAATGCGTGAAGTCAATTCGTACACTAATATCCACCACTGTGTATAACCAGGTATCTATTCACATATCTAAGTAAATAGGACCATCTTGGAGTGCGTGACCTTGTCCACGGTTTGACCTCGCAACGTAGGACACAAACTCGGGTGGTCCTAATCGGGTTGGTCCTAGTCACGAGTCAGAATATTGAGCCATAACGCAACTACGTCGTTAAAACATATAATATTACCTCGTCAGGTTTCACGACTAATATGTGCACCGTCAATATCACAGATTAGCAGTATTAAAACAGTACCACTGATTTATATGTGGATATATTGTGCACTGTAAAAGCCGGCATCTCTGTTCACATGCCGTATGTGTTACGGATACACGTGCTAAATTGTACTAAATTAGGTTGCATCCGGAAAATACTCGTTGCCCAATCAGATTGTAGGATGATAGAACAATTTATGACACCTGTGCACGGTAATATGAACAATAATGTACGTACTTCCGCATAGTCTAACTTCATTGTCTGTTGAAACGAAAGTGTACTTTTATGACCTCTCGTTTCTAACAATAGTTAACAACATGTATCAAGATTACCTAAGAATACAGCCTAGATTACAAATGGACAAATAAGCGGTCGGCTTATCGCGAGTTTAATCCCATTAATAATAAGCATTGCCCCAAAGTTGGCAGAATAATGTGTATATTATGGTCATATGACCTGCTTTGAACCATCTATCCAGTGTGCGATTTCATTGGCTAACGCTAAAAGAGGAGTTCTTGAAAGGGATGTGCCAGGTACTGAAGCAATCACCCGCAGCGACCCCTGGCGCGCGAGGATGGTCGACTCTCTGTTATGCGTTCGCTGCGCGTGTACCTGTTCGATATCCATCTTGATGTTCTTGTACTCCGCCAGGTTCTCCTCGAGCGCGTACAGCACCATGCAGTACTTCTCCACGTGGGACGTGTTCAGGCGGCGCAGGTCCTACAGACGACAGATGCTGGCGTTGTCAACAACACGCCGGCGATGGCGACGACGACGGTGATGGGGGAGACTGAAAAAGAGCACAACGGCTGTTTCAAGTACACATGCATGCAAACGGAATATAATTCATAAATAGTAACGACAGACATTGCATACGTGCATATATATAATATATATATCATATATATATATATGATATATATATATATATATATATATATATATATATATATATATATATATATATATATATATATATATATATATATATATATATATATATATATATAAACACATATATGCACACACACACACACACACACACACAAAACACACACACAAAACACACACACACACACACACACACACACACACACACACACACACACACACACACACACACACACACACACACACACACACACACACACACACACACACACACACACACACACACACACACACACACACACACACACACACACACACACACACACACACACACACACACACACACACACACACACACACACACACACACACACACACACACACACACACATACACTATAAATATATCATTTTGAAACTATTTCACCACAGCAACTGTTATACTATTATTGGTCAGTGAAGCTTGCACGTGTTTCAGTAGGTTCTTGTAAGTTCCAAAACACA
Organism: Ridgeia piscesae; assembly: GCA_025642075.2. Taxonomy (NCBI): domain Eukaryota; kingdom Metazoa; phylum Annelida; class Polychaeta; order Sabellida; family Siboglinidae; genus Ridgeia; species Ridgeia piscesae. Next base: position 532,026 of record JAODUO010000105.1, on the reverse strand, counting down.
TTTGTGCTCGTAGGTGCCCGTAGGTTCACCGTTCACACAGTTTCCCATATGTGTTCGTAGAAGATGAGGGCGTCATTTACCGCCAATTGTAGAGGCGGCTGACCCTGTAGATTCAGCGAGTCCTTGAAGGTCGAATAGGCGATAATAGGGGGCGTAGTCCCTGAAACCAGTGACCCGCCATTGGTGCATTACAACCCTTATCACAATGAACGTAAGTGGAGTTATGCCGCAACAAAACCACTGAGAGCTTGATAAGTAGACTCTATTTTAGAATTTTAATAATAATAATAATTTTATTTAACATATCGCCAGATCCAGTTACAACTGATCGTGGCGCCTTATGATAGAACACATATACGGTACTTTTGAAAGACTGGAAATCCTTTGTAATATAGTTTTAATACAACTTATTCTCAACAGAATATCAATAAAACAGAAATGAAATAAATATACTAAAATAATAATCTTGCTAATATATATATATATATATATATATATATATATATATATATATATATATATATATATATATATATATAATATATAAGGACCATGTGGGCACTGTTAATGAATAAAAACGTCTGAGGTTGTTTGACTATTAGCAAGGCACGCCTAAATGCTCATTTCTTTCGACTCTCTTTTCTCGTGGCATAGATTTTTTTATTATTTGTTAACTATTTATCGACCTATATATTTAATTGTGTAGTATAACTACATTCTTTATTTCAGCAAAATTAAATTTAAAAAGACAACAGAAACTGCAGGTAGACGATAGTCTTTTGGTTAAGAAACGATATAAACATTAGTAATCTACAAACCTTGATCGAGGTCCTGGTGTTTCGGTAGGTCGTCGAATTGTTCGGTTTTACCCCTTGTGTCTTGAGTTGCGTCACGCATCGCCATTTCCTGTAAGAGAGGAACTCGAATTGACATTGGCATTCCGTGCGCATGCTCACGAAGAGGCTGCTAAACTCACGATCGCTGCTTACCAATTTTCTCTATGCGATATGTCACAGAAACATTAAAAAATTACTTTTATTGCGTGTGATCACGTTTGTGTATACGCTTGCTGTGGTAGTCATTTGTCTAAAATGCGGGTTATAGTTGTATCATGGTGAAGATCTAATTCGTATCGGTACATTCCAGTACACTCTTTGGCGTTGTCACTCAACCTGAGTCTGAGGGACTTACTGAGTTAACCACCGCAGTCGTTGGCAGCTTGTTATACTCACGAGGTTGGTTATACTCACGAGGTTGGTTGTACACGCGAGGTTGGTTGTACACGCGTGGTTGGTTGTACACGCGTGGTTGGTTGTACTCACGAGGTTGGTTGTACTCACGAGGTTGGTTGTAAACGCGAAAATGGTTGTACTCACGAGGTTAGTTGTACTCACGAGGTTGGTTTTACTCACGAGGTTGGTTGAACTCACGAGGCTGACTGTATTCACGATTTTGGTCGTACTCACGAGGTTAGTTGTACTCATGAGGTTGGTTTTACTCATGAAGTTGGATGCACTCACGGGGTTGGTTATACACACGAGGTGGGTTGTATTCACGAGGCTGGTTGTACTCACTAAGGTGGTTGTACTCACGAAGTTGGTTTTACTAATGAGAATGGATACACTCACGAAGTTGGTTGTACTGACGAGATTGGTTGTACTGACGAGATTGGTCGTACTGACGAGGTTGGTTGTACTTTCGAGGTTGGTTGGTTGTCCTTACGAGGTTGGTTGTACTGACGAGGTTGGTTGTTTGTACTTACGAGGTTGGTTGTACTGACGAGGTTGGTTGTACTCACGAGGTTGGTTGTACTCACGAGGCTGGCTGTGTTCACGATTTTGGTCGTACTGACGAGGTTAGTTGTACTGACGAGGTTGTTTGTACTTACGAGGTTTGTTGTACTTACGAGGAAGGTTGTACTCACAAGATTGGCTGTTCTCACGAGGTTGGCTGTACACACGAGGTTTTTATGTACTTACGAGGTTGGTTGTATTTACGAGGTTGGTTGTACTCACGAGGTTGGTTGTACACACGAGGTTTGTTGTACTTACGAGGTTGGTTGTATTTACGAGGTTGGTTGTACTCACGAGGTTGGTTGTACTCATGAGGTTGGTTGTACTCACAAGATTGGCTGTACTCACGAGGTTTGTGACGACGACAGCGACGACGAGGTTGGCGAAGACGAAGGCACCGATCATGATGACGAGGAAGAGGTAGGCCGCGCCTGCCACGTTCACCAACACACTGCTCTTCTACAACATGGGGCGGGACATTGGTACTGCAACCTATTTCACTGAGACACATGTCACTGTGACTCTAATCGCCCTGATACTCTATCAGGCAATGCCGTACGACCATGCAGCGTGTCGGTTGTTTACTGGCTATGTAGGATGGCCTCATACCGCCACACGTTCATACAGTCTCGGACGGAAGTGTGGGTATAGCTGAGTGTCACTCTTTCTCTGTCTCACAGATGTCAATGCGATGCGCTATTTTCTTTGGGTATCGGATCCGTCGTGTCGGAGAAGAATAGCGCATTTTGAATCGCCATCAGACACAAGACAATGTCTGGATCTGGTGTCTGATGGTAATGTCTGGTGGTGACGTAAACTTGTGCACATTGCCATAGTAACGCAACCGATATGCCATTGCTATACGGCATTGCCTGATAGTGTATGATAGTGTATATGTGCCTGTAGGTAGTTCATCGAGAGCGGCTATGAGAATCACCCTTGTGTCTCCGTATTCGTCTAATGTTTTGCACTTGCATACCACGTCATGTTCATCATAAGTTTGTACATAGTTTTATTTAAAATGATAATTTCACATGGATGTTTTGAACATTTTATTGACAATATCTGACATGCCAACTAAAAGAAATCTTTTTTCTTCTGAGGATGTCGTAGTGACACATGGCTCGACGGCATATGTCAGTGCGGTTGACACTGTTACAAATGTCATGGTGACAGATGGCACTTTGATATACTAACATACGTCTTTATGACATACGCTATTATGATAAACACCATTGTGACAGATGCCACGGTGACAGATACCACTATGACAGATGCCACTGTTACAGATGCCAGTGTGACAAATGTCACTGTTACAGATGCCAAAGTTATAGATGCCCATGTGACAGATGCCACTGTGACAGATGCCACTGTTACAGGCGCCACTGTTACAGATACAAGTGTGACAAATGTCACTGTTACAGATGCCAAAGTTATAGATGCCTCTGTGACAGATGCCATTGTGACAGATGCCACTGATACAGATGCCACTGTGACATATGCCATTGTGACCGATGCCACGGTTACTGATGCCACCGGTGTGTGCCAGCAGCCGCGTGCCTAGAGAAAGATACGTGTCGCCTCCACCTGTCTCCCGCTAGACCCACTTCAAGCGAGGCACCAGCGGGTCATCTCCGTCGACGTTTGAGCGGCATGAGTCAAGGCGAGCAATCAAAGCAGACTCTGCCACTGTCGGCTCGCCTTCACGACTCACGACTGCCCAGCTTCTTGGAATCTTCTCAGCGCTAGCTCGACACACCCGTCGTGCGAAAATTAATGGCCTCACAAACATTTTTCACAGTTGCTTTAATGTGAATGATCCGCAAAGAAACTGGACAAAAAATTTGAACGGCTAAACGTCGTGTCGCAGAAATAGACACCGCGCCAAACACAGTCTTGTGCTCTTTTGCCATTGAGCATTCTTCTGGCTGTGGCAAATGCTCTTGTGGAAATACACATACATATAATATTCAGTATAATTTGTTATCAGGAAACATGCAAACGAATACGGTCACGGTAGCTAAATTAAATTATAATTAGTTTTCGCTTAATGGATAAAGCAGAGCAAATACGATGCAATACAGGAAAAGCGACACTATGTTTAGGAGGCAACAGAGGCAGTAATCACACGACCCGAATAATAGATTCGCTGTATGGTGGCGCGAGGAGCAGACAGGAATATATATATATATATATATATATATATATATATATATATATATATATTTGCTTTAGGGGTAAATTTTGAATTCAATATTTCACGATTTCCTTTTAATCCCTAATAAATAACATGTCACGGTATACGGGAAATAAATTTGCGGAACTTAATTAGTAAAAGCGGTTCTTTGGCATCGCTTTGAAGTTGTGTGTCCGCGTTGCGCGATACCGAGCGTATGCATGCACATCGTGTATTTAATGTACATGTTGAGTTATTTCGTTTTTCCGCTATGTGTTTTGAAAAACATTGTTTTGTTTTCACACAATTTAGAAATTAGAATACGTTTTCGGTCTCCTGTAAAAAGAGTAAAGCGGTTATATGATTACTTGTCATTCTGTGGGGAACTGCTTGTATAGTATCACCGTAAAGGTAAGTATAAAATGAACAATTACACGGAACACATCTTCAACGGAACAAATCGTATGCGGATACTGTCATCTGTAGTCTTCATGAGGATGTTTAAAATATGTATACGCTCGGTATCGCTGAAAAGCATTCTTCATTAGTATTTTCAAAATAGAAAATAATTGTTCTAAGGGGCGTTTGTCTTATTCTGCTTGGCCTCGGCGTGTTGCTCTTTTAATTCCGCATCAAATGACGAATGGACGTTTCACCTCGTTATTTGGTGTACGTGTCAGCTGGGCCTGGCCAACCAAAGCGCACATCGATCTATTTCGGTATTGAGAACTTGGACAGTCGGCCATAAAATGGATGATTTCAATAACGGCATAGTTTGGTGTAGCTCTAACATCATTGCGTTAAGAAAGGCGAATATTGAAGCCACCGGATTGATCATTATACCCGAGAGGCCAACGAAACTCAAAACCTTCATATACCCATCTTCATCTCTGTAATGCAATACCATGGGGTGGATGCTTATCTGCGCTTTGTCATAACACACAGAAGCTATCTCATCCACGCACTTGCATAGTCCACCTGTCAGACATGTGGCTTCCGTCATAGGCTTAAGCTTATCTCTGAAATGTCTGATTTCCTCGTACTGTGTGAAGACCCTGCCACAATGTGCTCTGAATTTTTGTAGTTCTCTTATAAGTGTTTGAGAGAATGTGTTAATGTTCTCTATCACTTCACTTTTTGCTGAGGGTGGTCGTGTACTGCACGTCTTTCTTCGTACATAGCATAGTTGATTGGTCTGGTGCCATCCATGTCATTCAGTTTCTCCCTTACGATTTCGCCACTCATGGAGGTTAGTGAGATAAAGACTTTGGCAGTACTTTGGAGGAGGTGACCTTCATTAACAATGTGGCGTGACGCTGGCACACGTGTCTCTGAGCCTGAAATTGGATGGAGAATGCAGTAAATGACATCTTAATGTCGCTGAATTCAAGGCATAACTTCCTGTGGATGGTTTGCATTGTGTCTGTCATTGAGACGGTTTCTCTTCCCTTGATTTGATCATTCTTTCCAGGTAACTCGTTGCTGGTTTCTGATCTCCTCAGAAATTCCGCTATCAACATCTTCCGTGATTTGGCTATTGCCTTCATCATGTCTCTCCCCTTCTTCTGGTAATTGCAGCAGTACGTCATTTGTGAGATATTTTATTTGCATACTCGGTATCACTAGATGTATAAACGTAATCATTAATATAGGAAAAAATGGCTGCATTTCTAATTTATCGTTGTCACGTACCTTAAGTAATACCAGGTAAATGTGTGGAAAAAATCCACTAATATTCAAAACTCCAAAATCAGTACGTTTATGTCATTCGCTCGTTATCTTAAACAAATACCCCTCGTCTAAATATGAGTGTATTATATTTCACTACAGGTTTTTAATTTTTCGGAAACCAATTAAAAAATTAACCTAAATTGGTTTTATATGCATATCTACACATAGATACAATTAGTATTTTTGTAATTTATTATTTACCCTTGCATACGCTTTGTTGAAAATTTGCCTACGCTCGGTATCGGCCTAACTACCTCACCACATAAACTGTTCCTGCGGCGCGCCCGTTCAACAAAACACTGCCATTTTTTGAAGACTATATCGAACTACACACAGTTAAATGGGTAAAGAAACCACAAATCTGTGATTATTGGTTAATGCACAATTCATGTTAGTATAATAGTACTACAGTAAAAACTTCCAAAAAATGGATCACAAATATCCCTTAATTGCCTGTATCTTCCATAATTTTGAAGATTCGCAGGTAAATGTTGGGTTCCCATGGCACGTGTCAACGAGGCGGTTGCCGTGACCACCATTAAAATGCTGTGCTCTATGTTTTTGTAATGGTTATATTACAAAAATGTTTTGTGACGTTTCGTGATAACTGACTATATATATATATATATATATATATATATATATATATATATATATATATATATATATATATATTAATGTATATTACTTATTATATATATATTATTTATATATTTATATATATATATCTAGTATATATATATATATATATTATATATATATACTTATATATATATATATATATATATATATATAATATATATATATATATATATATATATATATAACATGTATATAAATATATACAGCAGCGTTCACGATGATTTGTATAAATTTGACTAAACACATTTTATGGAAAACTTTCTTCATATTTTTTCTATTAAAATAATGCAGCCTTGCACCTGGCGATTGCAGAATTCTTTATACTTTAGAGAAAGTACGAAATCAAAGGATTCATTCAGGTGAAATTCAAAGGTAGACATTTATCTCAGTGTCGTGAGGGGAGCGTTGAATGGTGACGACGACAAGGACACACCTGGAAGTGGTGGTAGAGGTCGACCCAGCCGTCCTGCGTGACGCAGATGAAGAGGGAGAAGAGGGACGTCTGAAGGTCACCGAAGCGCGCGGGGATGACCTTGCCGAAAAGCGTGACGCCCGACACGGCGAAGACGAGCAGGATGATGAACAACAGCAGCACGATGTTGGTCATGTCTGAGTGGACACAGGGCAGTGGTCAGTGGGAGTGTAGGACAATAGTGGTCAGTGAGAATGCAGGAGAGTAGTGGTCAGTGAGAATGCATGACAGCAGTTGTCAGTGAGAATTGATGCCAGCAGGGGTCAGTGAAAATGGATGACAGTAGTGGTCAATGAGAATGCATGAAAACAGTGGTCAGTGAGAATGCATGACAAGCAGTGGTCAGTGAGAATGCATGACAGCAGTGGTCAGTGAGAATGCATGACAGCAGTGGTCAGTGAGAATGCATGACAGCAGTGGTCAGTGAGAATGCATGACAGCAGTGGTCAGTGAGAATGCATCACAGCAGTGGTCAGTGAGAATGCATGACAACAGTGGTTAATGAGAATGCATGACAACAGTGGTCGGTGAGAATGCGTGACAGCAGTGGTCAGTGAGAATGCATGACAGACAGTGGTCAGTGAAGAATGCATGACAGCAGTGGTCAGTGAGAATGCATGACAGCCGTGGTCAGTGAGAATGCTGACAGCAGTGGTCAGTGAGAAATACGTAGACAGTTATGACAGCAATAGTAGGCTGAAAGATAGTATCCCGGTGGCCAATTAATAGCAGTGAATGAATTAATTTCTTAAGGGAAGCAGTTTTGTTTACGCATAGAATTTACTTGTGCTATCACCTCAGGTGAAGAATCCACCAGTAGTAAGTATAGTGTGTCGCAAATAAAGTGCAAGTTTGGAAAATTATGTAGCTTGACCTATTAATGCAAGGTTAACGCATTTTTGAAACATAGAGATTTACTAGTGTATCACATTTATTCCAAGACAATTCTTCCCATTATTAATAATGAGACGTAAATGTAAGTTGCAAGTTTGGAAAATTATGTAGCTTGACCTATGTAATAGCAAGGTAACGATTTTTGAAGATGCACTGCAGAGATCTAACTACTGTAAGTGCCATTTTATTCCCCCCAAACAATTACGTTCCCATTTTTTAATAATGAGACTGTAAAATTGTAAGCTTGACCGTTTAAAACTGTGTAGCGATGCAACAGCTAAGTATGACAGCACACAGTATGTTTTCACCATAAACATATTCCCACATCAGTACCTCTATCACAGACAAGGTTATATTCCCTCATAGACACAACATATACCTTCCTGACAGACATAACACATAGCTCCTTCATAGACACAACACATACCTCCCTCATAGACACAACACGAAACTCCCTCATAGATACAACACATACCTCCCTCATAGACACAACACATACTTCCCTCATAGATACAACACATACCTCCCTCATAGACACAACACATACCTCCCTCATAGACACAAAACATACCTCCCTCATAGACACAACACATACCTCCTTCGTAGAAACAACACATACCTCCATCAAAGACATAACACGTACCTCCCTCATAGACACAACACATACCTCCCTCATAGACACAACACATAACTCCTTCATAGACACAATACATACCACCCTCATAGACACAACACATACCTCCCTCATAGACACAACACATACCTCCCTCATAGACACAACACATACCTCCCTCATAGACCCAACACATACCACCCTTATAGACAAAACACGTACCTCCCTCATAGACACAACACATACCTCCCTCATAGACACAACACATACCTCCATCATAGACACAACACGTACTTCCCTCATAGACACAACACATATATCTCTCATAGACACAACACATACCTCCCTCATAGATATAACATATAGCTCCCTCATAGATACAACACATACTTCCTCATAGACACAATACATACCTCCCTCATAGACACAACATATATCTCTCGTAGACACAAAACATACCTCCCTCATAGACACAACATGTATCTCTCTTATAAACACAAAATATACCTCCCTCATAGACACAACGTATATCTCTCTCGTGGACACAACGCATACCTCCCTTATAGACACAACACATACCTCCCTCATAGTCGCAACACATACCTCCCTCACAGACACAACAAATACCACCCTCATAGACACAACACATACCTGCCTAACAGACAACATTAAAACACACTCAGTGTCACAGACCAACAGATCCACACAGATTGGTGCTATCGTTAATAATTCGCACGGCAATCAGTCCACCACTCCCGGGACCCGTCTCTTTCTACAGCTGCGCAAATCTGGACGGGGTCATCGGCTTCTCGTTATCAATGTCTGGACAGGGTCACCGGTTTTGTTCAATCTCCGGACATAGTCGTCGGCTTCTCGATGTCAATGTCACGACAGATGCGTCAGCTTCATGTTGTCAACGTCTGGGCATGGTCGTCATCTTCACGTCCAAGGAGTAAGATAATTACTTTTGCTTTCGTTATGATGATGACCTGACAATCCAGTTGACAATGGCGTGACGTATGTACAATCCATCAGTCTGGACACTATTATCCCTAAGTACAATGACCCGACCTATTGACTCCAGCTCGTCGACATTCACCGTTACAGCGGCGTGACGGCATCCGTCAAAACATGTCATAAAACCACTGCGACCTTTCTGTGATTACCCGAGCTAAGGTGATGGACTCCACGGACGGTATTACCCAACTGTCCTTACTGGACCGAATTGTTTCACCTGGTTCATATTGGACGTCGTTATTCCGACTGGTCGATAAGGATGGTTTATTCAAACTGGCCGACATTACTGGATGGCGTTATTCCGACTGGTCGACATTACTGGATGGCGTTATTCCGACTGGTCGACATTACTGGATGGCGTTATTCCGACTGGTCGACATTACTGGATGGCGTTATTCCGACTGGTCGACATTACTGGATGGCGTTATTTCGACTGGTTGACATTACTGGGTGGCGTTATTCCGAATGGTCGACATTACTGGATGGCGTTATTCCGACTGGTCGACATTACTGGATGGCGTTATTCCGACTGGTCGACATTACTGGATGGCGTTATTCCGACTGGTCGACATTACTGGATGGCGTTATTCCGACTGGTCGACATTACTGGGTGGCGTTATTTCGACTGGTTGACATTACTGGATGGCGTTATTCCGACTGGTCGACATTACTGGATGGCGTTATTCCGACTGGTCGACATTACTGGGTGGCGTTATTTCGACTGGTTGACATTACTGGATGGCGTTATTCCGACTGGTTGACATTACTGGGTGGCGTTATTCCGACTGGTCGACATTACTGGATGGCGTTATTCCGACTGGTCGACATTACTGGATGGCGTTATTCCGACTGGTCGACATTACTGGATGGCGTTATTCCGACTGGTCGACATTACTGGATGGCGTTATTCCGACTGGTCGACATTACTGGATGGCTTATTCCGACTAGTCGACATTACTGGATGGCTTATTCCGACTGGTCGACATTACGTGGATGTAGCGTTATTCCGACTGGTCGACATTACTGGATGGCATTATTCCGACTAGTCGACATTACTGGATGGCGTTATTCCGACTGGTCGACATTACTGGATGGCATTATTCCGACTGGTCGACATTACTGGATGGCGTTATTCCGACTGGTCGACATTACTGGATGGCGTTATTCCGACTGGTCGACATTACTGGATGGCATTATTCCGACTAGTCGACATTACTGGATGGCGTTATTCCGACTGGTCGACATTACTGGATGGCATTATTCCGACTAGTCGACATTACTGGATGGCGTTATTCCGACTGGTCGACATTACTGGATGGCGTTATTCCGACTGGTCGACATTACTGGATGGCATTATTCCGACTAGTCGACATTACTGGATGGCGTTATTCCGACTGGTCCTTACTGAACTATATTACTCAATGTGGTCCTAACTGCAAGTGGTTGTCACAATTGGTCCTTACTCTACGTGGTTACTCCAAATGGTACGTACTGGACGGTGTTACTCAAAATGGTCTAACCAACCAAGATGGGTTTCTTCCAAATGCTGTTACTGTTACTCCAAATGGTCCTTACTAAACATCATTATCAAACTTCAAGTAAGTTGGACGAGCAAGGGCCCGATGCTGCATCAGGTGGACGTAGGCAACAGGAAGGCACAAAGAGAAGAAGCTGCAGATAAACAACGGTCTCCCAACCATCATGTGATATCTGGGTCTATCACGTGACCATTGTTGTGGCGCCTGCGGCACACACAGGAGACACTGCGTCATCGGGAGACAGGTTGGCGTGACTCGAGACGTTCATTAGCGGTGACACACAACACAACTAGAACTTGATCTGTCTGTCTAGACATAATTTGCAATATTATGTCTGCTGTAGGGGATAAACTAACGAACTACTTTCGACTTGATACTTTCCAGTTGAGATCACAATAAGACAGAGTATCTTTGCCTTAGGACACGCGCAACCTTAGTTCACGATAGAGCCATCACATCCACAACCTTACTTTACGATAGGAACATTATATCCAAAACCTTAGTTGACGATAGGAACATCACATCCACAACCTTAGTTCACGATAGGAACATCACATCCACAACCTTAGTTCACGATAGGAACATCACATCCACAACCTTAGTTCACGATAGGAACATCACATCCACAACCTTAGTTGACGATAGGAACATCACATCCACAACCTTAGTTCACGATAGGAACATCACATCCACAACCTTAGTTCACGATAGGAACATCACATCCACAACCTTAGTTCCCGATAGGAACATCACAACCACAACCTTAATTCACGATAGGAACATCACATCCACAACCTTAGTTGACGATAGGAACATCACATCCACAACCTTAGTTCACGATAGGAACATCACATCTACAACCTTAGTTGACGATAGGAACATCACATCCACAACCTTAGTTGACGATAGGAACATCACATCCACAACCTTAGTTCACGATAGGAACATCACATCCACAACCTTAGTTCACGATAGGAACATCACATCCACAACCTTAGTTCACGATAGGAACATCACATCCACAACCTTAGTTCACGATAGGAACATCACACCACAACCTTATTCCCGATAGGAACATCACAACCACAACCTTAATTACGATAGGAACATCACATCCACAACCTTAGTTACGATAGGAACATCACATCCACAACCTTAGTTACGATAGGAACATCACATCACAACCTTAGTTCATTAGCGGAACATGACATCCAACAAACAAACTTATTGTCGTAGACATAATGCAAATTAGTTGCGTAGGATTAACTAACGAACTATTTTCGACTTGATACTTTCCAGTTGAGATCACAATAAGACAGAGTATCTTTGCCTTAGGACACGCGCAACCTTAGTTCACGATAGAAACATTATATCCAAAACCTTACTTCACGATAAGAACATTACATCCACAACCTTAGTTCACGATAGGAACATCACATCCACAACCTTAGTTCACGATAGAAACATCACATCAACAACCTTAATTCACGATAGGAACATCACATCCACAACCTTAGTTCACATCAGAAACGTCACACCCACAACCCAAGATTAATGTAAAAACATTCCCACGGCCTTAGATCATCTTGGGAACTTCATACTCACGACCTCAGGTTACGACAGGAAAATCACATCAATAACCTTAGGTCACGATAGAAGAAACATACCCACGACCTTAGATTAATATAGTATGGAAGCATGACACCCCACCATCTTAGGTCACGTCATGAACTTTACACCTCGCTCTTAGGTCACGATGGGAGCATGACACCCCACCATCTTAGGTCACGACATGAACTTTACACCTCGCTCTTGGGTCACGATGGGAGCATGACACACGCAGCACCAAATAACGACGGGAGAAACACACCTGTGACCCAGGCCATCGGCACTGAAAACGAAACAGGCGGACGTAGACGAACGGATCCGCCATCCGCGTCTAGGCCAAGGTCAAACGACGGCCATAATCCGCGCCCATAAATCGCAGCGTGATACCGTCGGTTTGTCGTCACTGCGTGATAAGCGACAATAAAACATGTTCTTAATTCTGTCTTTCCGTTCGGTCGCGATCGACTTAATCGGGCTCGGTGAGTGGGCGATATTGCGTACTCGTGACTGCGGCCAGATGCAATAGTTGGTCACGCACAATAGACCCCCCTTCCTGTTGCAAACCTTTCCGTAAAGGTCGCCGCAGGACGATGCAAGACAAGGAAGCAACGTGGCTGTCGCTAGGCGCCACACAGACAGATGCGGTGTAAAGTCTGCTTACGTCCACTGGTCTCAGCGTGAGGCGTGGTCAGTGCCTACGTCCCGCGAGAGAAAATAGTGTTGATGCGACCGCGTCTTTTTAGGATATGTTTGGCAGATTTACCGTTTATAGCGGGATTGCAAACAAAACAACAATTGTGCGCGTTTGTGTGTGGGTGACGTCTGAAGAGAGACTGATATTGGTTGGAGTTTTCCTCCGTCGGTTCGGCTAATATAAGATTAAAAGAAGGAGTGATGTTGACATTTCGCCGACGTCTTAAATATTTATATATATATATATATATATATATATATATATATATATATATATATATATATATATATATATATATATATATATATATCCCTGCATATGCTTAGAAGGGATTTCTGAGACTGTAATACCTGCTGCCAGATCACAATGTGAGGGTCAGATCTATCTCATAGTGGATTCGCTATCCGACCACTGCACCATTGTTTTAGTACACATTAGTCATTTATTGCAAGATCTCCGGGGTATGACTGAACAGTGCAATGTCATCGGCAAAGTCAAAGTATGTCAACGTATTGTTTATCCTCTTAACATAAACTTTCGGACCGTTCATGGCCTTCCTCGTGGTGAAGAACAATGAGAACAGGAGACAGACTGCAGTCTTGACACACACCTGTCTCGATACTGACCATGTCCGTACAGCCAGCTTTGGTATTGGTGCAGTAACTGGTGTTCCGGCACAGCGATTTGATAACCTCTATATTATATTCGTTTGGTACGCCGTATAGCTTCAGAATTATCCATAATGACTCCGTATGGAGAACATGCATGAATAGTGTTGTTTGCGAGGTAGGAGAAACTGAGTTGATTAGGGTATGCTGAAAAGCCCAAAACTCAGTTGTTTATTGTTGATTGTAATCCCGACGACACAACTGCCAATGGTGAGCTGTCACCTAAACGTATATCGTTCACGATGAACGTTACTGGAAATTGTAGCATTGGCACTATTTCACATCGTCAGAATGGGGGAAATGACGTAATATAACTGGCTTACCTGGTAACGATGACAAGATGGCGGTTACGACAGTCGACATGCCGGCAAGAGAACCAATACTGAAACAAACAGTGCAACCAATGGGTTTGTTAGAAGTATCGTTTGCAAAGGCTGGTTCGCAAGGAATAGTTATTGTGCAATCTCAGTTTCCTCGAATGCGTCTTTCAAAAGAGGATCTACTGCAGTTCGAAACAGTGAATCCTGAACGGAATGCACGCGTGTCTAGATAGTATATTTTTGTCTTACGAACCCCCTCTGATTAAGAATCCACTGAAAATGAACGACCAGTCAACACAAACACCCCTTTTACCGACGGGTGACTCCTGGTTGACAGGTCAGTCAAATAGTGACAAAGTTGTTTGTCAAGTTCAACAGCAAAAACTGACAACTGCAATTATGTATTTTACAATCCATTTCCTGCAACGTTCAACTCTTAATACGACTGAGTCCACGTTTTATAAGTAGTATATCGAGAGTGTGCTAACCATTTCTTTTATCTGTTGGTTTGGGAAAGTCTGTCGGAAAGACAAGCATATCCTGCAACGCATTTTACACACTTAGTAAAGTGACCGGTGTGGAAAAGTCCCCTCTCACTGTTCTGTACGAAATGCAGGTATTGTATAAAAAAAACTCGAAAACTTTGCATGAAGAATATAATTATCCTGCTGCACTCGTGCAGATGGCTTAGAAGTGTCACGTGGACAATTAATATGAAGTATTGTTATTTGTTCTTATGTCTGTGCGACATTTTAATGACAAATCTCTCAGACGTGTACTTTTCCAGAGATAGTGCAAATTATCATGTGGTGTTTGTTTATGTTCCACTGAGATGCTATTCCCTGTGATCGACAACCACGATCAGAATATTAGTAAATTAAGCAATTCGGCAATTGTGTTGTTGTTTTAATTTTATTTACGAATTTATTTGTATTACTTTTAATATTTTCTACGTTACTTATTTTATTGTGAACTCAAAGTTCCCTTTATGGGATTACAAACTGTTAATGTTTTATTATTGTATTGTATTAAAATCAACTCTCTGCTGCACCCGTTGCGCGTTTCTCCATAAAACCAGAACGTGACATGGCCATTAACAATTATTACCAGCGGAAGCTGTTAGGCGGTGCGGTAGTAAAACAGCTATGAATTCATGTTAAACAGCTGTACAGCTTAAACACATTAAAGACTGTTTACCTTTAGGGACCATTTACCTTTCTCGGTCCGAAACTAACAGCACTTTATTTCTTAGCGTAAAAGACTTCTACATACAAGTAATTATATTTGGGATGTATTACTGTCTGGCTACTAAAGTAAGAGAAAAAGTGTTTGTCCATGCTGTGAATAGTGGCTTTACTTTCATAATGGCAGGTTTCGTCGTAAAAGAGACCGTTGTCCTCAGTTTTACGATGACAACGAGGCGTCTTCGTCCCACGGCTAGCTTTAGTAATCACGAGACGACGTCTGTCCTTCCCGTCCGTCTTGCTCCGATGAAACTGCTTCAGCCACTGGCGAGAAGGGTTATTGCTTGGATCTGAAGGCAGGCACGTCACAGTGAGCGACAGCCCAAACCGGAAACGCGTGTAGTCTTTGCATTGACGTCTGTTTGCGCAGCCGCCTCGCTGTAAATTCTGTATTAAATGCTTGTTTATTGCTGCCTGTCGTTTAACGTCGATCAGGCTAATGTCAACATATTTGTGCCCGCGTTAATCCCGCTGTGATTATCCTCTTTGCACTCGCCCAACGAGCAAGTAGTAAATCTGTAATAATGTGGTTTGGCGTGGGAGTTGTAGTTCACGTACGCATTGTCTGTCGGCGGCTTGTGGCAATCTCATTGTAAACAAAGCGAAAATATCAGCGGACAATAAAGGACCGACTTAATATTCACCTCAGTTCGTTCGGTCGTTGTGCTAATTTCAAGATGAAGACTGTTTTTGCTAGACAACATTCCCGATTTTGCACTGTTATGTAATATTCCCGCCAGTAATATAAAATGTGAAATAGCTCGAAATGTCAAGAGGCTATGTAAATGGAAGTAGCGATACGAAAAAGCTAAGAAAAGGTGGATATAGGGTAAAAGAAAACAGTTATTTTAATGCGCATATTTTCCAACGTATTCATGCAAGACTCTACATGGCTGGAAGTATTTAACGAGGGATTCAATATCCGAATTCAAAGAGAACGAGATGCAAAATAGTCTGAAATGACTTACGTTTTTTAAAACCACTAATGACAATAATGTGATGCCATATGATATTGTTTGGACCTTCGTAGTAAGTATTGTCAGGGAACAAACGTATCGAAATAGTTATGTATGATATAAAATAATAAAGATTTCCGGCAATACAAGTTACACTTGCGCTGAAGTGGATAATACTACTCATATAAAACCTGAAATTGTTTATAATTAAAAATATATGGAGACCACGCTGACAAAATATTGCTGTCAAACATAACGATTATAATATATATATATATATATATATATATATACACACATATACATATACATACATACATACACCATTCCTTTAGCTGCGATTCGAAAATCAACTCCAGGGATTAACGAAATTGGGTGCTGCACGAAGTTCAGCACACAAAATGAACTGTGCATGTTAATTTATTTATACATATACATTCACGCAGGCAGTTTATATTGATAAAGGTCATGCAGATCCCAGGTAAAATAGCAGCACCACATACAAAAAGGCTCCTGTTTCAAAATGACCTCATCATATAAACCTGTCAAGTAAGGTCACACCACGAAATTTAATGACCACCCAGAGACTACAACGGTGACCGACCTCCGGAGACTTCTGAAGGCTCGAAGGACCCGTAACATCCGTAGGATTCGACTGCT
>JAODUO010000105.1:500000-512500 GCA_025642075.2 Ridgeia piscesae | reverse complement strand
GCAGGTAACGGTGTAATGCATGCATTGTCGCACAGTAATGATGTTGTACGAAAACGCAGACAAATTCACAGAACAATAAACAAACAAACAAACACACACACAAACAATCAACCAAACCAACAATCAACCAACCAAACCAACAATCAACCAACCAAACCAACAATCAACCAACCAAACCAACCAGCAACCAACCAAACAAACAAACCAAGAAAGAAACAAATAAACATGCATACATATCAAAAAACAAGAAAACACACCAACCAACCAACAAACAAACAAATAAGCAAACAAACACGCACACTCACACACGCAGGCACGCACGAACACATTTCACGAACACATCAACAAAACCTACTCCATTCTGGAACACCAAGATCTGTACAGTTTTCTATCAAATACATCACAGATTTCACAAAACAAACAATACATAACTAATACTCTAATAACCTCCACTCTGTACATATACGCAATTATATATATATATATATATATATATATATATATATATATATATATATATATATATACATAAGACGTCCATTACGTCATCGTATGACGCCAACGAGGACTACGTACAAACGACTCCTCCGTCTGCAATCCGATGACGATGGCGTTGATGACGATGAGGGTGAAGATGAAGACACGGAAGGCGACGCTCTCGACGACGGTGCCAACGAGGTTGGCCGACACGTGCTGCTGCACGTCCTCCTCGTCCAGGTCGACGACGTCCAGGAAGTTCTCCTTCGGTCTCTCCTCCGTCTTGAAGATGTGCTTGATCGGCTCGCCCTTCGCCAGCTGTCGAAGGCGAGGGGAGGTGTAGTGAGGGACGGGGGAGTGGGGAGTGACGGGGAAGGAACAGATTGTTGGAAAGGTAATGTATTTAGAGAAAATATATACGATATCCAACGAATGGTAAGCGGGATGAGGGGATGATCACAGAGGTCATAGAAACAGATTTGAAGAAACTGACAAATAGGCTGGAACTATATATAAATGTTTAAAGTATCTACCGAAATATGTAGGTAATACTAATTATGATTATGATTATGCCGAGGCTGCTGCTGATGATGATGTTGATGGTGATGTCGACGACGGCGACGACGGCGGCGACGAAGACAACGATAATTATAATATAGCAATGTATATAGCATATGAATCCACTTAAGATAAAATGCTCTCGGCTCGGAGCCATGGAAAATGGAGAAGGAAGAGCGACACACAGAGAACATGAATCACAGAAGAGTTTGGTAGAAGGAGAATGCCAAACTTAAGGGAAGAGACTGAGTGACGGGGTCCCGTAACTGACCAAGGAGGAAACAATGTCTGACATAGCGAGCGAGGACGCGAGTTGCCATGAAGGTGAGTTGATGACGGTGTCTGTCGGGACAAACAGGTGGGCACATTGGCGTGCTCTCTGTTTAATCATCGTGTCCTTACGACTGACTCACCGCTTCGTCATCGAACAAGAATCGGCGTCGATCGGCCAACGGAGTACTGCATAACAGAGACACGAAACTCAAGTTAGACACCCGTCTATTGGTCAGTCTTAGATTCAGATTAACAAGATTGAGCAAATATGCCGTATAGAGCCAATTAAAAATTACATAAAATGTATAACAATGATAACAATGAATTCGTTATCATAATACATTGATTAAAATAAATGTATGAATAAATAATCATGATTCGGTATTAAAAATATTCCTTAAAATAATAAATGCTCAACCTATATGAAATTCATCCTCGCCAGATAACTCAGTTTTTGTTAAACATATTTACAAAAAAGCGAGTGCCTGCAAGTATTGACTCCCTTCCCTTCCCTTCCCTTCCCTTCCCTTCCCTTCCCTTCCCTTCCCTTCCCTTCCCTTCCCTTCCCTTCCCTTCCCTTCCCTTCCCTTCCCTTCCCTTCCCTTCCCTTCCCTTCCCTTCCCTTCCCTTCCCTTCCCTTCCCTTCCCTTCCCTTCCCTTCCCTTCCCTTCCCTTCCCTTCCCTTCCCTTCCCTTCCCTTCCATTCCATTCCATTCCATTCCATTCCATTTCATTCCATTTCCTTCCAGACCCAGACCCAGACCCAGACCCAGACCCAGACCCAGACCCAGACCCAGACCCAGACCCAGACCCAGACCCAGACCCAGACCCAGACCCAGACCCAGACCCAGACCCAGACCCAGACCCAGACCCAGACCCAGACCCAGACCCAGACCCAGACCCAGACCCAGACCCAGACCCAGACCCAGACCCAGACCCAGACTCCGATATCCGGTTCTCACTTCCAGATTCCCAACCCAATCCATATCCCGATCGCTTACAGCTACGTTAGACAGGTGGACAACCGAGCCGAGCGCTTGCGATACGGGAGCGATCATATTAAGCCCGGCGTACTCTCCACAACCTTTGTTTAAGTCTGGCGTTTTGCCGACTTAAAAGTTTGATGCTAATGTACGCGAATCTGAAGACTTGCTAAAACGTTTGTCTTTCGTTGTCCTCGCCAACACGACAACAGTCTGGGCGATTCTAAAATTGAATCGGCCAGACTTTTCTTGCTAATGTACGCCGATCAGCAACACAACAAAAACGTGTGTTGTTACAACGAACCAATCGCATCCCCGCAGTCACTGATTATCGTGACAGACGGATCGACAATATTGCGGAGCGGCTAACAGAAGAACGCGAAAGTGATCTTATAATATAGGAATGTGGCTAGCTCAGCCATCTACACGGTTCTGGTACGCCCCTTGCTCGTCATGCCCGCGAATATGTGGCTTAGGCTTAGTCCGGTACTTCGATCTTCTCAACGTAACTTTACGTCGGCTTCGTTGACACTGATGTAAAATGAACATACACTAGGCATTTAGAGCGCGCTTTCTTTTGTTCGAAAGTGGCGTCATTTTAATTCAGTTTTCAGAATTCACCACCAGAGGCTTGCATGCCAGGATTGCAGCAGTGACAACAACATTTGTTGGGTAGTGTGCGCATACGAAAAACTGTTGTTGTGTAGTGTACGCCGGTGTATAGGCACCAAGTAATGTGTACACCTCCGCTGTACATTACCTCAGTATTCATGATATTTACTCTAAAAACAATAAGGTTCTGTCTGTGTCTTGGTAGACTCCTATCTATCTAAGTCAGTTTTGCATAAACTATTGCGTGTTATCCAGCGGGTCCGTTGGGGCGGTTTGCTTGTAGAGCGCCGTGGCTCAAGGGTAGAGCTTCGGACTCTCGACTACGAGAACCCGGATTCGAATCTTGTGCTGCGGTGTTAAAACCTTCGGCAAGTCTTTTCACTCTACATTGCCCCAGTTCACTCAGCTGTATAAATGATAACCTGGCTATAGACAATGGTGGATATGTGTACGAGCAGCCTTCGCGCATTAATTGTAACATATGGCTGGATGCTTCCCAGAGAAGTTTAGACGGTGACTGAGTGAACAGATCTGTCAGGGAAGTAAAGTGTAAAGCGATTTGACCGGTTCAGAGGATTGGATACTGCGCTATATAAGAACTTACCTTTCGCAGATTAAAAAAATTCCGAATTCGTATGGGGTTTATGGATCTCGGGGGACACAATGTGAAAACTAAAGTATTTGTAGCGTAGTATGAGTGTCGCCCTCTTTCGCATTTGACATATTTACTATATTGTTTTACAGGAGTCGACAAGGTGACAACGAAAATTGTATTCAGTGGTAGCGCAAGCAGGACAGGCCAGACCATAGCGACGTGTAGGCAATCAAGTGGCGCCGTCTAACGTATATTTTAATACTATTTGTGGTGGTTTGGCTTAACGCAATACATGTCTTATTTTACCTATAGAAATTCTTGTATAGCGATATATATATATATATATATATATATATATATATATATATATATATATATATATATATATATATATATATATTTTATTATATACTGATTTTACATATGGGGACAAGCATTTAAGTATCTTTGAATTTGTTTCTGAATTATGCTTTAAGCGTTTTCGAATATTGGCTCTTTTGTAGCACTATTGATAGTTAGAACGGAAAGGAAAAGAATGCCCCATGCCAAGTCGCTGTTTCAGTGTTCGCATTATTCCATGACTAGACAATTCAGAGGAAAACAGAATTTTTTAATTATTTAGTCTTGAAATGAACTATTCCTAGAGCTGCTTACGGAATAAAACGGCATGTATATTGTAAAGTCTCATTTTATTGATTCCAAATCGACCTTGTCATTTCTACCAAACTGTGCTTCGTGACATGTTAGCAATTAAGTGTGGTCCTCGAAATAACTGATGACGCGCTCGTAACCTCATTTGCTGTTAGCTGATTGGTCATTTCTATGCTTCAAGAGCAAAATGTTCGCATCCATGATATCAGAGGTTCCATCTCAACATTACACTTTTCTGAGTAAATCGTTGACATTAAATACTGCCGATTGTTGTTGCAACTAATTTGTTTAATAATAACATATATAGATTAGTTGCATTTCACGAACAAATGTTACTTCCTCTTAGGGATATTGCTTCCTAGGTATTTATTATCAGCTAAGAGATCTTAAACCCGACACGTTGGACTTTAAAATACATTTCTATCTTTAACAATGACGATAAATACCTAAACCTGGAAACAATGTCAGTGGAGTGTCATGGAAGTAGTGTCCTAGTGTCTTGGAGACATGTGTTTGGAGTGTCCTACTTACAAGTCCTCCCGCTCCTCCACCTTGGCGAGTGTGTGTCTCACGCTCACTCTTAGTCTCCAAATGAACATCGTCTTATTCACGATCTGTAACACAACGTTACTGTATCCGTCTTAACTTGTTACGCTACGCGTGATACAGTAATACAGTACAGGCGACCTCCTTCTCGATCATACGCTCAGATCTATGGTCCAACTATAAATTTACCGCGTATATAATTATATATATATATATATATATATATATATATATATATATATATATATATATATATATATATATATATATATATATATATATATATAATATTATATATTAAAACAACAATTGACACATCTGTTAACAATTGATGCACTAACTTTGGATAGTCGCCTCCATAATTATCAAAGTGCGCGACCTTGAACCACGGTTCAACTTGCCCTAGTTTTTGTATTTCAAGTAGCCTCGATTAACCAAACTCCGTGTGGTGGCGGCGTTTTTCAACCCCTCATCCCGCCTGGGAAATGAATGGGCTGCCGATGTAATCGACAGTGCGGCCTTACCCCAGATTAGGTTAGAGACGCTGATGGGCTCTCATGGCAACTATGAATTAAAATTAAAATAATGATTTACATTTACAAGATAACGATATTCTATGACAAGTATTCAACATTGAACTTATAATTTTATTAACACAAAAATAAATAAAAAATTGCAGTTGTTTATAAATAGGTATTACTGCAGGATTAACCAGTATCCGTGAGGTGGCAGCATCGTTTAGCCCACACGGGTAATATTAAAAAGCCGGCAAAGTCACAAGGCTGTCTTCTCGGCGTAGTTACGCAGCCGACCGACAGTCGGTTAAGCGAGACTATTATTCAAGATGCCCCATTCGTAGCCATAACACTATAATGCATGCGCAGGTCTTATGGCCAAATCGATAAAGAATTGATTACTTCGTAATTAGCCACACATCTGCTAATGTCTATCTCAACTGGCAGACCAATGTTTACTGTTACATATATATAGTAACAATAAACCCAAAACTTCATTTCTAGGTTTGAAGGTCAGAAATTGGGAAAATACTAACTTGTAAGCAAGCTAAATCGAAAGACAATGGTTACTGCCTATCTCTATCGCGCTACACTAGCGACACCTATGTGAACACATCCTCACGCGCCAGGGCTGGCTGCAGTTGATTGTGTCGGTGCCAGCCTACATACAGTGTCCCTGCCAATGATATCGCTCACGAGGTCATGTGATATAATTTTATATGATTTCTGCCATGTGCTACTCGTGTTTTATGCAATGTTTCGGGTGCGAATGTGTCATTATATTGCAATTTCCACCAGCCGTGAATCCGTATTTTAATTTGGGTGGTGTATTTGTGCTGTTCCCACGGTTAACGCAGTAGCGACTGGCAAAATCAACTGCTATAATTGTATAGTTCGATTCCGCTCACTCCCATGTTTTGCGAAGGCGATCAGCCAGCGGTACTATAACCCACGCAACGAACCCTGGCTTGCGAGGATGTGTGAAAGTGATAATGCTTATGGAGTTAAGGCCCGAAGTTTTTGCCCCTGTTCAATGTGTCTCCCTCTCCCCTAGATATCTTACACGATAATTTTATCAGATTGTTTTTAAATCCGAATAGCATAACAGGAAGAACGACATTTATTCCCGCCACTTGCCTGTCGAAACCGTTTCTTCCCGTGAAACACTTTCGTATCAGAAGCATGCGAGGTCCAATCGTCCGTGATAATCGTCTCGGGTTCCATCGTGGTAAGAAATAAAGAAATATGGCAACAGGTTAAACTAACAGTGATCGTTGGCTGGAAGCATCAGTAGTTTGCGTCCTTAACGAGTGTGTGACCTTTGACCCGTCTGTAACGGGAAACTGACAGCGCGTGAGTCACGCGAAATGAGCTGTGTCGTTCCTTAGCCGACGAACGCCGGGAAATGTATATATTTGTTTATATTCAGCGAAAATAAGCAGTGTCCAGGCGGATGTTTCAACGCTGTGAGAAACACAGAAGTTGTCTGCTTTTTAGGACGCCTCATGTTGCGTATTGGCGCAATTTTGTTGGATCGATTTTATTTAGCGATAATAATATTTAGCGCCATTGAACACGATCACACTTTGTGGCAGCTCTGTTTCTTGCATTATGGCTATTTTTAACCACATTATTTGTGTAATTTTACTAGTAGTGGCGACGTTCAATGCTGACGTGATAGCAAGTCACAAAAGGCCGACGAATACAAAGATCTTCTTTAAAAAAATCCAGAGCACAAAATTAACTCTACATCCGCTATAATAAACTAATTTGTGGGATTTTTTTTAGCCAATTCGCATTTTTTAATGTGTAAATTACACAAATATATTTTCACTATCTATGTTTATTTCCATTTCACTGCACCCACTGTTGAGTGTACAGTTTCCATGAGAGTGAGCCATGTGTGAATTTGTTTAAGTTTGTAAATAATGTTGACATGTTGGCGTGTTGAGTTCTTTGCAAAACAAACATGCGGTTTTATAGAATTCGCTACAAGTTACGTACAGGTGGAGCCACTGTGTCTGCAGACAAGTCCCCTCAGATCTTGATTATTGTCCCGCGCTATGCCGGCGTTAGCCTTAGGCCTACGTACCCACAGACCATTTAAATGTACTCCTGGCTAGTATGACGTGCCAATAGACCACTTAAATATGCCCCTGGTTAGTCTAATGATATTTTAGTGTGTCCCCGTTTAGTGCCCGTAGACCATTTAAATATTCCCCTTGTTATTCTGACGTATATCTAGACCATTTTAATGTGCCTATGGTTAAAGTCTGATATATCTAATATTAGCGTGCTACCCTGGCGAGTCTCAAGTGAGTACGATTGGTCACTTTGAGCTTAACACATTTCTCCACCCGTCTTCAGATGTCAGTGGGGAGACTGACGTTCAGGCAGCAGAACATCTTCAGCAGCCCCCACGTCTCCCAGTGTCATGTCATGGGGCATGCTGACAGCAGGGACGCGTGTTTTTCGAAAATCTGGGAGTCGGATTTTGCAAAGAATCGATGGGGTGCAACTGGAGTGCTGGTGTTCCTTATACTCGCAAACTGTATTATAGAAATATCATTCCGTTGAAATCAGGTTAGATGTCTTTTGAAATGCTGTGTACACACATAGAGGCCCTGTGATACGACGGAAGTGGATGTACTACATTAGATATGGTACAGAGGAGAGTGACTGAAGATGTTATTCCATGACTGTGAATTCGACTAACACAACATGGCTTATTGAATATAGTGAACAGGTAACCAAGACGAGACCAGGCTTTTAAAGAGATTAACTGGTTATGCGAATATTGATAGAAAGCATATGTACCGAGTTAAGATAGAGGGATTAGAAGGACATCTCCTAACATACCTGGAATGAAATCCCACTGATGACACAATAACACCAGAGCAAATGGGACATTAACGTATTCAGAATGACAGTGAATAGCTCGACGTGGCAATTGTTTGTGTAAGCGCGGACCGAGTGAATATCTCTAACAACAAAGGCGATCAATATTTGTCGAAAGTGGGCTACAAGGATGACCAGTATGTATTGTTGGACACTCGATAAGCCCGCGACGTCACTGTTGACCGTCACGTCACTGTTGACCGTCGCCTTGGAGACAATTGGAGACAGGTGACTACATGAAACACCTTAAGCGCTTTTAAATATACACCTCCAAAAGGTGTTCATAGAATAATCGACACGTCGTAAAACAACACCCGTTTTAATAAAAATGATATAATAAGTATCCTTAACGGAAACAGTTGAACTTTTTATAATGTCATAATATATAAAACATATGCCTATAATAGTGCACACGCGCCACAGTTGTAAATGTGTGTACAAGGTGCGACTAAGTGATTTGTGATAAACTGATATGTGATGCAGAAATTCTTAACCCCGCAACGTTTGATAACTTACTCGACGTGGATGCACGGAATCCATCCTCCTTGTCTCACATTCTCACAAACACGTTATTCGACAAATAGAGCGGCGCACAAATGTGCAAATTGTGCATATTTTACAACATTACCAAAAACGCCCAGCTGTGAAAATGTTGAATTGCATAACTTAACCTGTTAACAAGATGTCGACGTAACTAAACAGTAATAGGCATTTTGCTCCAGCTTCATATTTTTTTGCGGTGCATTTTCCAAACGAGGCGTGTTGTTTTGGCAACTACAAGTTCGTGCACTACAATATATGATAATTCCAGATATACATAGCTCTATTTGTATGAATATAATTATTGTCACAAGAGACGCATCCTGGCAACTGCAGTCGCGATATTTCCAACACGTGATTCTCTCGATGTTGTCGAGTATTGTACATTTCAGTATGAATGGTAGCTATCCGATGGCGACATAATCACAATTTCCACGACTGCCTCATCATTAAATCAAAGTAGACGTCTTTATCTATGGAAGCGCTGACGCCGGCATAGTAGTTGGTGAATTCCTCACGTGTTACCTGAAACAGGCAACGTTTTAGCGTGTTAAATAATTGTCATCAATCCGGTGGAAGCAAGTTGCACTTCACGATTTCTGTCGTACCAATCCAATAATGAACAGTCATTTAATATGGGAAACAAGATTATACATCAAAAGAGACATATTTGAGGAGAGGATGGGAGGAGAGAGAGAGAACGAGAGAACGAGAGAGAGAGAAAGAGAGAAAAGGAGAGAGAACGAAAGAAATAAAGCGAGAGAGAAGAAAGAGAGAGAGAGAGAGAGAGAGAGAGAGAGAGAGAGAGAGAGAGAGAGAGAGACAGACAGACAGACATACATACATACAGTAACAACATACATACAGACAGACAGACAGACAGACAGACAGACAGACAGACAGACAGACATACAGAGAGCGACAGACAGACAGACAGACAGACAGACATACAGACATACAGACATACAGACAGACAGACAGACAGACAGACAGACAGACAGACAGACAGACAGACAGACAGACAGACAGACAGACAGACAGACAGACATACAGAAGCAGACAGACAGACAGACAGACAGACAGACAGACAGACAGACATACAGACAGACAGACAGACAGACAGACAGACAGACAGACAGACAGACAGACAGACAGACAGACAGACAGACAGACAGACAGACAGACAGACAGACAGACAGACAGACAGACAGACACAGAGCAGAGCAGAGACAGAGACAGACAGACAGACAGAGAGAAGATCAGACAGACAGACAGACAGACAGACAGACAGACAGACAGACAGACAGACAGAAGACAGACAGACAGAGAACCAGACAGGGAGAGAGAGAGAAGCAAAATAGAAAAAAGAGAGAAAGAGAAAGGTCAAGGCGAGAAGAGAAAAGAGGAGAGAGAAGATGGATACTGAAGTGTAATAAGAGAGTGGAGAAGCAAACATTGAGACAAACATAGTAGAGAAGAGAGAAGAAACACACACGGCCCATTTTGCGTTTCTTCCTTTTAACTCTGTTTGATTACACGATGATTTGGAGCACTGTCTCGTGTCTTATGAAGGTTATCGCGGATACGTTCGTAAGATTAAATGGTCTAGAAAATACCGTCACCCAACGACGTGTGGCAATGCCAAGGTAGAAGACACACCTTGTTGTCTTTGACGCCGCCGACGTCGAATGTTCTGAGGAACTCCTCCAGGACCTGCTTGGCCGTCCACTCGCCCGACTTGTGCTTGGGGTGCTGCCGGACGTCATACACCTGGACAGACGGCACAGTCAGTCATTGCATATATTCCCTATGATCTCCACAACTATTCAGAGTACAGCTGCTGTGTTGTGTACCCTCTACCGGTGTACCCTTGAACCGATATTTTATACGGTTTTGACCCCGTTTTTTAACCATGAAACCCAATGTTAAATGCTTTATATTACATCACCATTATTAATAATATTTGTGAATCTCCCATCCATATTGGGTGAAAAGTCAAGAAATCCAATACCGCCTGTCATTCGCTTCGGTCAGAAAAGCGCACGTCCAGCAGTACAGACTGTGCATCAACCTATGGCGTTGTCCCACCAAACCACGTTTCCTGTGCATTTTGAGAATATGCATAAGAAAAAACGTACAGTGTACCGTGTCCCGTATAAAATGCGTACCGCATACCTTACATAAGCATAAAATACATCATCTAATTATCAGGCGTTAGTTTTTACTTTAAGTACGTATCGTGCATAACGTTCTCACTGTTCTATATTGAAATTCGCTTTCGTGTGTTTTCTTTACGAGACATGTTGATTTCGCAGAAAATACTGCATGATTTGAACCGTTCACACGGGAATGGTGGATGGTATAATTTCTTTTCGTTGCTAGCTTAGCTCGTCCCAACCGTGCGTTACATAGCTACACTATCCCGGGTGTCGATATAACGTTGACAAGTACCACACCCTGACACTAACAAAGCTGAAGAAGCCTGTCACTACTAACTATGATGCTACATGTAGAAACCTCACAGAAAATCTGCAATATCAAAATACTTAGGCGTGACAATTACCAAGGACCGCGGCAAAGCCAAATAGAACACGCGTCTTTGTGTGCAGAAATATCAGACATAGCCACAAATATATCAGCGACCAGGGAATATGCTTCCACTATCTGGGATCAACTGCGACAGTTCCTCTCAAATTATGTCCTAACATCTCTAGCGACCACCTGGCAGTGCCCACAACTTGTTTCCCCAGCTCTCACAACTCGACGCATCATCACAGTAAGACCACTGGATCATGGGTAGTGTAGTCTGTAGACATCACCCACAGGGAAGTTACCATCATTACGTCCAACTGACTCATCCTAGCTTAGTGGGCCAAACTCCTTGACCTGACACATATTTACTCTCCTTCTCCCCCTCTGTCACCACCCCCGCCTGGGACTTTTGTTTCCACCAGAAACCACTTCGCTAAATTCCCAAGGGGCGCACAAAAGTCAATTTCCAGGCAACTTCTAGATGATCGTCTCCCTCTCAATACCCACGCCGCTTTTAACAGATTTTGTCCAGGTTTTAACAGGTTTTAGCTATGTTACCTGGGCGAGATCTTCGACGGTGATCACTCCATCTCCTGTCTTATCCATCTTGTCAAACGCCATGTCTATGAGGTCACGTCTGTTTTTGGACATAGGCGGCTGAAAGCACACGTAGATAGGTTAGTATTAAGCACAGTTAGTACTAAATACACTGTTTATGCGGGCGTGCGGATAACGAGCTCTCTTGAATATGTTGTAGGTGTATTCGTCTCACTGAGGTCATCAATCAGTTGCTTGTAAACCACTTAACGAGGTCAATCCGCTGTAAGTATCAATTTAGTATGTAAGGATTAACCGTCAGGCTTTTGTAAGTAAGTGTCCTAGTATTAACAGTTATTCGTAAACATTAATGAGGCCTCTCTTTACCGGTAATTATTCTCGTGCTAAAATGTGTTTGTAACCAAGAGCTCGATTTGTCTACAATAAGCAACTTCCTGTTGTCAAGGTCCGTTTGAAAACGTTAACAAGGACATGCTTTTTAGGTAGGTATAACTCTTCTCGTGGTTTGAGCACAGCGTGCATGCAAACACCCAGTTTCGTTAATATGCACAACACGTACTCGTATGTGTATACGCGTCCATTCACATACACACTCATGCAAACGCACCCTATGTGTACGAACGGATGCATTAAACAAACACATGCAAAACACACAAATTCGCACGCACATATTCACGCGCATAAGAATACGAACACTGACACACACACACACACACACACACACACACACACACACACACACACCAACACATACACACGCAC
>JAODUO010000105.1:485000-495000 GCA_025642075.2 Ridgeia piscesae | reverse complement strand
TGAGAGTACGTGTGCTCTTTTGGAAGTGTACATATCACCCACATAACGCCAGGGTTGATAGGATACAAGCATGTATTGAGAGTACGTGTGCTCTTTTGGAAGTGTACATATCACCCACATACGCCAGTGTTGATAGGTACAAGCATGTATTGAGAGTACGTGTGGTCTTTTGGAAGTGTACATATCACCCACATAACGCCAGGGTTGATAGGATACAAGCATGTATTGAGAGTACGTGTGCTCTTTTGGAAGTGTACATATCACCCACATAACGCCTGTGTTGATAGGATACAAGCATGTATTGAGAGTACGTGTGCTCTTTTGGAAGTGTACATATCACCCACATAACGCCAGGGTTGATAGGATACAAGCATGTATTGAGAGTACGTGTGCTCTTTTGGAAGTGTACATATCACCCACATACGCCAGTGTTGATAGGTACAAGCATGTATTGAGAGTACGTGTGGTCTTTTGGAAGTGTACATATCACCCACATAACGCCAGGGTTGATAGGATACAAGCATGTATTGAGAGTACGTGTGGTCTTTTGGAAGTGTACATATCACCCACATAACGCCTGTGTTGATAGGATACAAGCATGTATTGAGAGTACGTGTGGTCTTTTGGAAGTGTACATATCACCCACATAACGCCAGGGTTGATAGGATACAGACCTGTATTGAGAGTACGTGTGCTCTTTTGGAAGTGTACATATCACCCACATAACGCCAGGGTTGATAGGATACAGACCTGTATTGAGAGTACGTGTGGTCTTTTGGAAGTGTACATATCACCCACATAACGCCTGTGTTGATAGGATACAAGCATGTATTGAGAGTACGTGTGGTCTTTTGGAAGTGTACATATCACCCACATAACGCCAGGGTTGATAGGATACAAGCATGCATTGAGAGTACGTGTGGTCTTTTGGAAGTGTACATATCACCCACATAACGCCTGTGTTGATAGGATACAAGCATGTATTGAGAGTACGTGTGCTCTTTTGGAAGTGTACATATCACCCACATAACGCCAGGGTTGATAGGATACAGACCTGTATTGAGAGTACGTGTGGTCTTTTGGAAGTGTACATATCACCCACATAACGCCTGTGTTGATAGGATACAAGCATGTATTGAGAGTACGTGTGGTCTTTTGGAAGTGTACATATCACCCACATAACGCCAGGGTTGATAGGATACAAGCATGCATTGAGAGTACGTGTGGTCTTTTGGAAGTGTACATATCACCCACATAACGCCAGGGTTGATAGGATACAAGCATGTATTGAGAGTACGTGTGGTCTTTTGGAAGTGTACATATCACCCACATAACGCCTGTGTTGATAGGATACAAGCATGTATTGAGAGTACGTGTGCTCTTTTGTAAGTGTACATATCACCCACATAACGCCTGTGTTGATAGGATACAAGCATGTATTGAGAGTACGTGTGGTCTTTTGGAAGTGTACATATCACCCACATAACGCCTGTGTTGATAGGATACAAGCATGCATTGAGAGTACGTGTGCTCTTTTGGAAGTGTACATATCACCCACATAACGCCTGTGTTGATAGGATACAAGCATGTATTGAGAGTACGTGTGGTCTTTTGGAAGTGTACATATCACCCACATAACGCCAGGGTTGATAGGATACAAGCATGTATTGAGAGTACGTGTGGTCTTTTGGAAGTGTACATATCACCCACATAACGCCTGTGTTGATAGGATACAAGCCTGTATTGAGAGTACCTGTGCTCTTTTGGAAGTGTACATATCACCCACATAACGCCTGTGTTGATAGGATACAAGCATGTATTGAGAGTACGTGTGCTCTTTTGGAAGTGTACATATCACCCACATAACGCCTGTGTTGATAGGATACAAGCATGTATTGAGAGTACCTGTGCTCTTTTGGAAGTGTACATATCACCCACATAACGCCAGGGTTGATAGGATACAAGCATGTATTGAGAGTACGTGTGGTCTTTTGGAAGTGTACATATCACCCACATAACGCCTGTGTTGATAGGATACAAGCATGTATTGAGAGTACGTGTGCTCTTTTGGAAGTGTACATATCACCCACATAACGCCTGTGTTGATAGGATACAAGCATGTATTGAGAGTACGTGTGGTCTTTTGGAAGTGTACATATCACCCACATAACGCCAGGGTTGATAGGATACAGGCCTGTATTGAGAGTACGTGTGCTCTTTTGGAAGTGTACATATCACCCACATAACGCCAGGGTTGATAGGATACAGGCCTGTATTGAGAGTACGTGTGGTCTTTTGGAAGTGTACATATCACCCACATAACGCCAGGGTTGATAGGATACAGGCCTGTATTGAGAGTACCTGTGCTCTTTTGGAAGTGTACATATCACCCACATAACGCCTGTGTTGATAGGTACAAGCATGTATTGAGAGTACGTGTGCTCTTTTGGAAGTGTACATATCACCCACATAACGCCTGTGTTGATAGGATACAAGCATGTATTGAGAGTACCTGTGCTCTTTTGGAAGTGTACATATCACCCACATAACGCCAGTGTTGATAGGTACAAGCATGTATTGAGAGTACGTGTGCTCTTTTGGAAGTGTACATATCACCCACATAACGCCTGTGTTGATAGGATACAAGCATGTATTGAGAGTACCTGTGCTCTTTTGGAAGTGTACATATCACCCACATAACGCCTGTGTTGATAGGTACAAGCATGTATTGAGAGTACGTGTGCTCTTTTGTAAGTGTACATATCACCCACATAACGCCTGTGTTGATAGGATACAAGCATGTATTGAGAGTACGTGTGGTCTTTTGGAAGTGTACATATCACCCACATAACGCCTGTGTTGATAGGATACAAGCATGTATTGAGAGTACGTGTGCTCTTTTGGAAGTGTACATATCACCCACATAACGCCTGTGTTGATAGGATACAGGCCTGTATTGAGAGTACGTGTGCTCTTTTGGAAGTGTACATATCACCCACATAACGCCAGTGTTGATAGTATACATGCCATCAACACTATTCCCGTGTTAGCAGTACACAAGCTCTCGGCGTCACTCTGGTATTGCACGTATCCATACTGACAACTGTGATTGGTGAGATTATGCGTCATATCATCACATCGACTGTGTTGAGAACATCCATGCTATTATCACATCGCCTGTAGTGAGACTATACATGTTATCGTCGTCTCGCGTATGTTGAGAGCATACATGCTCTCATCACATCGCCTGTGTTAAGGTTATACCTATCACATACATCTCCTCGCTTGTGTTGAGAGTCTACATTCTGTAAACACCACGCCTGGGTTGACAGTACACATGCCGTCATTGCGCGAAACCGAATAATCCCCTGATTTCACCTCTGGATTGTGAATTGACATGACTTCTATATCGGTGACGTACTTATTAAAAAGGACTGTGAATTGACATGACTTCTATATGGCCTCACTTAGAATATTGTATACAAGCATGGAGGCCATATCGCAAGAAGGATATTGATATGCTAGAAAGAGTACAAAGGAGAGCAACCAAAATGATACCAAAACTCAGGAATATTAGTTATGAAATGCGTCTAAAAGAATGTGGCTTAACAACACTAGAAACCAGAAGATTGAGAGGAGATCAGATTGAGGTGTTTAAAATATTGAATGGATATGAAAATATTGACAGAAATATTTTTTTCACAGACAAGGAAGAGAGAAGGACTAGAGGACATGGAGTTACATTAGCAAAGAAGCAGTGTAGACTAGATATTAGAAAATTTTCATTTTCACAAAGAACAGTAAACGAATGGAACAGATTATCAGCTGATTGTGTAGGTGCTAGCAGTGTTAATATATTTAAAAATAAAATCGACATATACCTAAGAAGGGCGGGGTATACTTAGATAGATAGGTTGGACTCTCGATAAGCCAAATGGCTTCCTAGTCCACCTGCCATCTAGAGTTGAATCTCTAGGTGGCAATCTTGTTAAATCTTGTTAAATATATCGGTGACGTACTTATTAAAAAGGAGTGTGAATTGGCATGACTTCTATATCGGTGACGTACTTATTAAAAAGGACTGTGAATTGGCATGACTTCTATATCGGTGACGTACTTATTAAAAAGGACTGTGAATTGGCATGACTTCTATATCGGTGACGTACTTATTAAAAAGGACTGTGAATTGGCATGACTTCTATATCGGTGACGTACTTATTAAAAAGACGCCGTACATCGTCAGAGTATTGTCGTCATCTAAATCACTCATCAGCCTGTTGGGGTTGTTTAATTTAACTTCCGTTTTGACATAACAACGTTTAGGTACGTTTACTTCTGGTTTAAAAAACTCTCTTATACTCGAATTTTATACAACGCCTATAAGTAGCTTTGCATGTTGTTAAAAAGACAACGTTCTATATTACAATTATAACTTCTGAAACTATAACCACCTTTCATAAAAACGCAATACGTATTTGTTTGAAATTGCTTTTCCTCCATAACATTTCGGCGATTCCATGCTCCAGTGACGAATATTGCGTCATTGGAGTTGAATATTGCGTCATTTAGAATTGCGCCAAATGATTTTGTTCGTTGAGCATGTGAGCTTGAATTATCACGGATATGGGTGCTACAGAAGTATTACAATTATTACTTGTTTACTTACTTATTTGAGAAAGAACACTTATTTGTATGTTTTTTATTTTGCATAAACACATACTTTTCAATAAGACCTAAAAGTTCTCATCCAAACAATTAGTGTCCATTGAATGAGTACTGCCAAGTCATCTTAAAAGTACTCATCCAATTAATACTAATTATGTGAAATACACATGTTCTACACCAGAGTTATAGCTTCATGTCCGGCGTGTTGACGGTTTCCTAGATTCGTTATGTGGCATATTGACACGTACGTCTTTGATCACCGACGGGCATGGCTGATCATTGTGAACGTTAATTACCTTGACTCACATTTCTGAGTGTACGATCATTATGTTGCTCTCGCTGCATACTCACAATACTATCCGCGAGTACATATTTAATGCACGAGGCCTTTCCGTCGTGATCTATAATTACTGACCGAATGGATAACAGGATAGGATGATGAAACTGTTGATTAAACAGAGCTATTAAATACACAAGTAATCTTTATTGACCACATTCATGAGAGATGTGCTGGTGGCACGTGTCCGTAAAGCTGTGGAATGTGGCCGTTCTATGCGTTAGCCCGACATGCCACTCCACAGACCTTTGGAATGCCCTATGTGCCACTCATCTAACCATCTGGAATGGGTCCGTTCTATGTATTAACCATACGTGCCATTTGCCTGATACATATGGAATATGTCCGTTCTATGTGTTAACCCTATTTGTCATTTGCCCGGTACATTTGGACTGTGTCCGTTCTATGTGTTAACCCTATTTGTCATTTGCCCGGTACATTTGGACTGTGTCCGTTCTATGTGTTAACCCTATTTGTCATTTGCCCGGTACATTTGGACTGTGTCCGTTCTATGTGTTAACCCTATTTGTCATTTGCCCGGTACATTTGGACTGTGTCCGTTCTATGTGTTAACCCTATTTGTCATTTGCCCGATACATTTGGAATGTGTCCATTCTATGTGTTAGCCCTATTTGCCATTTGCCCGATACATTTGGAATGTGTCCGTTCTATGTGTTAGCCCTATTTGCCATTTGCCCGATACGTTTGGAATGTGTCCGTTCTATGTGTTAGCCCTATTTGCCATTTGCCCGATACATTTGGAATGTGTGTTCTTGGTTACCCTATTTGCATTTGCCCGATACGTTTAAAAAATGTGTCCGTTCATGTGTTAGCCCTATTTGCCATTTGCCCATCATTTGGAATGTGTCCGTTTAATTTAACTTCCGTTTTGACATAACAACGTTTAGGTACGTTTACTTCTGGTTTAAAAAAACTCTCTTATACTCGAATTTTATACAACGCCTATAAGTAGTTTGCATGTTGTTAAAAAGACAACGTTCTATATTACAATTATAACTTCTGAAACTATAACCACCTTTCATAAAAACGCAATACGTATTTGTTTGAAATTGCTTTTCCTCCATAACATTTCGGCGATTCCATGCTCCAGTGACGAATATTGCGTCATTGGAGTTGAATATTGCGTCATTTAGAATTGCGCCAAATGATTTTGTTCGTTGAACATGTGAGCTTGAATTATCACGGATATTGGTGCTACAGAAGTGTTACAATTATTACTTGTTTACTTACTTATTTGAGAAAGAACACTTATTTGTAATTTAGTAACATTCATCTAGCAAACGCTATTTATGTTGCATAAACACATACTTTTCAATAAGACCTAAATGTTCTCATCCAAACAATTAGTGTTCATTGAATGCGTACTGCCAAGTCATCTTAAAAGTACTCATCCAATTAAAGTTAATTATGTGAAATAAACATGTTCTACACCAGAGTTATAGCTTCATGTCCAGCGTGTTCACGGTTTCCTAGATTCGTTATGTGGCATATTGAACCGTACGTCTTTGATCACCGACGGGCATGGCTGATCATTGTGAACGTTAATTACCTTGACTCACATTTCTGAGTGTACGATCATTATGTTGCTCTCGCTGCATACTCACAATACTATCCGCGAGTACATATTTAATGCATGAGGCCATTCCGTCGTGATCTATAATTACTGACCGAATGGATAACAGGATAGGATGATGAAACTGTTGATTAAACAGAGCTATTAAATACACAAGTAATCTTTATTGACCACATTCATGAGAGATGTGCTGGTGGCACGTGTCCGTAAAGCTGTGGAATGTGGCCGTTCTATGGGTTAGCCCGACATGCCACTCCACAGACCTTTGGAATGCCCTATGTGCCACTCATCTAACCATCTGGAATGGGTCCGTTCTGTGTATTAACCATACGTGCCATTTGCCTGATACATATGGAATATGTCCGTTCTATGTGTTAACCCTATTTGTCATTTGCCCGATACATTTGGAATGTGTCCGTTCTATGTGTTAGCCCTATTTGCCATTTGCCCGATACATTTGGAATGTGTCCATTCTATGTGTTAGCCCTATTTGTCATTTGCCCGATACATTTGGAATGTGTCCGTTCTATGTGTTAACCCTATTTGTCATTTGCCCGATACATTTGGACTGTGTCCGTTCTATGTGTTAACCCTATTTGTCATTTGCCCGATACATTTGGAATGTGTCCATTCTATGTGTTAGCCCTATTTGCCATTTGCCCGATACATTTGGAATATGTCCGTTCTATGTGTTAGCCCTATTTGTCATTTGCCCGATACATTTGGAATGTGTCCGTTCTATGTGTTAGCCCTATTTGCCATTTGCCCGATACATTTGGAATGTGTCCGTTCTATGTGTTAGCCCTACCTGCCACTTCCCCAGACTTTTGGAAAATGACCTCGTCTTGTCGAGCCGTGCAAACGGAGACATTTTGAGATCCTCAAGTTGAGAGTTTTGGCGAGCTTCACGGGGTACATGTCGACATTTAAGAAGAGCCTCGAAGGTTTTTTTGCATGCAACTGGAGGTGTTTCAGGAAGTTCCTATGGTGTGTTAAAGGGTGGTGCAGTTGGTGCTGGACCCCGTAGACTATCGTATTTGGATCCGCGTCTGCAAATTAGCTTCTACGCAGTGTTACTAGATGACATTTTCGTTTCATTATAATTGTATGTAGGAAAACGGGCGGGCGTGTATGTTAACGTTTCATCCTTGACCGTCAGCATTTAGAGTGCCCCGCCTTTCGGCATTCCCAGGCATCTCGGAAGAAATGTGAGTTTTATTTGTTTCGAATTTCACCTAGGTTTGGTTGGCCATAAATAATTTGTCACATGGTGATCTATGGCCTGAAAGATTTTAGTGCGCATACTTGTAGCTCTGTAGAAAAGGGTTGAACAAAGTGTAATAATAATAATAATAATAATAATATAATATAATAATAATAATATTATTATTATTATTATTATTATATTATTATTATTATATATTATTATTATTATTATTATTATTATTATATTATTATTATTATTATTATTATTATTATTATTATTATTATTATTATTATTATTATTATGACGATTACTGCGATGATGGTGATAATCATTAATAAGTATTATTATTATCATTATACAATACACGTTGTTTTTCTTGTAGTTGAAGTTTACTAATTGGTTAAAGTTAAATACAAATCGCCTCAGCGACCGTTCACCCGCTCACTATAAACAGTGCACTCGGTTTGGCACATTATACCATAGATCAACACGCATACAAGGCCTTCTCCTATTATAATATATTATATTAATACATTAAGTATTTTACCTTGTAAGCTTATCGTGTTACCAGGTGTACTGCCTTCGAGCGGGCGTTAGTCGAAGAAGTTATTCCATTGTTGACGTGCAGAGAACCGAGACGATCCTTATCACGGCACCGTTGTGTTTACTGCGAAGTCGTTTAATGTCGACTAAATGTGTGGTGTACAAGCATCGCCTCAAATGACAAGTGTACGCGGACACGTGAGAAATAGGCGGCCGCTCTATCTGAATACCGACACGTCTTACGCCGATGTGGACGTGTTTCAACATGTGACGACCTAATTGACAGATAAGCTGTATTATGCACCTAAGTCTGACCGTATGCCACACATTTAGCCACACAGCTGTTTAATGCAACAAACCCCAGAAGGCGGTTGGGCTTGGCTAGGAAGTGGCAGACTGTGGCTATGATACACGCCGGATAGCGTATGTCTTAGTAACACTGAATAGATGAAATAAGCATAACAATGCATAACATATCTTACTGCATGATTTGAATTAATATATGTGCCAGATAGTTATAACTGTTTTAGCGAGCACAAGTTATTTTACGCCCTAGGCAACGTTCTAGTCACCTTTTTAAAGTTATAAGGCCTGCAAGCCTGTCTATGCTAGCTCTGACGGTGGTTATAACTGGGGTGCCCGTTGAAACTGGGTGTCTATTATACTGTC
This sequence comes from Ridgeia piscesae, assembly GCA_025642075.2. Classification (NCBI taxonomy): domain Eukaryota; kingdom Metazoa; phylum Annelida; class Polychaeta; order Sabellida; family Siboglinidae; genus Ridgeia; species Ridgeia piscesae. The sequence goes on along the minus strand of JAODUO010000105.1, from coordinate 485,985 downwards.
ATGACCCACATTGAGACGGAGCCGACATTAATGTGGTCTCGATAGACATAATAGATATATAATCCCCTATATATAAAGCCATTTTTTTAATACTTTGAGCGATAGTGTGCCGGTGTAACGTCTACACTCCCCCCCCCCCAGAACCGCGTTCTCTCTATAGCGCTGACAACGTTTAACAAGACGTAACATGATCGTCACGCATGACAAAAGCTGACGAGTAGACAACTAATCCACCGAGTTGATCAACTGTCTTATTACATCCATATGAGGCATTCAACTGCACCCTATTTTGACCAACAAAAACACCTATTGAGACATCTAACTACACCCTATTGAGACATTCAACGGCACCCTATCGGGATCTCTAACTACACCATATTATGATATCGAATGGGAACCTATTAAAACCCCAACGGCATCGTATTGAGACATCTAACTATACCATATAAAGACCTTCAACGGCATCATATTGAGACACCTAACTATAACATATAAAGACCTTCAACGGCATCATATTGAGACATCTAACTATACCATATAAAGACCTTCAACGGCATCGTATTGAGACATCTAACTATACCATATAAAGACCTTCAACGGCATCATATTGAGACATCTAACTATACCATATAAAGACCTTCAACGGCATCATATTGAGACATCTAACTATACCATATAAAGACCTTCAACGGTGTCGTATTGAGACAGTCAATGGCACCCTATTGAGACCGCCAACTACACTCTACTGATATATCCAACTATACTGTATTAAGACATCCAACGGCACCCTATTGAGACATCTAACGGCACACTATTGGTTCATCTAACGGCACCCTATTAAGACATCCAACGGCACCATATTGAGACCTCCAACGACACCCTATTCAGACTTAGCCATCCAACAACACCCTTTACAGTTAACAACACCCCAAACGAAGTGTTTTCCAGAAATTACCTTCGGTTATGCCACCACGTGACATATCCA
>JAODUO010000105.1:345000-482500 GCA_025642075.2 Ridgeia piscesae | reverse complement strand
TGTATATATAGATCATGTCTTATACAGCGACTGCGTCCATTCCGTTATGTCGAATCACATTGCCGCGTAAAGGTGACACTTATAGAATACGGTATTACCCCTGCGATGATGTAAACACAATTGCTGTATTTCGCTGTAGCAACTATGTTTTTACCAGTCTCAAAGTTAGCCGTTCGTGGCTTTGGGAACGTGACTAGCCGACTCTCGCACCACCAGAGAACGGTTCCACGAACTTCCGGTTACACCTTCCTTCATCCGCAGTCGTTCTTGTTTGCAATTTGAATGTATTCTGTTGATAATTTCGTAAGCGAATTATTCAAATTCTGGGCATTGTATCTGGTTGTAAACTCACATGACACGTAGTAGTATTCATTGGACATATTGCTGCGCGCATATAATAAATCAGCAACAGAGAAAGTCATTTTAACTTTACAATTCAAGACAGATTTCTTATTGAGGTAGATAACAGCAGCAACAACAATTTTAATAAAAAATAATAATATAAAGGTAACAAAACAACAGGATTGGCCAATCGCAGAATCGATAAGCAATGCACAAGTTGTCAACAGGTTGACTGATTCACAAGCGAGCTATTGTGAATAAGCAAGGTTATAAAGTTAAGTTTTTAAATAACGACGGAATTGTATAAGTTATTTAACATTAGAAGGGGGCGTGTTCCTATGTTAATTGATTTTAGGAACGATAAGTAACTGGGCGCTAGATGACCGAATCTTATATATGTTGGTTGCTTACATGAAACTATCTGGTGCAGAATTAATAAACCAAGACACAACACTTGCTAATCAATTATGAATACGTTGTAAGTTTGTGACATGGTCGCTGTTTGTCTAATGCTCTACATTAGCAGACTCAAGGAACAATTATTATGGCTAGCCTGCTGTTTATCGGGCGTGTGACTTCCCCGCAAGCGTCAATACGTACATTCAGAACATGTCATCAAATTCACGCGTTGCATTTGTCATATAATCACGTGCTCATAGCTATTGTTCGGTATTTCGTGTGCTATAGGTATACTGTAATTATTAAGAGGAACACAATAACAGTTTTACTATGATTAGTGTAATTACGCTATGCCTGTTTGTTATATTATGTATATGTTGCTTACAAGAAGAAAAACGATGATGGCTCCGAATTTGTAGTGTTTTATTTGTAAACGCGTCTTTGTCTAAACATGTAATCCTACCTCGGGTCTTCACATCATGTCTTCATCAACCTCGTGATTGACATTGTTTTAGAACATTGACCAGTGCTATCATAGTACTACTAATTGCAATCATGTAGTGCACTGCACATGCGCTAAATTGACTCTCCCTTTGCAATTGTTGGGTCATATAACTTTTACCTACATTTATTGAAAAGGTAAATCCACCATGGAATTTCTTCCCACCTGCTAGATCGCGTGTAAAATTTTTGCTTACATCTATGTCTTGGTCAAATCATCAGACACACTATTAATGTACTAAAGTAATGTTCATGAATCAATTCGTGCGATTTTGGAAGTCTTGTAGGCGGATATGATTACGCAGATGTTAGCTAGATGAATAGTTTATTTTTGGAATCGTACAAATCACATATACAATCAGTATATTATAAAACACAAAACATACAACAATCAAGTGATACAGCATACGATTCCGGGCAGACAGCGGGGCCAATTAAGGCTGTTACCTAGTTGATTTAGGTAATAATAATTATTACGAAACCATTTCTCACAAACTGAACTGGTCGATGCCAACCCTGCCATAGCTGTATAAACAGTATAATAATAATGTTATACAATATGCACCTATACGTGTTGGTATTAAACAAATACTTGCACTCTTGCAAATATATACACACATTCAGTGGGCTTTAAATAACAAGTTACCAAATGTAAAGACCAAAACAATTGTTTGACCATATACCCAGACATACGCACTTTTCGCCATACCATCTGTGTATAATATTTAAATTACATACATACCACACATATATATATATATATAAACGTGAAAAAAACCGATTCGGCTGAGCCAAACCAGCTGAAAAGCAAAATTAAACATTCCTAGGCATTAGAGTGTTAATTAATGCACAACTAAAGATAGCTACAACTACAAAGTGTTGGCACTTGAGAGTTCTACATACGTTACGTAACGTATTCGTGAAGTACGTTGTAACAACATCACACACCTGTCGTTGCGTGAAAAAAACATAAATTCAAACATATGCATAGATCCACATTCCCACATTCATTAGCTAGTCGTGTTTTAAATTGTTTATTGCATTAAAATCTCGGTAAACTCGCCACGCCGCGAAACGATGTGAAACAGGCAAATGCAGAAGTTGTCCTTCCACTCATAGTGTTGCGATGTCGGCTGGCAAATAAACGGTGGTTCTACAAAGACCAACCAATAGCGGCACCCGAAATGAACGCAGGACTGTAACAACAGTATGACACTCGTCGTATTGCAAACAGAAACAATCGCAATTTCGCAGAATCAATTCTGCCTATTCCAGTTTCTTTATTCGCCGGTCGGCAGACATGATTACCCAATGTCAGAGAACAATTTGGAGAACTACTGGTTAGTCTTGTAAACATCCCCTGCAGCTTTTGTTTGCCATGTGACTTTTTTGTATTCTGTTGGTGAAATGGAAAACATTGTTTCGGATTTTCAAAAACCACATGGCGATCAGGTATGGTTGACATTTCTGCCAGTATCACGGACATTATGTTAGTAAATCGGGAACAAACGAAAGCTTTGCTACACCTGGTCGTTCGAACACCAACTAAAAGTATTTTTGAAATGTAAATTGACAACTTCGCATGACTACAATTATATACTAATCACAAATAGTAATATCTATTGTGCCAAAGTAAACAGCAATCGTTTATAAGTCTAAAGGCAAAAGCTTTGTTTAGCTTCAATTTCGATTTGGCGAGAACAAATTAAAAGGTCGAGTATTCCACAGCTCGGAAGCCGAAACGCACCAGCATCACAAATTTGAAACCCGGCTACGAATAATTGAATGAAAAATGCTGTGATTTGTCGGTCTGCTACTGGGAATCATACTATGTTCCATTAACATTTTATTTAGTCTCAAATAAAAAATATTGTAAACCCTCTGTGTTCTTCAAAACAGTTAATACCACGAATAGGTGTGTTTAAGAGTGCATACGTATATCGACTATTCAAATACAATTATTCTAACGATTGTTCAGTGGATTTGTAAAATGAGTAAAACCTTACAACACTCGGATAGCATTCCTAGAAACATTACCCGATATCCAAAATGCAGATGGAAGTTGAGTAACATTCTTCACCTTTTATTGTATGCATTTGATATGACAGAAATAAACCAAAAGCTATGCAAAACACGTTGATCCATAAAGAAAAACCGATTACACAGAACCTTGTGCACAAATACTTATCGTGCGGCATATTGTTTAAGCAAGGTAAATACAACTACTTTACCTTTATCCATATTTAAAGTATTCACTTATATGAGCGTAGTTTCCTTTTTTTGTAGCTGGCATAGGTTATAATACATCTTGATTTACAGGGTTTCGATGCAGTAGCCTATCAGTATATCGTAAATAAAACTTGGACTACACAAAACAGTTGAGAAATGCCAACGTTTGTGTTACGGCTAGGTGACGAGGTGAAGAATGTCATGTACGGACGGCAGTTCGATGTGGTCGCTCTCTTCAACCGAGACGCATATTGCAGCCACTACAACGTACAACATGTATCATATAAACAAACACATCCACATTTACGCGAACACGCACACATAGTCGCATAAACGTATTGATCGCGCGCAATGGAATTTGGACAACAAACGTTAACACAGCTTTTTAACTTGATACGGGTTCGTTTCAGGTATATCTCCCCACCAAACCCCTCGCATACCATCGATAGTAAAACCTTTTTTATGAAGTTCAAGAGTGTATACATAGGAGCTAATATTCATATTAATGGATCTACTTTTGGAACTAACCAATATAAAACTCATTACGGGTAATGTTTCCAATAAATTTTACAATGTCCATTCGTTTGTTTGCACTTCTAAGTTCGGCAGAGGTCAAGGTCATGGGTAGAGGACAATGCAATAGTCAAAACTGACACCCATTTGAGCACGAACTTTGCAAAATCTGAGTATATCCACCTAGATATAGGTTTAATGTGTGTCCTTCGGTATTTATGGATAATGTGTTATAAATTCGCGCTCTTTTTCAGGTGAAACGCGATTGCCCTTCTCGCTCGTATCTCTCGAGTAACCATTTGCGGGACGAGAAGATGAGTCTGGATGATGCAATTAGGAGCAAACGACTCGGTTATACACATGTGGTGCTTAATGACTGGCGTGCCTCATTGCAAAAGCATGCTACTTCCAGATGCAATATCAGAAAATGTTCGCAGTTGTGAGGGTCTTCATCCGATCTCGCGTATAGGAAGCGAGCATCTGTATTTACAGTCTGTGTGACAGGCAGGCTTAGCCGGCAGCTGCTATGTATAGTAATTACATAAGCTCTCTGGCGCTGTTCCTCCCAAAGGTGACAGACAACAACCGCATTCACACAAACCTACGTGCAGCGTTCATGATAGGTTTGTTCTCGGTCACGAGACGTGATGGTGCACTGTCATGTATATTCACAGATCAGATGGACGATCTGATCGTCCATTGAGTCTACCGAGGTCAAATTCACGGCTCCAGCACAAGGGCCAAGACCCATCGTCACAGGACAGAGAACGAGGTTTGTGATCCACTCTCAGTTTCGGCTGAAATGCGCTTAGCGAAAACAAAACAGCTTTGTTGCCACTACATCGAGCAGGCAGGCCTGTATCGTCCTCCCTGGATGACTTGCAACGAAACGCGCAACGCCCAGCGAGGAAGAAGCCAACAGCCGTTTTCGCAGAAGATTCTGACTTATCTTCCCTCCCGATACTCGATACTGGTGCAACAGGTAAGAGCGTATACGGTGACATCGAAACAGACGGTGTGCATCACTCCAGTGTTGACAATCTAGATCCACCGTTTCCAGCAGCTCTGTTCTTTCTGGGTGCGAAACCACATCAATTCCATATAGAATCATCAAAGTGATCGTTCTCTCGAAGTAAGCCGTACAGAACCAGTCCACCTCAATCTTCATGTGTCCATCTTCCTCGAAAGAGAGCGTCGAAATAACTGGAGAATAAAGACTGCATATGATGTACGGGTGCACCAAACAACTAAATCTCAACCCACACTGATGACAAAGGTCCCGGTGAAGGTAGGTGATTCTACACAACACGTATCTGCAAAGAAGCTTCCGCCGACGAATGATGCCGTCGCCTTCCATAGCCATCGGATTTATCATCAGGTGCTGAGACGATGTGGCGGCGATATCTCCCCTTATGTTTGGGTTGGATAGCACCTTCCGGTGATCTTGTGGCTATCAGAATGTCTCTGTCAGAAAAACTTTTCAAGACAATCTGATGCAATTGCAATGATCTCTGCGAGAACAAGCCGTTCATCTGTCGTAAGCATGGACTGTAATACACAACCGGCACGTGGTCTGTGCAAAGGCATTACGTGTGTCCGTGTGATTGACGTGGACCCGGGATGTTGGTCAGGGTTGTACAGGATTGTAAATAATCTGTAGTTCATTTCGTTTAAAATTCACGTCAGTTTGGTAAGAATCCAGCTTATTTCCACATTATTTTGTTATCAAGTTTTGCCTTGACATGACTTAATTGGAAATGACATAAAAGGCGTTATTTATATTACTTATGTCCACAATTACGTTCAGTCGTGCATGAAACGCATGGTTATAACAGTGGCGCCACACCGTGGATTGATGGGACATCGTCACTGATCGACTGGAGGCATCTGCTGTTCTGACGTGCGATTTTCGAATGGAAATGAATGTTCTTCTTCTTCTCCTTCTCCTTCTCCTTCTCCTTCTCCTTCTCCTTCTCCTTCTCCTTCTCCTTCTCCTTCTCCTTCTCCTTCTCCTTCTCCTTCTCCTTCTTCTTCTTCTTTTTCGTCTTCTTCTCTGGCGGGCGGACGCGCGGACGCACGGACGCACGGACGCACGGACGCACGGACGCACGGACGCACGGACGCACGGACGCACGGACGCACGGACGCACGGACGCACGGACGCACGGACGCACGGACGCACGGACGCACGGACGCACGGACGCACGGACGCACTGACGCACGGACGCACGGACGCACGACGCACGACGCACGGACGCACGGACGCACGGACGCACGGACGCACGGACAGCACGGACGCACGGACGCAGCGACGCACGGACCACGTGCGCACGGACGCACGGACGGACACGGACGCACAGGACGCACGGACGACGGACGCACGGACGCACGGACGGGACGACCACGGACACGGAGCACGGACGCACGGACGCACGGACGCACGGACGCACGGACGCACGGACGCACGGACGCACGGACGCACGGACGCACGGACGGACAGACGGACAGACGGATAGACGGACACACACACACACACACACACACACACACACACACACACACACACACACACACACACACACACACACACACACACACACACACACACACACACATACACACAAACACACACACACACACACACACACACACACACACGTGCACGCATACATACAATCAATCGTACCTCGTTTGGCAGACTCGCTTCTCCTAGTGCGGTAGTCACGAGTGCATATCCAGATGGTAACGCCGACGACGAACAAAATTAAGCCGACTGGGAGGACGATGGAAAGTACCACTGAAAGAGAAAACAATAGAAAATATTACGTGTGCTAACGAAATGTATCGCATGTCTAAACAAAATCAGTTAGACATACCAGTGAAATGGAACTATGTTTGCAGCTTTCCAATGGTACTTGAATAATTGACAGCAGAATGTATTCGACAATGAGAACGTGCGAACTGAGAAAACGCATTTGAAGTTCGCCTACATGTAAGCACCTGTGTTCGCACCAAATTCGGCTGTTCTGTTTCTATTTATCCGTTTGATGGATTCGAAATACACTCCGAAGTTACAGTCATTGTCGAATATGTCCCTTGCAAACAGTTTCTTGAGACTAACTCAACAGCATCTAAGTTAGTTCATTAGGAACGGTTCCCAACGAGAAAGCGATGGCGTCCGAATTTGTTTACAATTAGAGGGCCGGAAGCTACGCACTGCGCCTGCGCGCTCTGCATTATGCCAACGAGGGAAACAATGATTCCAACATTAACAGCTCTGGTCAGACGCCGCTGCTGGCTAAAGGTCACGTCATTGGGGAATATCTATTATAATATATATATATATATATATATATATATATATATATATATATATATATATATATATATATATATATATATATATATATATATATATAATATATATATATATATATATATATCATATATATATATATTATATGCATTTGTATGTATATATAATGTGATAATTAAAACATTTTAATTATGTATTGATCACGGGTGGTGGAAACGTGTTTTTTTTGCATTACTATGTACTTTGTTAATCACCAGGCTACTCAGAATCTTAATTACGGCCCAGTCATGCAAAGCCAGGGTCATCAGTCAATGTCTGTAGTAACGGCTCTGTTTAAACTGTGGTTTCCTGTTTTGGTGTTTCGCAATCTGATTTGGTGTTTCCCAATCGGCCCACGGTCCTATTTAAACTGGTGTTTGGCGGCAAATCGGGATGCTACTCTTACGTTTGGTCTTCTTATTGGTCGGGTAAAATGCTGTGTCCACCTCACGACCACAGTGACCCACACATGAGCCAGGGTCGAAGTCACCCTGTGGGCAGCAGTATCTGCAACTACAAAACAATCGTTTGTTGACAATGAGAAGGCTTTCAACTCGTGCATACTCAAACAGTGCTGACTTCACGTCAAGGTCAGGGCGTGGGAGAATTTTTGTGTGTAATTCCAGAAAGATATAATAATAGTAATAATTTGGTAACTTCTATTGCGCCTAAATCCTTAGAAATCAAGCTAAGAGGCGCATCAGTACATAAGGGTTGATCGATATCACAGACAATAACCAAATCTAGTTGTCATCAGATTGATTGACACGCCAGGGAGCTATAGCGGTTAGGCAATGTTGTAAGGGTATGTCTTTAAATGACGGCGATACATTTTCAACTGGTTTAACACTAGCAGGAAGCTTTTTCCATGCAAGAGTAGGCGCACCAACAACAAAAGCCCTAGTCCCAATGCTATTATTGACTTTAGGGACAAAAGGTAAACCAGAACTAGATGATCGAAGTTGGACGTGTTTTCTTACAGGAGTAAGCAAAGAATGCAAAAACGATGGCTGCTTACAGGAAAGTGCCTGGTAAATAATAGTACACATCTTAAAGACGATACGACATCGGACAGGAAGCCAATGCAGAGACTTAGAAACGTAGTAACGACCCGTGCTAAGCAATTTTGAACACGTTGTAGTCTTGTGATATCCTCAATAGCAATATCACGAGAAAGCGAATTGCAATAGTTTAATATATTAGTGCCTAGCGCAGTTGCAATAGTTTTTGCTATAGAAAGAGGCAAATACCTACGAATACACCGCAAATGACGAATGTAGTAATAACATTTAAAATAAATTTGAGAAATGTGTTCAATAAATAGAATGTATCCTCAAAAATTACTCATAAATTCCGAGTTGAAATTGCAGACATGACATGCTGATTAAGTAAGGGCATAGGGAAAACATTCTTACGTTATGCCTCTGTGTGCCAATATAATCAACATAAATACCTCGATAATAGCCCACCTACACAAAGAATGCAACATGGTCAACATCAGGAGTCGAGTACGACAGGGAAACAGCATATCTCTCAAACTAATCACTGTAATACTCGATAATATATTCCTAAGACCGACTTGGAATAACAGAGTCTTGATGATAGACGGAGAATGTATCAAGTATATTCGCTTCTCTGGCGACATACTCATGTAAACGCTAATATGTTGTATGATCTGCAACAAATGATGTCGTGGCTAGCTGATAGAAATGAAAATCGAAGTCTGAAGACGTAGTATTTCAATAAAAACAGTGATGCTAGAGAAAGTTACGCCAATATATGGCACTACCATGTAGAAACAAAATGCCAAGAGCTACCTGGGAATACGATACATCGCCACAAACAAAAATGCGAAACGAAGGAAAATCATGACCTGTTAGACAGCATTCACCAAGCACCAATACATATGTAATGATAACGCTGACACCAGCTTGTTGAGACATGTCTATACGTAATTCCAGCATTGGCGTACAGCGCGGAAAATTGACCACACCAGTCTAGCAAAGAACAAGCTAGCAGCAGCCAAGACAAAAAGATGGAAAGAAGTATGCTAAACATCACATACTGTAATGTCTGTCTGTGTACGAGAGAGAAAATACGACATAGTAATGTCGTAAACGTTATTGAACAAGTCATAAAACGGGAGTGGACCGGGCAGGACACACCAGTAGCACAAAACGTAATCGATAGACACATAGCATATTGTCATCTGGCGGCAGCCGGCGAGACGTTGAAGAGACGACCTACTAGACTAGTACTGGAAGGGCTCATCTGAATAATGATAACCCAAGACAGGAACTTCTTGAAACAGCACGCTGAGGCCTTCGTCCAACCCTGGGATACTATGGCTGCACAGCGGCTGTGTGTGTGTGTGTGTGTGTGTGTGTGTCGTGCGTGCGTGCGTGCGTGCGTGCGTGCGTGTGTGTGTGTGTGTGCGCGTGTGCATGCGTGCGTGCGTGCGCAGATTGCGTGCGCGTGGGCATACCCAAAGTATACAATTAATTTGTCCTAAGCAATTTCAGTGACAGAGATTCATTGACCTGAAACAGCCCTGCATATTATTTTATATTTTATTCATGCAATCAAATGTTGTTTTAAGTGTGCATCTTGCAGAGTGGTGTGGACAAAGTATTTTGCAGTTTCTGAGGACTATGTATTAACCAACAGCCTGTAACAGTATATACACGGCGCACAATACAAGTACTCATAACACTCCTGTAGAATACAAATATCGTACCGTAGCAGTAAATTAATACGCGCTATACAAAGTCACCAACATATCGAATCTCGTCTGACAAACAACACTCACTTGCCGTGTGTGACACACTCCATTTCTTGTGCATGGATTGTCACCAGTAGCGTTAGGAATCCGATTAATAGAGTCAACGACATGGTTATGTCCTCAAACACGTGTCAAACCAATCTGAAATATATATGAAAACAATGTTCGTTAGCTTAGCAACTATAACATTTTGGTTTAGAGAAACAGAACATGCGCGCATGTTAGCATACGTCACATGATAATACGTGTTAATGTTGTTGACGCAAAGATGTTGCTGATGTGTGTTGTGGTTTTGTTGATGATGCGAGGTGTTGGTTGGTGAGTTGGTTGTGGTTTTAGTACCAATTGGAGATGGTACGGAAGAAGGTTAAGGGACACTAATACCATACAGGGGTCAGTCAAACACGTTTCGCCATGTTTCGGATCGGGTATATGATAGCTATACATATCAGTACATCGTTGGTTCGGTTGTGGCCGGTACCCAATATCACACATCTACGACAATCATTTGAAGCGCCACCTGGAGTATTGTCTCGGTTACCCAAACGCCGTGAGTTGGCAGCACCTTTTAGCCCGTCGCATCCGCCTGGGGAGTTAATACCCTGCCAATGTTACCCTGGCGGCCTTACCCCAGAAAAGGGTGGAAACGCTGATTGATTTTCAGGCCGAATTTGGAATAATAAATTAAATAAAGATACATTTTTATCGGATTATAAAAAAACCTATTCAAATCTAAACTTATAAATACTGACACATGTCACATACAACATAAACGGAAATGAAAACTGTTCATTGTAAATTTTTCATCTTTTTTATTTTCTACTCTTTATTTTGTGTATAGGTATTTAAAGAATTAGTGTCGTTATCAAAAGAATACATTATTATAAACATTAATTATTATTGTTATACACGTAAACCTGTGAATTAATCCAAAACAGTGATGCCGTCTGACGGCTTCGAGCAGTGATATTAGATAACGGCTACATAAGCAAGGCATACTAGTCACAATCTTATCGGTCAAGTTAGGCTAGCCGAGCGAGAGTCAGTGTAATGAACACACGCCAGACTGCGCGAAACTAGTGTGTGTCGCCATCTAGCGGCTGTGTGTGATGAAGGCTGTTGAAACCAACCGAAACAAACGTCACGGAAAAGGCAGAATGACAGTGAAATAAGTAAACTATCAGTGATATATTCAAACCAATAGTCCAGTGAACCTCTTCACTCAGATTGACGCAATTTATTTCCCAATTCGTGGCGAGGCTGTGTTTTGTAGTTTTCAGTTGAGTCATCGGCCAACGGCAGTTTGGGCCTACTTCCTGTTCCGCTCCATTGAAGCGATCAGCCGTATTAAATCCCAATGCACTCGCTCATGTAAACAAACGTATTTCGCTTGCCGATTCTGTCCCTTTCCGCAAGTTTTCCCGACGCTGTCATTTTCACTAAACGAAACCCTGTCGTGTGGTTAGCGTTTCTGTCACTGTCTTAACTAGATGCAGGGCTTTTGAGCTTACGCGACAGTCGTCCGTCTCCTGTCAAACCGTCAAGATTCTACCATGTCCATGGCACGCATTCGCCCTGTCTCGATCCTCCAACGAATGACAGAATCTAGATACACCATCACCGCATATATAGGCTATATAACATGATGTAGTGAACGAAAACTTACCAGTATGCCGGTATCCTATGCGACAAAATAAAGAAGCTGCCAACAAATCGTCCCGGTTCAAACCCGCCTGCGATAGTTATACGACTGACCCAGAAGTCAGACAGCAATTGTTCCATTGTTGGAGCTGATTGGACCATAAAAATACACCCGTTAAACATGACAGAGTTTCCCACTACAGCAGGCGAAATGTAGTTCCGGTAACATTACATATTATTAGACGTTGACACGCCTTCCATCGTCAACCCTCGGGAGACGTTGAATGAACATAATTTTGTCCGTGCAACGTAATCAGATTCGCAGTGATATGGAGTAGGGTTGGTAGACAAGTATTGGACTGACTATTTGCACAAATATTTACTAATTGAATCACTCACTCACACCGCCGTATAGTTATAAGACACCTGTATATCAACAATCTACCATCGGGTTTGTTCGCGCGTACGTAAAAAACCTCTGTGTGCCATGGTGTAAATATGCCGAATAAATGTTCTAAATAATTTATAATCGTTTAAGAAGTAGTTATGCAGATGCAGTGCGGGCAAAGTAGTTACCAAACAGTTACTGTACACTGTTTTACTATTGTTGATGTAAGCGCGTGACTTGAGATTCATCTAGATGGATCGCTCCAGTGGAGCGTAATAGGAAGTAGCCTCAAAATAATTATCGTATTACCGCTGTACAAAAGACTATTTAGGCCTATAGTTCGTTTAGAATAGTATACACATAATCGACTTGAACAGCAGTATCTAGTGCTTGCACGAATGACTTCTAATATCGACTGTAGCCATTGATTGCAGTACTGTACGTAGTGTCTAGCCGTTAACTCAACACCCTTGAGTCGTCCTTTTATAGAAGCCCTAACAGCAACACTGAAAACAATGATAACCTTAATGAGCTACTTGAGAAAATAAGTGAAAACTAATTTTCATATGTCCTTCTACTTGGAGACTTTAACTTCCCTAAAATAGATTGGAAAATTATGAGTACAACAGTTTCAAGTATAGAAGATAAAGAATTTAAGTTTATTGAAAAGCTTCGAGATTGTTACTTTATCCAACATATTTCAGAACCCACTAGAGGTAGAGGGACAACAGAGCCATCACTCATTGACCTAGTAATTACCAGTGAAGATTTCGAAATTGAGTTAATTGAAACAGCCTCAGCACTAGGGAAAAGTGACCACTCCATAATCAAAGTGATTCTTAACTGCACACCAATACATGAGTCTATCAGAAAAACTGTTTATAAATATGATAAGGGGGACTACCCCAAACTGGAGGACATGTTAAGCATTGATTGGGATGCGGAATTTTCTAAACATGAGGGAGATGTGCAAGCCCAATGGGACATCTTTACTATAAAAATCAAAGAAGCAGTAGAACGGTGTATACCTAAGAAGTTGATGTCAGAAAGAACAAAACAATACCCAGTACCACTAAATGTAAAAATACGAGCTAAAATCAAAAGAAAAAATAGACTGTGGAAGAAATATCTTCTAACTAGAGATGTCCAAGCTTACCAGGAATACTGCAGATTACGCAATCAGGTTAGGAGGCTAACAAGAAAGGCACAAAAATATATGAAAAAAGTATCATTAGCCAAATAAAAGAAAATCCAAAGAAATTCTGGCAATATGCACAGGCGAAAATGAAGACAAGAACGGGTATACCCAACTTAATAAAAAATGAATTGAAAGATGACATAACAAACTCAGACATGGAAAAAGCAGAGCTGTTGGCTGATTATTTCTCTTCGGTATTTACAAGAGAACCACAAGAGAATACTCCTGAGGAACCTATAAGATGTTATAATACAGTAGAAACATGTACTATCAACCCATCAATAGTGGCATCAAAACTAAAAAAACTAAAAACATTTAAATCACCTGGACCTGATGGCGTTCACCCTAGGATCATAAACGAATTAGCAGACTGCATCAGTATTCCCCTATCAACTATATTTAACACATCTCTAACAACAGGCAAACTACCCATAGAATGGAAACAGGCAAACATATCTCCAATTCATAAGAAAGGAAGTAAACAATTACCACAAAATTACCGACCAGTCAGTATAACAAGTGTAGTGGGTAAGATAATGGAAGAAATAATTATAGACACCATCACTGTACATATGAAGGAAAATGAGCTATTGAGTAAAAATCAGTTTGGTTTTATAAAGGGTCGTTCAACAGTACTCCAGCTATTAAAGGTATTAGACACATGGACAGAAACGCTGGACAATGGAGGCTGCATTGATGTAATATATTGTGATTTTATGAAAGCATTTGAAAAGGTCCCACATGCTAAACTTATTAAAAAAATCCAGAGCTATGGAATAAAGGGTAACATAATTAACTGGATTATAGATCTACTTGCACATAGAAAACAAAGAGTACGGATTAACAACATATTTTCTAACTGGCAGGAGGTGATCAGTGGAATACCACAAGGATCCGTGATCGGCCCTCTACTTTTTGTTATCTTCATAAACGATTTACCTGATGTTATAAAAGATTCTCATATTTTCTTATTTGCGGATGATATGAAACTTTTTAACCCTATTTATAATGAAGAAAACTGCAACAACCTACAAAAAGATCTCACCTCAGCAGAAAAATGGTCAGAAACATCACTACTGAAATTTCACCCTGACAAATGTTGCAACATGAGAATTGGACGTTCCTCCATAAGAAATGATGGATACAAAATGGGTAAAGAACAGAAAACAATTAATAAAGCAGAAACAGTCAAGGATATTGGAGTAACTTTTGACTCATCACTTAACTTTGAGGCACATATGTCAGAAAAAATTAATAAAGCCAATTCTATGATGGGGATAATTCGACGCACTTTTGAATACCTAGATGACAAGTGTTTTTCTACGGTTTTTAAGTCTCTTGTCCGACCACATATTGAGTATGCAAACCAGGTATGGAGTCCGTATTTAATGAAGCACATAACAGCACTAGAAAATGTTCAGCGTCGAGCAACTAAATTAATTCCTGGATATAAAGAACTTGATTATAAAGAACGCCTAAAAAGATTAAACCTACCAACCCTTTCATATCGTCGTCTTAGGGGAGACATGATAGAAATTTACAAAATATTAACTGGGAAATATGATTCTTCTGTTACATCAAATTTTGTTACATTAAGGGAAAATGATTCAATAACGAGAGGGCACAACCTCAAAATATTTAAAGAAAGATGTCGATTAAACATCCGAAAAAATTCATTTATATACCGATCTACTGATGTATGGAATAGTCTGCCACAGTCTGTGGTAGATGCTCCATCAGTCCAATCATTTGAAGTAAGAATTGATAAACTATGGAAAAATCATCCTATAAAAATGATTTTACTGCACCACCTCTACTATGGACTGTGTCACCTTTAGACGCATGCGCACAGTCTCAAAACAATGCTCAAGACAGAGCTGGCACCAGAGGCAGGAATGCCTAATACTAGCCAGAAAAGGACCTGTAAGAACCTGTAAGAACCTGTAAGAGATGATACAGACGTCCTCCGCAGCCAAAGTCGGCCAACAAATCAGGCGGGACGGTCGACAAAGCATCGCGATTGTATTAAGTTGCCTTCATTAGTTGGAACCCGGTGAAACGGCGCAATCACTATATAATAATAATAATAATAATTTAAAAAAATCGCATATTACAATGACAATGGTACACTATTTTTTCTTCAAATCAGTAATAGCTGTAATAATATTGTAACATAATCGTCGTATAACATTTGACATATCTTAAATCCATTTCAAATGTCTATCATTTCTGATAAAACATTCAAATTAGCCGTGATTGTGTTTGACTATCATGCATGGCCAACATCTCTCGCAGACATGTCATTCTTAATATCGCATTCGTTTAAAATACATTTGACGATAGTCTGCGTTAGAAATAGATAACCGATTTCTAACAGGTACGTTAGCTACACATTTTACTATCGGTGACGAGTAATCCAGAGCTATAATTATTTATGAATCTGAATAATGTTTGCTTTAAAATCACCAATAAAGACAAACTATCTGAAAGTAATGCTATAACATCACCATGTGTAAATCCCCACAACTTTGTAAGCGTTTTTCGCCCTGCAATGCAAATAGTGCCAACACTTTTACTCCGAAGAGCCCATAATTATATAGTCGGGCTCCATAATAAGAGCAGCAATATTGTTTCAACAACTTCATTTTACGTTCGTTTTAATATTACCGATAAAATAAGTTACTCATGCTTGTACATATAATAATATTATATCTACTGCTCCCCCCCCCACAACGGGACGCCATCATATATCGCCGCATATATCTCGCGTTTGCAGGTTCGATAATCAGGAACGCGCTGCCAGACGATAGTCTGTCACAGTGCTTGGATACTTTAAAATCCATGCTAAAAATATGTTATTTCAAATATGATGGCATACTTCATGCATGATTTTCAAACGCCAATAACTTCACAGATTGTGTAAACAAATATAGTTGTAGATGGTATAACTAATATCTTTACGATGATGTAGAGAAACATCATCGACATTCTGCTGAATAAAGTCCATGTAAAATATTTAAAAAAATGAAATTGTGAAAATATTGAGCCCCGAAGTTCACCAACTCCCTGGACGAATTTTGAAAAGTATCAATCTGCGAACCATCCGAAAGAGCATTATAGTTCACGCACAACATTTCAGCTCGATACAAGCAAGACTGACAGAGATATGGATCTGCATATCCATAAGGGAAACACTGTTGTATAATAATATTTTTTTAATTTATAGAATTTGTGTGTGTGCGTGTGTGTGTGTGTGTGTGTGTGTGTGTGTGTGTTTGTGCGTGCGTGCGTGCGTGCGTGCGTGCGTGCGTGCGTGCGTGCGTGCGTGCGTGCGTGCGTGCGTGCGTGCGTGCGTGCGTGCGTGCTAGCAATGTTACGTGCAGCACGTCTAAAATGATTAATTATTTTTTAAATAAACAATTGGTTCAGATAAATCCGGAAGGTGGCGTAAGCATGCGCTGCTGTGTCCGCAAGAGGGCGAACCACTTTATTTTGACTCTATTTAGGTTTATTGATTAGCACGTTTTTGTAAGGTATTTGCGTCCCATCTGATTGTGTAATACCAACGCAGAGAGCATAGGAATGTAAGACCTATACTGATAATCCTCGAATCTGATTTGCTATACGGCACTTGATTGGATGACACAATACACCCAATCGCTGCTGGTGTCCCGTCGGTTGTTGGCAGTGTTTATGTTGTTATTGGGAAAGAAGCTTCCACGTGTTCTCGATTTTCCTCGAGAAATAACGGTTTAAATAATGTTTGGCACACACAACGTAACTGTTGTTGACTTATTTTCCCTGTGTTCCGGAAATAGCTCACAAGAATCGTTCGATGATTGAACATTGGCAGGTAACGTTGTGTTGACCTGGATCTATGTTCGACTCGGGCACTGGCTGTCACTGTCAGTGAGGGTCAGCCTCGGCCATATCGCAGCTGTCAGATTTGCTGACAGTGACAGCGACAATTCATTATTTTGCTTGTACAGTTGGGATCAGGTATGGAAGGATCGGATGAACCGGTTCATTGGTCTCCGTGTTGAACATACGTGTTGTCGCATTTGTAGCTAAATATTGGTTACTTATGAGTTATGATAAACAGTCTGTTCGTCGGTTTGGTACAGTGAATGAGTGATAGCAGCTATACTATAGCGTAATAACGCTAATTAATATAAATATGCCTATATACTGTTGCGTCCAAATAATTGTATATTCATAGTCACATAGATGTCAACATGACTGGATGATGATGTAATTATATCATATGCGTTAGGCTGTAATAGCAATAGTAGAATAGTACAGTCTGGATACGGTCAAATAGCCTGGGCCCTGGGGTTCGACTATACATCCGGATTCAAACAAATAGTATAGGTCGGTACTCAGACTATTTGTCCGGATACATTTGTAGCAGGAATTCAGTTCAAATTCGCACAAGTGGCACAACTGAAATAGATGAACTGGCAGTTGGACGTGTGTTTGCGGATTTTAAAGCAGATAGGACAATCGAGGAAGATGTCTTACCGCAAGAATCAAATAATTTATTTCATATAATTATATATAATATATGTATTATATAATTAGTTTTTGCATAAAAACAATTATGTGTTGTTTTGGTCTTCGTATTATGCCATATTTGTATAAAAAAAGGAAATTGACCAGCAAAATAAAACAAGGCTACAAACGTGGGCATGGCTCCCATCTGTACCAAGTGTTGTGTGAATTTTTCGTGAAACACCACAGTTATATTATTGGCTAACTTGCACTCGTGAGAAGCCGCGTCTTCCAAGTTGCATATGGTGATCTTTCATCTGTCCAGTCATATAATGTATGCTCGATGTTGGGCTCTGCAGTATTTATCCAGTCAAATAGCGCATATGCAAGCATGGGCTATTTGTCTGTATCGATCTAGGGCTATTTGTCCATATTTATCTGGGCAGTCAAATTAAGCATATATGCAAACATAAGCTATATGTCCGTATCCAGACGAATAGTTCCCCAGGTTATTTGACCGTATCTAGTCAAATAGCCACGGCCAAATACAAAATGTTTCATGTCAATACGGCAGGGTACAATAACAGGTAAGATTAACAGATGTTTAATAAACAATCATAAAAATCAACGATACAGTATACTATGCTAAGTTGTTAACATAATTAGCATTAAATGCAAACTTTCATGATTAACCTTAGTAGTATATAGGGGGAGCATCGAGAAGTGATGAGCTGGTTATCCATGTTTTGTGTAAGCAGCATCAGTTAAACTAGTACATAAAAACTGTACAACATAGGGCGTAAACAAGCCATTAAAAAAATCTTAAGAAACTTAAATTATGAAATAGATCCATACAGTATACTGTGGCGTTTGCACTGCCATTTTTAGCAAACTTACAGTTTTAATTTTTGCCACATCACTTAAATTGTTTTCCCAAATCCCAGTAATATACATACACATACACATAACAGCAGCATATGCATATGGATACATAGTATGTATGAATGCATTATATATATATATATATATATATATATATATATATATATATATATATATATATATATATATACACTGTATAGAACTTCGGCATTTCTTTTACTAGACAGCAGGACTAGTAAAGTCAAAATTTTACTCGTCCGCCAAAAGGTTTACTAGTCTGGCAGTATATAAAAACAGCCCAAATGTTAGTTGTTAACATTTTATTTAAGCTAAAATCAGTATATGTTGCCATGCCCATTAAATAAATGCACTGTTCATAAAGGTGACAAAGTAATAAAACAGAAATAACAAAAGTAATTAATGACAAACTGAAGAACTGCACAATAGGGCCTGTAAATGGCAGACTCCGTGCGACTGGAGCTGATTGGGGACTGGACACAAGAATAATATTCTAACGATGGATGACAGTTGTAGCTTCCGACTGATGAATACCAGGAAAATCAGGTCAAATATCTTGTGTTATATCTTTCTTATCTTAAATGTCCGATTTAATATTGAGTTTACCACACTATCATAGACATATTGCGATTTACGTAGTGCAGATAATAAACACGATTTTGGATTTCCTGTCCCCATCCGCCCCCAGCCTCATTTTTTGCACGCGAGACTTACTATTGAAAAAGAACGCCAATTGCACGCATTAACCAGTAGTGCCACCCTACCATGATACACAGCAGCCAGGGCTTTATGCAGGATAAAATTATTGCCAGTCACACATGTTTTGGTGGACACATGGATGTTAACTGTTAAGCAAGTTTACAAACTTTTAAATGTGTTAAGTGTGTTGCTATTTATTATTATTTTTTATTCAATCACTATACCCAGATTTATTAAAAAATAAAACTGGGTATTTAGCTATTTTAGAATTATAATGCATCACCGTGCTGTCTAGGATTTAATGATATCAAAACCAAGTTTATTATTATTGTTATTAACTTTTTATTGCAGCCGAGCACCGAACGATGTCTCACTGACCCAGATGTGGTACGCAATGTCAAATCTACAACAGTCACATGACCTGTCTGAGCGACTCATTCGCGCCATAAGTGACTGGCGAACATTGACTGGCTTTGATGACGACATAGAGCAACTACTGGAAGATGGCGCTGACATCAACCGCCTGCATGGCACACTGCTGCCGCTCCACTGTGCCTGCATGGTCGCCGACTCCTACTGTCTGCGACTGCTGCTTCAGAAGGGAGCAGAGGCAAGTCTGTCTTGTGCAGTGGTTCTCAAAGTGTAGCAGAGGTGGTGGGGACGGTGGTTTCATGGGGTCGTCCAAAGATCTTCAACATATTATGTCACGCAAACTCATCATCACCGTTATTGTCGTTTGCTGCGTTTACCTTTCTCCTAATCACCACTGTCCAGCTGGCATGATCCCTACTATCCTGGGGGTAATACCCAATTAGGTATCCATATAATGGGTATTACCCATGGGATGCTCGGGACCATGCCAGTTAGTGGTGGAAGGGACAGCCTGAGTCTAATGGCATTTGACTCAGGGCTGAGACTATCCCCTCCACCATAAACTTTATACATCTTTTTACCCAGTCTGCATCAGCCCTTCCCTTTCCCTCCCATGTTCACCTCTGCTTTCTTCTTCTCATCAAATCCCAATCACTTGTATTCCCAATCTTCTTCATCATTCCGTTGTGTGGCACTGAATGATGCTGACATGTACAATTATTTGCACACAAAGTACTAGATGCATCACAATTTTGGAGTCATCATTATTTGCTGTGTCTCTTTATACAAATGATAAATGGAAAGAAATGTCACACTATTGGAGACAGGTGACTGCATGTTTTCCTGAATGGTGATGTCTTGAGAAAGCCACCATTCACCACAATCCCCAGAATGTCCAAAACGTCTCTGGTATTAGAGAGGAGGTTATACATGAAATAGAAGAGGCTTGTTTATTCAGCCTTTAGCTGTGAAACTATCAGTATTCACTGTTGCTATTAACAGGACATTTTAATCGCCACACTTACCATTGTCATATACTTGAAGAAATACTATTTCTCTGGCATTGAGCTAACTACCAAAGGCAAAGGTAGGCTGCATGTATTCTTTAGGCTCGGTGTAAAGAAAGATCTGCTTTCATCTGTCCCTTTTTAAGAACACCTGTCTTGATATGAAATGAACTCTATTCATGATATGTTTCTATTCTGTCTCTAAGTCCATGTCTTTCCAGTGTTTGCAGCAATCAAAGAAGAACATCTATTTTTATTGGAATCACAAACAAAACAGATCTGCAAGTTACAACTAGCCTGTTTTGTGAATATATTCTCCGATACAACTTACTGAATTTTTAACTTTAATGAAATATTTAACCAAACATATATAGGCTACTGCATGATCCAGTCATTGTCCTACTGACATCTTTAACTAACACAGACAGTGATGCTGCTTAGACAGAACTTGTGCTTCTAGATAATGCTATTATTATAATGATGTATATTGGAAAATATAAATAACATCTAGAACATTTTCGGCATTTAACATTAAAAATGTTAAAAATTTTTTTGACAACGATTGAAGTCCTGGGGTATAAATCTGGCTTTTTTGCCCCTTCTACTATTTGGCTCAGTTGCTGTAAGTGTAAACATAAATTTGAATCCCAGTTGTTCTATACATTTTTTTGACAATGATTGAACTCATATAATCTGGCTTTTTGGCCCCTTCTACTATTTGGCTCAGTTGCTGTAAATATAAATTTCAACAGGTTCTCACATTATACAAAACATCTTGCATTATACATTGCAAGAGAAGCATGTTAATGCAGTATATGCAGTAAATACAATTTAATAAATTATACAAAATTACTTTGTTGTGCACCAAATCACCACATCTAGTATATTTTTGAATGGGTAACACTGGGGAGTGGTTTTAGGGAAATTACGTGACATGGGTAATAGTGCAAAAAGCCTGAGAACCACTGATGATGATGATGATGGTTTTATTGCTATGATACTCATTTAAATAACACATTTTAATTAATTATTGTTCTATTAGATAGTCTTTCTGGAAATGTTAACTATGAAATAAAATGTGCCAATTCGTTTAACAATACAATACAATAACACTTAGTTGACCTGTGAAGAGAACATTGTGTGCAGCGTTCATCAAATAATACATATGTAAGGTAACCAAAATAACTACACAAAATACAAATACATGCATAATTAAAAAAATTCTAAATGTTTAAGAGAATATAGTAACAAGGCACAAGTAAAATTTGTTGTATGTAACATTTGATAACATTCAACAAATAAAGACAAATAGATTCGATTTTAAGATTAAACTTCGATTTTAAGCCTCCTATCTGTTAAATAAACTACTCCTGTGAAATCTAATTAACCATGATTAAAAACTGCTTTTAATAATATATATATATATATATATATATATATATATATATATATATATATATTTTACATATATATATTATTTATAGAACGATTGGGATTCACTCATGCATGTCTGTCGTACAGGTGAACGCGCGCGACGGCTACGGCCGTGCGGCGCTCCACTACGCGGCCGAGCGTGACGAGGTGTGTCTGGAGATGCTGCTGGACGCTGGCGCTGACCCCGACATCCCGGACGGCAACCAGGACACGGCCCTGCACTGGGCCGCCTACAAGAACAAGTGGCAGTGTGTCAAAGCGCTGCTACTGCGGGGCGCCACTGTCGATGCCGTGGATTTCAACAGCGACACTCCGATCAGCTGGTCAGCGATGAAGGGAAATCTGGAGAGTCTAAAGGTAACGTTTTGTGAACTGTAATTTAGAACGTAACGGAAAATTACCTTTCTGTGTTTGCCCCACTTCCAAGTGTAACATAATACTGTGTTAGTTAGAGGCTACCAATTTTATTATTTACCCCCAAAATAAATTATATAAATAAGTGATCTATAGTCACATGTTAAAGAAAAAAATGAAAACGAGTCACAATCCACGGTAATCTATTTTTAAATGGCTGGTTTGATTATGCACGAATTAGTGATACGTAGTTCATGATATCTAATTTATTAAAATATGAATGAACTAGCCGTGTGCGCGCGCGCGTGCATACGTACGTGTGTGCGTACGTAGTGTGTATTTGCGTGTTAATGCTTTCCATTAAAATGTTTGCGCAGAATCCTTGAGAAAGAACTTATAAAAGTTATATCATTTTTTACTCAACTGTCCCATATTAATACTTCACTGCGCCACTGGACAATCTGCCGCTAATGGCTGTATTATGTGTTAACTGACCACCACTGACCATTATTGTTCTCTCTCCACCCAGGAGCTGCTGGACTACAACGCGCGAGTGGACATCGAGAACTACAACGGCCAGACGGCGCTCATGCGATGTCTGTCCATCCAAGCGTCCGGCCTGAACACGCACAAGGACGACGCCTGTCTTGACCTCCTCCTCCGGGCGTGTGGTCAGTTTGACCTGCGCGACCCCCGCTGTCGCCTTCCCACCCCCGTTGCGCTGGACAACCGACTGTCACAGCAACTGCTGCAGTATTGCGAGAATCCCCAGCCACTGCAGAATCTGTGTCGGTACGCCATCAGACGGTACCTCGGTCCGTGCTTCCTGCCCAACGTCGTGCCCCAGCTTCCCATTCCGTCACGACTGCACGACTTCGCTCTCCTCGAGCCGTGACTGGCGGTGATGGAGTGGGGTCATCAGCAGTCTGTTGTCACAAACATGTGTATAAAATACTGTACACATGTCAATCAAATTGGATTAGGATAACTTATATAGCCATCATGATTTATATACTCATCGTAATTGTTTATTTGTCGTCGTGAAACATTTGCCCATCATAATGTGGCGATTTAGGTGGGTCTGTCAGGGTGCTTTTAGAGTGTTATTGTCTGATAGTGTTACAATGTTAGACATTGCATATCACTCGAACTGTATTGTTATGGTGTTAGACATCATTTGAACTGTACTGTTCCAGTGTTAGACGTGTCGTAAACTGTACTGTTACAGTTTTATACATAACTGGAACTGTTCTTTTACATCATTGGAACTGTTTTGTTACGGAGTTAGCCGTTACTTGAATTGTACTGTAATAGTGATAGACGTCATTTTACCTCTCCAGAATAACGTGTTACTGTTTTGGGCATCACTAGAATTGTACTCCTTGTGCGGGTGAAGTCCACGACATTCAGTAGCTTCTTGTAACATTCAATTCTCTCCACCTGTCTCTTTGTTTTGCAATAGCCATCCATTCATGGTTGTTCACACCAGCCGTCCGCAGGTTCTGTTTTATGCCATCTCAACCTTGATCATCGCCCTCTTCTACTTTCCTAATACTATATTGCAGTGTATCATCATCCGTACTTTGTACATGCCATGCAATCTCGTTCTGCTTCTGACTACTTCATCTTTAGATGTTTATCCCTTACCCTGTCTCCTCTCTCAATTCCTTTCATCTTCCTTCTGTCGACTCACATTATACTACATGTTCTTCTTGACCGAGTTGTTTTTGCTGCCTACAGGCTAGTACACAGCAGGGTTCCAAGAGTTCCTTTCTATTGTTTCGTTAGCTTTCTGGGTCTCATAATGGCTTCTACCTCTTCCTTGCTGCCACTCCTGCTTGTACACTCATCAGTATTTCGTTACTAATCCTTCCATCCTCATACACTATACTGCCCAAGTATACAAAACTGTTCACTTATTTATTGGGAAATTGCATGCCAATCTGCTTCCTGTTCGCCTCTACATAGTACTTCAGTCTTTTCCAGATTTATTCTGAAGTCATGTTTTCTGAATGTGTTATTCTAATCTTGCAATACTTTCTGTAGTTGCTCTTTATTACCAGCCATAAATTTGTCTGATAGCAATCCATCATCTGTTCTCTTTCCTAAATCCCATGTGATATTCTTTGATTTCGCCTCAAATGTATGCCTCACTCTAGCATCAAGTATCCCATCCAAAATTTGTTGTGGTTTGCTTAATGGTGTGATGCCTATATGTGTCCCCGGGTCATTGGTGGCCCCCTTTCCCCTCCCACATCAACACAATCACTCCCGATACCTCTTTGTCACTTTGTCTGCAGCCGCCTGATTTCAACTAGAAGTATATTGTTACAGCATTATATAGTGTGCATCACTTAAAACATGCTGCTACAGGCGTCATACACTACTTAGAAGGCACTGTTATGGTTTTACTCACAATGTGTACTGTAAGTTTCCTGTGTTGTGTATGACCTTAACTATGTTGTTAGTGTGGACTTCACTTTTCCAGTTTTATATTCTGGAATTGTATAATTAAATGTTAGACACCAAGGCACTCTAACTGATTCAATCGTAACACAAACGTGACGTGTTATGTACACAGTGTACTTATGTTTTAAAAAAAATTGTTTAGCTCCATTTTAGTTATTGACCTGTAGGCTATGTATCGTTTTGTTGCACCAGTCGTGTTCATAGTTTAGCTAGAAAGTAAAAACTGGCTCATCGCCTCGTAAATCCGCGTCTGTTTACGTCCAAATATGTAATGCGTGCATACGTTAGATAAGCTTCGCATTCACTGTAATGAAAACTGAAACGTTTGCGTATATTCATTTAAGTGGTCGGAAGAGTTTATGTCGGTCATTACGTCTGGCAACCTGCAATGCCAACTGCTGGGCTGACAGTAAGCCTTTATCCCACTGTGTTTGGCGATGACGTGATTTTCGAATGAACAAGGAATGTTGACGTTACCGCAGGTACGTCTACTTACGTCTATATATATATATATATATATATATATATATATATATATATGTATGTATGTATCGCGGATTAATTTGGTTCCATATTGATAGTTTACCATATGGTTTTACCAATACACTCATTCGCTCACTCGCTCACTCGCTCACTCACTCACCCACTCACTCACATACTCATACACTCACTGATTCTCCCATTAGCAGGCGGCTCACTCGCTCACTCGCTCACTCATTCACTCACTCACTCACTCACATACTCATACACTCACTGATTGTCCCATAAGCAAGCGGTCGTTGGAACACCACTGTTGACTGTCTGACAGGTCCCGCCGTCTCTGTCCATCTTCTGCCACCCTCTCGGAGGTACCGAAGCTCAAGTCAGTCCACCGTGTATAATTTTTATCATCTTCTCCGCTGCTATTCTGTGTCCCTCTTCTTTCAGGTACAGAGCATTGCAGGTAGGATTGGCGAAGGCAGTTGATCCAGTTGAGGTTCGTTCGTTCCCAATGGAAATGGCGTTATACAGGTTGTTTGAATTTCTGTGATGACTGTTGAGTAAGTAGAAATAATAATAATATTGTTTTTCTATAGCGCTAATTCCTGCATGGCGGATCAATGCGCTGTACAAGAAATATAATAATAGAAAGGATGTGTTTGTTCAGCGTTGTATCAGTGTTGTCAAACCATGATAGATATCAGTCAGTGTTTTTCTGCGTATAGATACATGCGTCATTTTGATTGGTGATGCGATCTAGGCGTCTGGTTCTAGCAGAAATTAAGGGGTCTCAGGTTAGAAATTAGATAGTGGAAAAATGTATACAACACTTGTGTAAACGAAGACTAATTTATCCCTGAAAATGTGGCTGCCGATGGGGAAGTTAAATGTGTTCTTACGTCAACAACATGATACTACCACTTAGTTTTCGTTTGTTGACTGTTGCCGCAAGGCCCCGACTTCCCGAATGGGCTATACAAGTGAGAACATTATTTCCAGGGCCAACGCTCCCGAGACCTCAGTAAAACCGGAAAACAGTGTCTGGACCAAGAACCCTATAAGGGCCCACTCAACTGAAAACAAAACTCATTCTACGATCATGAGCCAACGGGACCCTACTCAAAGGAGAAAGAAATCATTTCAGGGTTCTGAGCTTCTGGGGAGAAATGTAATCCCACGGGCTTGCGTTCCCTGGGCTCCACCCAAATTAACAACACATTTTCAAACGAAGTACTACGACAAACCGAGTGAAAATGATGGAAGACTAATAACATGTCCGGACTTTCCACATATATAGACGCCTATGTCTATAGCCCGTAAACAACCCACCGATAAACGTACCACCTTTCGTTATTTACTCTGAAAAATAAAACGTCAGCTATTCAGGAAAAGTCAACTGCCCTCAGAACATCGCACTCGAGTGACGGTCATGGAGATTCACGAGCATTAACATGTACTAAAGCTTTGGCTTTCCATTTGTGCATTGGTCATGAATTAATCATCCTAATAAATACAGGAAGCAACACGTAGTGATATGAATTTATTTGTTGCAATTAATCACAGTAAATCATGTATTTCCCTGTATGACATCTAGTTCTTGATCTCATATTGACGTCTCATGTCCACGACAACTCTACCCACCTGAAACAAACATGCAACACAATTGGGAATGTAGTAAATGGCAACACGTCTTACATTCATGTTAAGCTTATATATATATATATATATATATATATATATATATATATATGTATATATACATAGATAAACTAAATATATACATTTATATAGACATATTTAGATATATGTATATATTTAGTTTCTCTCCCCCTCACTCCCACTGTAGTATTTGGATGAACCTGAATACAATTATTTTCTGTTTTAAGACAATTTGTTCTATATGATATATATATATATATATATATACCACTATATATATATATATTTATGTATATTGATAGTATTTTGGTCGAAGGTTGTATTCTTTTATGCAAGTTGTCAATAAGGACAACCTAGTGAGGTAATTTGGAATGTTACACACCTTGCAGTGCGTTGTTATTAGAGGTGTTTTTCTCACGCCGCAATTTATCTCTGGGTCAGAATTTTGTCTGTCCGACAATTGTGATCTGCTAGTGCGCACGCATATACGCGCGAGCACAAACACCCAGAAACACACATACGTACATAAACATAAGCACACACACAAACATATACATACACACGCAATGATCATTAATCCTATGGAGTCGTTACTTACAGCACAGACCACATAATGAGAGGGCATTGACGTTCAACCCAGGAAGACGTTTTGCAAAAACTTTCCGGCCAGCTTGTTTCACATTTCTTGTCGTGATTTTTGCATTCGCCTACACAACGTACATAGCAATATTACACAATTACGTAAACATTTATCATTGTGGTTAATTTGAATCTTATTTATTTATTCATTCATTAGTTTTTTGTCTTTCTTGGGCACGTGTCAGCAACACCTGTTCACAGAGACAGCACACGTACGGAGACTCGACATTGGCAGTGATGTTCTCCATTATTTTCCTATGATCATTAGTCGTGTTTGAGAGTCGATTCTATAAAGTATCTTAGTAGAACGTCTGGTTGTAAATAGAAAGACATCTACTCATACTGGGTAACATATTTATTTACCCAAAAACCAATGTCTCATCGCAGTTAATAAAAGCATATGGAAACTAGTCATTTAAAGTGTCCGTGGTAACTAGTTTCGGGACCTAACATGATCACGATCATAATATGACGTAAATCAAAATATTTAATATTCAAAACGCCAGGCTGCACTCCTCTTGATCTGAATATAGTTTGCATTGCCTAATACAGGTTGCTTGCAAAAACTAATTTCCGACACAAAGTAGAGTTAGTATGAAACATATATTCCATTTATATATCGAAACTAATTTTATTAACTGTTATTTTTAGTAAAAATCGTTTCACAAAGCAACTTGTTTTATTATCTGTGCAAATTGTGTTTTCATTTGAAGACTACCGTATTTTCTATTGTGGGCAAGTGATGGTTTCGACAATGAGCACCGGGCGTTGATCTGAATGACGACATTGAATAGTCACAGTCCTATTCCCACCAGCCACGTACACCGGTGGTTCGCGGAACCAATATTAACGTCAGTGCTACGATGATACTAATTTGTTGCAAAGGATTTTTAGATATTTACTAGTACAGTCGAGACCCGTCCATCCCTTCGCACAGTCGCATGACCTCGTCTTCTCGTTGAAGACCCCAGAATTGGCGCAATCAGGGGCTGAAAGACAGACCAATCAAACGATTCTATAAAACAGTCGATCTGGGTTTTTAGACTCTCGACTGGTCTCGAAGAATTGCTCTTATGACGGATGTGCTTCAAATGATGTTACTGTTCCGCTAATAACAACCACTAAGTTGTCGGTTATTAGCGAGACCTGAATCAGTGGAACATTGACCCAGTTTGGACAATAGTTTGGGACAAACCAACTTCAAAGCTATTAACTGTTAAATACATAATAATTGTCAATAGCGACTGCTTACAAATGAAATGTTTTGGTTACAATTATTTTACACAGTTTGCCGGTGAGGTGTGAATGCTGTTCTAGGCTTGCTGTTTTTTTTTCAACTGTCGAATTGATTAGGATCTTCTATGTCATATTTCACCGTTAAAATAGGTCGTCATCGTCTCAACACTATCGAGGCGATTCAACTCGCGCAAACCGCTTTATTTTTATAAATTAACCACTAACCACATTGGCCACACATGAGTGGACAGCTTTGTAGAACGAAATCTTTGCTGCACCAATCTTTTGGCAAGGTGACGCCACATTTCTTGTCGTCTTTACACGCGCCTATAAAAGGAACATCTCAATATATTTATTTACAGAAATGGAAACTAGTCATTTAACGTTTCGATGGTAATTGGCTAAACACGTCAAGTAAAAACAGCTAAACATATTTAGGGACCGAGCATGATGATGGTATGATGCAAAGCAAATACACTTCTCTTGATCTGAAAAACGAACTGCAGACATAAAGAAAGGTTAGCATGAAACATATATTCCATTTTTATATTGAGACTATTTTATTAACAGCACTTCATTTCACAAAGTAATGCTATTTTATTTTCTATGCATATTTTGTTCTTATTTAAATACTATAATATTTTCTAATGTGATAGAACGATGGTTTCGACAATGAGCACCGGGCGTTGACCTGAATGACGACATTGAATAGTCACAGGTCCACAAGACACTTACACCAGTGGTTCCGGGAACCAATATTAACATCAGTGACGATTATATTAGTTTGCAGTAAAGTATGTTCAAATATAGTTACGAGTACAGTCGACACCCGGCCATCCCTGTGCACAGTTGCAAGACCTCGTCTTCTCGTTGAAAACTCCAGAATTGGCGCATTCTGGGGCTGAAAGACAGACGAAGCGAACACTTTTATAAAACAGTCGACCTGGGTACGTGGACTCTCGACGCGCATTTCGGAGTAGCTGTTTTCGTCGGATGTGCTTCAAGCGACATTACTGTTTCGCTAATAGCAACCACTAAGTTGTCGATTATCAGCAAGACGTGAATCATTCGGAGCCTGACCCAGTTTTTACAATAGCTTTGGCCGAATCACCTTAAAAATATATAATAATTGTCAAAAGTGACTGATTACAAATGAAATGTTTTGGTTACAATTGTTTTGAACAGTTTGTAGGTAAAAGTTTAGATGTGTGAATGCTGTTCTGTGCTTGCTAAACACTTCAGGAAGGGCTGTAACCATATATATATATATATATATATATATATATATATAATATATATATATATATATATATATATAATATATATAAATATATATATATATATATATATATATATGTGTATATATATATATATATGTGTGTGTGTATGTATACACACACACACACACACTCCACACCACACACACACACACACACACACACACACACACACACACACACACACACACACACACACACACACACACACACACACACACACACACACACACACACACACACACACACACACACACACACACACACACACACACAACACACACACACACACACACACACACACACACACACACACACACACACACACACACACACACACACACACACACACACACACACACACACACACAACATATCTATTACAGTATAAAGATGAGTTGCATTTGCTGCTGTCTACGCTTCAGCATTACAGCACGTCAGAATTTAGGATTTCAAAGTTACACGCATTCATTGTTTTAACATAACAGTTCAGCGTTTCAAGTCTATTCGTTACAACTGTTGTATACTAGATGACATCCACAATATGTAATCGCATCAGCGTGGTATTTTTTCAAATGTTTAACTTGTCAACATTTCATCGTACTGGTAACCTCGTTAATCTCAAGTTAGACCATTAATTAAGCATTGAGTTAGCGTGGCATAGTTTCAATATGTCATTTTATAAAGTTTACTTCTGTCAGTTTTGTACCGTGATAACATGTCAAGTTTCAGTTTTTTGCCACACCTTCCTGTCCGAATCAATCAAAGTCGTGGCGTATGAACAAATTAACGTTTAACTGACGCATCGTATTCAGCGGAAACATTTCACAGGTTTACCATTTCA
The DNA here is from genome assembly GCA_025642075.2 of Ridgeia piscesae. Taxonomy (NCBI): domain Eukaryota; kingdom Metazoa; phylum Annelida; class Polychaeta; order Sabellida; family Siboglinidae; genus Ridgeia; species Ridgeia piscesae. The sequence continues at coordinate 451,291 of JAODUO010000105.1, read as the reverse complement.
ACATGTCGGGTTGTCATCATGACATGACATTTTGACGTTTCAATATTAACAAGAACAAAAACAATACGTTAATTGTTTTACTCTAATAAGTACATGAATTAATAATCATAAGGTGAACATAAACAAAACGTAATCATAAGTAATTTAAAATATGAACTGGGAAATGGGGTTCAGTGGTTCCTGGTAAGACTGAAAGGTCGCTATCACAGGAGTCAGTCGTAATAATTAAACATTTATCTAACCTCTCTACATACGAATGTATAGTATTTTTTTCTTCTATACGATTTTTATCTCTTTATAGTTAAAACTATCTCTGACGCATATGTAGTGCCATGCTTCTCTCTAGTATAAGTAGAAATAATTAAATGACAATCAAAAAGTACATATACAATATTTTTGCATCTATCCATGGATGTGCATGTTAAAATTCTAATGAATGTGTGTATGTAATTGACACACGTAACGATCAAATATTTGTATAAGTAATACACAACCCACGTAAACTATGTGTAACAGTTTGTTCCAAAACTAATTCGGGAGTATGTCAACGTGTTGTCCTGGGGTGTCAACGTCTCGTCGTGGGAATGTTATAATGTTTCAGGGTGTTATCGTTACACCACTTCATTGTATTACAGTGTCAACGTCTGGGCGTCTTAACATTTTATCAAGTGTCAAATTGATTATGTCACATTGCAAGGTTAAAAAGGTCATCATTGTCTCAACACTATCGAGACAATCCAGCGCGAGTAAAGCGTATTATAACGTTTACCCCCACATTATTTTAACCAAACTCCTGTATATCGAATGCACGTTTCTTATATAGATTAACCACTAACCACATTGGCCACACTTGAGTGGACAGCGTTGTAGAACGTAATCGTTGCCGTTGCACGAACGTTTTGACCAGCCTGAACAGCGGTTGTCGTAGTCTTTGCATTCACCTGCACAACGTATATAACAATATTACACAATTACGTACACAATTATTGTTATGGTCTTATTTCTAATATTTACTTATTTACTTGTTAGTTTGCAGCTAAAACATATACAGTGATATATATTCCTACTGGATAAAAAGCTAGTTTTCTTTATAGATGCAGTGCATCTGCGGAAACTAGTCGTGTATGAGAATAGATTCTACAAAACATTTTAGTAGAACGGCTGTATACAATTGCTAAGACATATTTAGATAATGGGAAATCAACATTTTATTACAGAAAGTCAAGATCCGAACGCACTTAATAAAACTATATGAAAACTATTCATTTAAATTGTCGGTGGTAATTGGCTAAACACGTCAAGTAAACACAACTAAACATATTTCGAGACTGAACATGATGACGATATGACGCAAGGCAAATATAATATTAAAAATGCTTGGTTACACTCCTCATGATCTGAATAGAGTTTACTTCGCACAAAACAGGTTGCTTGCAGAAACGATTTGCTGACATTAAGAAACGTTAGTTTCCAACATATAATCCATTTTTATATGTCGACTTTATTCACTAACTCCTGATACTGTAACAAAATTCACAAATCATTTTACAAAGAAGCATTGTTTTATTATCTAGGCTATTGTTATTCTTATTTATTAACTACAGTATTTTCTATTCTGGTCGAGAAATGGTTCCGAAAGTGAGCACCGGGCATTGAGTTAAACATTTTTCACCAGTGGTTCATCGAAATAATAACACCAGTGACAACATTATATTAGGTTGTAAAAAAATATTTTCCAATAATTACGGGTACAGTCGACACCGGCCCATCCCTGTGCACAGTCGCAAGATCTCGCCTTCTCGTTGTAGACTCCAGAATTGGCGCATGCTGGTGCTGAAACACAGACCAAGCGAACGATTCTATAATACCGATCTGGGTACGTAGTCTCTACGGGTCTCGCAAAATAGCTTTTTAAGACTGATGTGCTTCAAACGATGTTACTGTTTCGCTAATAGCTACCAGTAAGTTGTCGGTTATCAGCAAGAACTGAATCAGTCTGATCGGCACCCAGTTTGGACTACAGTTTTGAATGAACCAATATCAAAGCTATTAACTGCCAGAAGATAATAATTGTCAATAATTGTTGCTTACAAATTTTATGTTTTGCTTACAGATGTATTGCATTGCATAGTTGGTCGCTAAAACTGTCAAGGTGTGGACTTAATAAATACAATAGGAAGGGCTGAATGCCCTATATATATATATATATATATATATATATATATATATATATATCGCGATACAGAGGTCGCGAGTCTATATGAATCGGTATAATACTACGTCGACTAGAATGGTACAATGACAGTAAACCACTCGTTTATATATGGTGAACGAATGAAATAAAACGTATATGCCTACATGCATTGATTCTAATTCATTGTATGTTTCTAACTCGTTGATAAAATCGAAATCATCATATGACATTAGTAATCGATGAGTCATCTGTATTTAACCAAATGCCAATATAAGTTTGATTTAATTCATGAATTGCATGTATGTTTGAAAAGTGTCATCACCAGACCACATTGCAGATGGAAAGATGCATGTGAAAACTATGTTTTAACAGGTTAAAGCCTGCGTCATTGAGGCCAGGACTACCATCGAGCTATTTAAATGATCAGTTACTGAGCAGTCAAATTATGTTTTAAAGCAGGTGGTAATTGCCCTTGGCAACTACGATATATGTCCCCACTGTCATAATATTATCCCAAACGAGAAGTATTAATGAGGTGGCCTCATTGAATGAAGACAGTTCTGTTATATACCAACATCACAAGTACATTACCATACAATTATTTCAAACAACTTTATTTCTTGTCTTGCCATATTTCATATCATTGAAAATAAACATGGTCATGGACAGAAATACATAACAACTAGATATCTTCAGATTTTCAAGTCTGCTTCTGCCTCTCCTGAATTTGATGTGTTATTTTCATATTGGGCAAGACAGTCGAGCCACTTTATGGTGGGGGAAACGTGTCAGTAACGCAGCAGAGCTCAAATATTACATTGTTCACAACATAATAAGGATTATCGGATGTGACTGCATTCGAGTATCATAATATGCATGCATGTTATAAACGGTAAAGTTTCTAGCTGCAACGAGATTAGTTTGTTTGATGCACCTACTTGAAAGTGTATTTGCTGCTGATATACATTGTCATAATACTTGTTTCATGCAATATGTTTCATGCAATATTGCTAAACAGTCAGAAACAAAATGGTCCTCCTCAAATTAAACCAAAGGTTTCTTGGAAGCTTTGTCTCATTAATATCCACTGAACAAAGATGGCAGTGGGTGCGCAGTTACTGAAACTAAGGATTTCATGTCCAGTTTAGCAGAGAATGATGACATCGAGTTATACAATAAAGATGTAAAGAAACGTTTATTGGACAATTATGGTGGTAAGTTCTGCCCTAATAATCGATTCGTAGAAAAGAGAGATTCTCAGGCAGGCTTTTCAAGAAAGTTGATTTCAAGATAGGTGACAAATTGTGTGTTGCTAACTTTCTTTGCCTCGCTCTTTGGCATTAAGAGAACCGGTATTTTAAAGGAAGAGCCTAATGAAGCTGTTCACAGCGAATTGACAAACGAAGTTATTTTCGATAAAAATTACTCTTATTGTGAACACATTGGCGCGAGCACGACATAAAAACGTTTCGTGATTTTCTCATTTTGTATAACAAGAGACGTCGTTCCGTTTTTGGAAGCCATTGAAACAAATTGCCAACAAGTCACCGTTCTTGTGGTCATCTATTATATATATATTATGATATCACGATCTTTACCTACTATGCTACTCATGGTACATAATATACTTATTATACAAACTACTTACGCGGAATGGCTGCACATGAGTGATAGGCATCCATAGATACAGACTATGTCAATAAGTCGCAGCATTGTCTTGTCGTATGAAGACGGTGGAACATACGGTGCCGCGGACGACAACAGCACGAGTAAAAGCAGCGACAACTGTGCGAGTCGTGGAGAGACCGCTCACCTACTTCCGTCGGAGGCTTTTACGCAAGAAGACGAACTGCGTTGTGTCACGGTCCAATAGTGATGCATATGTTGATGGAGTATCACCCAAGGATCTGACATATAATCCTACTTACGACAAATACTTGTTCTATTACATGAGCACTTTGAAGTGTCATCCGTTGACTTTCTTACGTGTGTGAATTACGTGATTGTTGCTATCTAATATGATTAGACTTTGCGTAGGATTAAGAAAAAACAGTCGACACGATATTTCTAGTTTTAGGTTCAGGCGTTTGAACAATGCATGTGCGGCATACTTGTAATTTAAAATAGCATTACTACATATCAATGAAAATCATGGTTCTTGTAAGTACACGAGTAGCGCTTTGTGTCCTGCTATAGATAACGGTAAATGGAAAAACCCAGATGGTTCAATATAGGTATGTTCAAATAATACATAAGAATCATCCTTTCTTTACACATTATGAGCAGCAATATTCAACACGTGTAGGGTTCACATTAGACAATGTAACTTCAATTCAAACAAGGTTTTCCAGCTCTTGATGTCATGCATAGACTACCACTAAATATTACGTGTGCATTGTAGGGGCCTACCATTTTATATACAGGAATATTTAATGTCGACATTATTTTTTAAATAAAGTACTTGTATATGTAACCGGCGACTGTTGCGAATATGACTACAGACCGAATCAATCCAGAGCAGGTTAAACTTTGGGGATACAGTGCGTTTTCCAAACAGTGGCTAATGCTTCGGCATTTAACTCAATTGTAAATAACATTATTTGACCAAACAAAAGGAGTACACGTTAGACAACATTTGATCATAAGGAGGTCATGGCTGACAGCAGATGATCAGACACAAGTTGACTTTTGAACACAAATATCCAATTTGTTAAACATATCACAAATAGTTGATTAAAAAATTGCTATTACCCAATACCAGTTCTTTACCTGTGTACACTGGTATCGAGGTAGTGTCACAAGTTGGGTTGTAATGCATTATACTTGTAGTTACATGTCAGGTTAACTGTCATTAAGCAAAGACACCCACCACACATGACAACGCAAACTTAAAAAATACTGATTTATTACCCAGTACACATTATTACACATACATAATACTGAATAATTCATGATTATAGTGTGTACAACGTAATCGTTATTTAGTTAGAGTGCAAATAGTAAACAAATGCAACAGAAATTAATATCGCCAATGAACTCGTCTGCCAAGGGTGTCATCATGATGTGGGTACTCCCGTGTCCTGCGAGTGACTTCCGCCCAGGCGTCGTGGCGTCTACGAATGGAGAACATGGGTTAGTCATTGTGTAAGGTGCTTCGCGGAGACCTAAGGAACGCATGTTGCACTGTATACCATTATGTTTAGCGAACAACGTCTCGGTATTCCCACAACACTGTCAGGAAAACGGTATGGTATCTAGCGAATGGTTGACTGTAACATTTACACTGCACAAGTTCCACACATGATAAGATTCGTAATAACACAGATGCCTCGAAGCAACAGGTGAAATTTTATAGCTAATGTCAGTAGTGTCAACGAGAGAGTATTAATAATTATGTGCTACGTGACTGTGATGCATGCCCTTCGTCCACAACCATGTGATGGAAACCGTGCTTATATGTTTTTCACTGCTGTACTAACACTGTTGGTTAGCAACAGGTTCGTGGATTCTGTCAGTTTTATTGCCAATACATAAAGAACATTTCAAGTACACAATTGGAGTATTTAGAAATAATAAAGTAGTTCTCAATTGTTCTCCTAGTGTGATGCATAACACTGATAGCTCATCCTGATCCATACAGTCAATATTATATAATTGGCACGTTAAAACTAATATCACTGTTGATAATTACGACTGAATTATACGTGAACTTCCTACATGTAATAGTACTTCAACTTCATAAAATATACTTGGCCCTAACCCTGGCTTCAACAGAATTATAAATCATGTTTATAAAACGTACGTAGAGTTTCTGGCATATAATATTTAATCACACACAAAGGTTCATGACAGATAACATTTGGCCGGATACAGTCAGTGTATTTGATCGAAGCATAGGGATTGCATCCAGACATTTCGTCAGACATAGCTAGGTGGTGTATTTGCACCAGACATATCGTCAGATATAGCTAGGTGCCCTAGGTGGTGTATTTGCAGATCACATTTCACCAGACACATGGAGTTCATGGCAGACATGTGGTCATACAGACAACTCTTGATCAAAGATAGTAAGTCTATGTCAATCAACATTCGATCACAGACAAGCTAGGGGTTCAAGCAGACAACATCTGACCAATCAGTGGGAGATCATGACAGAAAACATTTGGTCATCAGAGACATGAAGGTCACGCAGACATCATCTGTTCAGAAACAGGGAATGTATGCAGACAACATCTGATCAATCTGCTTAGAGGTCGTGGCAAACAACATCCCAAAGGTGACAAATTCACACAAATGTGGGAATCAGTGCATCAGTTAACTTCAACTTCAGTATTTGTTATTTTATACATGCGCTATTCTCATACAAAAGTCCCAAATAAGGGAGAAAAACAACAATAGCAAAGTTAGCAGTTAACTGTGTGTTTTCGTTGTCTGCATAATAATATCTACACTTTAAAAAAGAAACAATTAAAATGCATTACAAATAGTGCAGAAGATAAAACAGTTATGTCCTAACCAGCATATAAAATCAGGCCACATAAATTATTACACAAACATTGTACCGCTTTTAGGGACTGTTGTGCAATACATCAAATGATCAAATCATGAACGTTTCGTATATTTTTGGTATAAAACATCCTATATAACGGTGTATGATTACTAATTCATACCAAACATGGAGCACCTCCTATGCTTCTTCCACAGGCACTCTAAAAGAAAACGAACATTACTACAATATTGTATAAAAATCTTACGCAGTTTCGTCATAAATACAAATGTGTTAAATTCAAACTAATTCCAACATTATTTATAAAAGGAAGCAATGATGAAAGTATGATTCCTCTGTTTGTGTACTGTTCGTCTGAGCGCATATCTCCATATGTTTTGCATGCATGTAACAGAATGTTTGTAGACGCGCTGGGAAACCCATTTGGATAAACTGCAAATTGAGTTTTCTAATTCAACCAGGGTCATTGGGGGTGTCTGCGCTGGTAATGGCATATCATATGAACAGCCACTGTCCATTCAGAATGTAAATGCAGTTTGACATACACACACACACACACACACACACACACACACACACACACACACACACACACACACACACACACACACACACACACACACACACACAACACACACACACACCACGCACACACACACACACACACACACACACACACACACACACACACACACACACACACACACACACACACACACATATATATATTTCTATATACCAAACTGCAGCGAAACACCAAACTAACTCATTTAGTAACTTAATGGTTGTTATCTACATATTTTTTATGTACAGGCAGTACTCACAAATCTATTGTGTTAGTGAATTTCTCAATGGCCAATCTCTGTTCCTGCACGTGTACGAGAGAGGTGAGGAGGTTGTTATGTCTCTCCAACTGACAGTTCAACTAGGCCAGTTGTGAGGATATCTTCTCGTGAAATCTCAGCATTTCCTCCTTGAAATCATCATATGGATGCTGTAAGAAACACATTTGATAGTCACACATTTGTTTTGCTTACGTTTATTCTTGATTGTAGTATTAGTTCAGGAATTGTCTTTGATTGTGATATGGTCTGCAGGCTGTACATATTCTCAGTGTTGTTATGATAATGGTACCCGAGCTCAGTGTGGTCTAATTCATGTATTATATGCAGTTATAATTAAGCCATTTTCGTAATGACAAATGTTTACATTTAACCAAGTAATTTGATTACCCTTCGAAGGTGCAAAACAATGAAACTGTTTTCATGGTATACCCAGACCCACTGTATAACGTCTATATCATATATGTGTGTACAATAATTGTCTACATAACCTCGACTGGTTGTATCACAACTGGCTCTACCTCAACTGGTTGTACTTCAACTGGTCGTTTCCGCTTGAGGATAACTCTCGTGGGTACAGTCTGTGATGGCTGCGGCACTGTGATGGAAAGGTCAGTCATATTGTATGTTTATACTTGAACTTATAAACTTATACATACATTCACATGCACACCAGCATGCATCGTACATGCCACATGCATGAAATAAATAAGAATGATTGAAAATGTTACCGATTTGCTGAATTTCAGGAACTTTTGCATCATCCTCTGTACTGATACTCGCAATAGCATCTGAAAGAATAATAATTTATAATTAATATATGCCATGATACATTTGTTGAATTTTTGTTACAATTACCAGTACTTGCAAAAATAACAAAAAATGTGCATGAATCAGAAAGAACCTCATACAACTGATATAACTTTATGAACAATAAAGATTATGAACAAACCGACCCCACCCTAAAACCAGCAAAACAATTTAGCCATAGCAAATTTGCAAAACATGGAGGTATTAAATGCCTTCAAAATAGTCAAAGATTGTTCACTGAAAGACTGGCATATGGGATACACAATTGCTAGTATTTAAACATCAACCTCCCACACACTAGCATATTATATACGATAATGATAATATGAATGTCATCATACCATTGGCTATGTCAATGTCACGGACTGCTACGTCCCTCCCTGAAACCACAGAAATAAGAGGTAACAAACACAATCATCAGCAGGCGCACAGCTCAAGTCTTGGTATCCATCTCTAATCTATGTTTCATGGAAGGAACTTATAAGCGCCAACTGTTAATTGTCACATCCTTCAAACCCTAAATTCACTCAATATTTCTAATGTAAACATTTCTAATTTAAACATTTCACATTAATGGATTTCATTTAAGACAAAACAAACAAGTGCCCGCCTTTCTTTAAATATAGGTAAAACATTGTGAAAGTTATATAATAACATGTAATGCATATAATATGAAACTTATAATAAGTTGTACTGATTTTTAATGCATATGATTTTTCTGTAAACCTCTTCAATTTTGGCATAATCTGTGAGAACCTGATTGCTCAAAATAAACCACGACAAGTACAATATACACAAAGAACATTAAGTAACAACATTGCATTTAGCACTTACAAATTGTGTGTCGTATCTTATAAATGCCAATACAAATTACCTATGGAAAGTGTGACAATGGTAAGCTGCATATTGTTTTACACAGTAAGAGAGTTTTCACAGTACTATAGTTGATACCAAAGCGGCTACCTACCTTTGACCATATGGCTACGAGTGTCAATGATTGCTAAAATGCGCTCTTCCAGTGGAGACAGAATTTCTTCAGAACATTTTTCCCCACTCCCTACACTTTTGCCATTTTCCCTAACCTTCTTCGATATTCTGTATGCCTGGTTACACAGAAAGTCGTTTAGTATATTATGTGGAACACATAGACAATCATGTAAAATATTGCATTATTATGTATATATATATATATATATATATATATATATATATATATATATATATATAGTTGTGTGTATAAGTTACTTAAAAAAAAAAGTTGCCTGCAAATATCATTTAAACATTGATGTCTACATTTTACAAAGCAGTTCAAGAAAAAAAGGTATCTAGAAATTAGGTCAAACTATACATTTTCATCCAATAATTTACTAAATAAAGGTAATCAGTGTGGTCCTTGATATACGAAATGTTGTCACTCCCATGTAGGGGCTCTTCAGTATTCGATGCCTATGATTTCTGTGTGCAATAAATGGAATGTCAACTTTCTCACTCATATGCTCCCTCATACTGAAGGTAGACTGTTTGCCAGATTGTATTTAAACCCATTTATTAATGTGCTGACAGAAATATTATTATATAGGGATGCTAGGTGAAAAATGGTGTGTGAAATAAGACAAACTAGCCTATGCTAAATTGTGATTAATATTATAACATATGTGTGTTGATAAATGATCACTTTCAACAAGAGCCATGTTGATTTAAATCGTGACTGATATTGATGTGGCTTACTTGACTGTCGAATATTAATACTGTTTATTTACCAGAATATGAATAAATGACATATCTGGATACAGGATAATAAGAGTTAACAAAACAAATCCTTGCTATACTTATTTAAACTAAAAATTAAATTAAATTATAAAACAAATGTGCCACCAAAAGCAACAAATAAAAACAAGATATCAATTATTAAACAAACCGCATACAGTACATAGTAAAAATAACATGACAAGATAAACGATACCAACATTAACATATAATTAATACGACAAACAAAATATGAATGTACCTTTTGCTTCACTAGTGAGAACCATGTCTCTTTCTTTCTCCTAAGGTTTGCAGGGGTTCTAATAACAGTCCCAGTACCTGCCATCAGTTCTGCTATCTTATCCCAGACATTTTGTATTGTCCTGTGTGAGGTGGCAGGGCCCTGTGAGGAGTTCACATAGCCATACAGCTCGTACTTGTACGTCTCAATGTGATCAACTAGTAACCTCAGCTCAGTCTCAGAAAATTTGGCCTTTCTCTGAAAAAGGTACAGTAAATACAAGGGCCATGTGAAATCAACCAAGTTACTGGACACTTTTTATATTAATTTATATTTATATTAATAAGCAGGTGTTTCATTGCCAGTGATAACAACGCGAGGGTTTGTTCATAAACTGTGAAGCAATGTCTCAGAGCAGCCGCTAGACCATAGAAAACTGAATCTAGAGAAGCCATGTTCAAATCCTATGTTGTCATCTTGAACCTTGGGCAAACTTGTTCACTCTACAATGACTACATTGCTCCTGTTCACTCGGTTATATGACTGAATACCTGGCTGTAGACGTTGGTGGATATTTGTGAACGGATTGGTTGCAGCATGCTTGAGTGCTTCCCAGAAAAATCAAAAAGATCGAAACCTCAAGAATACATTCGACTAAAAAGATCTGACACAAAAAAGACCAACTGAGTAAATATGTATAGCTACCAGGGCCGGATGAAGGTTCACCACTGTCCACGATGTGTCTTTCGTGACCTAGGGAAGAGAGCTGGGACACTATGAGATTTAGCATGGAGGAACCAATTTGCAAATTGATTAGCAGCCTCGCAAGGATGAAACTAGGAACTACAGGATCAATGAACAATTTTATAAGAGTCAACAAAGTAGAGTGAAATTTTACAAATGTTTTACATTTCTTTTTAAGAAACGGGTTAGTTTTTCTTGATTTCAGAAAATACCTGTTAGGGAAAAATAGCCATATTACAGATATGTAAACTTCGTAGATGTATTGTTTATTGTAATTTGTAGTTACATAAAATAAACTGATTTCATCCGTGTGAGGGAGCCATCAGTTTACAAAATGGCGTGGCCTGCAGTGAATCAGCTTTGTGTCACTGTGATTCACAAGTAATCTGTCTTAAGAGATTTTATGATAACTGTAATATTTCGTTAAGACGCACATTTCTTAAAAGGTTTGCATAACAAGTGAACATGCGTATAGGTGAACACAGTATGGATAACTGTTGCAAATATTTCTTCAGATGTTTATGAAAATGGCATGTCCATCACATAGTATGGCGAATCATGAGTCATGACCCCGTAAATATTAGTCACATCCGGGATATTCGAGCCAGGTCCATAACAAAATCGTGGCACTGACATCTCATGTTTTTAAATTAACCCTCTTGGCGTGTCTCATGACACACGGCGTGGTATCACACTGTTTCCGTGACATGCGAAAAATTTACACAGACTATCGTCGTAGGTATGAACTATGACATTTGATCTAGAAGTCTTCGAAGACGTCGACGACGATATTTGGATTTTATTTTTACTGGTATATAACTTTCTTTCGCTAGTACTTCATTCAAAAGAAAAACGTTTGATTGCCGACGTTGGAATCTGTATGTACTAGATTTAGCGCATAAGTATCTTACAGAAAAAGCCAGATTGTAATGAAAATTGAAAAATACATCTAAACCAACGATTATTAGCCACACTACTGTGCTATTTAACAACGCGCCAAGACGTAGCTTAGACTTAGTCTCTTAGAATCAGGCTCATCACGCCTACGATAACATCTACAACACAAAGCGGTCGGTAGCATAGATTGATTGTCAAGATTTTAAACGAAGTTAAGTATAAATATAGGCTCAAAAGGAAAATTAATGCTAACATTCATGATCATGACAGTGCACATATCTTACACGTTTCGTGTTTTTTTCACTGGTTGATGACCGCACAGCCACACTCGATTTGGCGCCGTCCATGATTAGCTAGGTCATACATCCGGGTACTCGTCGTTCTGGCTTGCAGCTATGTTTTCAATTCTTTCATGGTGTTGGTAGCATATATGATACCTCAAAATCCGTATTTTATATAGGGAAATTCTGAAAACCATTTGCTTGAGATATACTGGGGGCAGTACACAAAAGCCCAACCCATATAATGTTAGATCGACACAGTTAGTATCGTTCTGTGACTATGTGGCAAATCGTCACAGGCACAGCAGATTCGGCGAGCCCGAGGAAGTCGCGTTGAGTTGCAGCTACATTTTACAGACAATGGAGTTTTTTCGGAAGGTAGTATGTTCAGTAACGGGTGGTAAAATTTGGGTTTGAATTAGTCAACGCGTATTGGATTTGGAAATGTCGGAATTTCCACACAGCAGAGAAGGGTTGGAGACGTAACATAATGCAGCACGCAAGACACTGTAGGTCATGCATAATACGTGCAAGAGATGTTAGTGAATCTAGAACGTCATGGAACAAATGTATACTAACATGCATGTACAGTTGAACAGGTGCATCTCAGTACAGATCCTGGAGGTTAGTAACAGTATAGTTGTGGTTGGGTGGGTGGGTGGGTGGGTCAGAGTGAGTGAGTGAGTGAGTGTGTGAGTGTGTGAGTGTGTGAGTGAGTGAGTGAGTGAGTGAGTGTGTGAGTGTAGTGAGTGAGTGAGTGTGTCAGTGTGTGAGTGAGTGAGTGAGTGAGTGAGTGAGTGAGTGTGTGAGTGAGTGAGTGAGTGAGTGTGTGAGTGAGTGTGTGTGTGTAGTGAGTGAGTGAGTGTGAGTGAGTGAGTGAGTGAGTGAGTGAGTGAGTGAGTGAGTGTGTGAGTGAGTGAGTGAGTGACTGATGACTAATGGTTATTAATAATGTTTACATTATGATAGAACATAATAGTGACCCGGTTACTAGCCTAAGGTCAAATTACAGTTGTTGTTGTTCTCCTCTTGGCAACCAGGTCGTCAGGGCTGAGGTTGACCATTGTTTCCGTTTCCGTCGCGTTTGTTCTTCCTCTTCTCTTTCTTCACTTACTACGTCCTCTTTCAACAGTCTCGGGTTTCATTTATATTTCATTTGCTATTATTCTCGATTCTTCTTCTACTCTTTCCAGATCTCTCTTAATGTTTCCTCTCATCACAATCTGGGTCTTCATCGCTCCTTTTTCATCCACTTTCTTGGAATCCGGTCAGTTTTCCATCTCCCATTTTTTTTACTTGACCGGCCTATTTCAACATACTCGTCACGAATTTCATCGTAAAATTTTCCTTCACTCCAACCTGCACTCTTAGTTCGTCATTCTTCTCTTGTCAGCTCTTTTAACTCCCACGATTCTCCTTACCAAGTTCTTTTCGCAAAACTACACCTTCTCATCTCGTTTCTCTGTTAGTGTCATCGTCTCTTAGGCCACACGTACATTCCGGGGTAATTCGCGAGGTGAGCACCTTTTTTAGAAGGGAAACAAAAGTCACCGCTTTGGTAATATGGGTCTAGTAGACTTAAAGAACAAAACAGGCAACGCTTTCGTGGCATACACCTCATAGAGTTAACAATGTTCACATGAACTAATTTATTTTAATGCTAGCGGTTTAAGAAAAATAATGTTTAACACCCAGCTATCGAAATTCTATAAGCTGCGCCAGTGTATACGAAGAATGACGTCACGAAGAGTAAGCATTCTCTACAGATACCATGCGCATTAGTTATTCATAAATCAGTCTGGAGGCGAGCTGCGAAGAGAAATAAAAACGGTGTGACGTTATGGGATATCTGAATATTCGTCCGCAGAACATTTAACGGATGAAGAAGTATCTGGATATATTATATATATATATATATATATATATATATATATATATATATATATATATATAATATATATATATATATATATAATATATATATATATTATATATACACAGTCTATATATATATATATATAAATTGTATATATAAAATATATATATATATATATATTGATTCAAATTAGTAACCAATGACAGTACGTAAACACGCTTGTGTAAATGGCGAATAACTTTTATAATCACAGCCTAATCATACGACAGTTTTCAGTCTGTCTATTTAGGTCGACATATTTGTAAGCTAGAAAGGCATTCTATTGTTTTTGTCCTCGCAAAACATAACCCCTTTAAGAATATATAGCTACAAACACCTTGGCGTTATGAGTTTGTAATATTTGGAATCAATAACAGTCACTTGTCTGCTATTTTAATGGCGTAATGACCACCAGTAACATTGAGATTATGTGTTACTGTATTGTGTTATAAATGAATCGTGCGGTGATGTTCGCAAGACCATGTTAATTTAAATTGTTATCAATACACGCGCTTGCATGCATGTGTGACGCTATTATTAGAGTTACCACTACAATCCCTTACAGCTTACCACTACAATCCCATACACAGTTAGCCTGGTTTTTCAAATGACATGTTCACTAGTCACCGCTTCTATCCTTCTAAGATCTCCAATGGTTTGTATGCCCAACCCATCCCATACACCATCCTTATCTCAGATTTCTTTCTTTCCTCGTGACATGTGACCTAACACAGCATTTGTAATAAACACATCATCATTTCTAGAACTCAGACATGTTTATGAATATTCAACAGTTTTTTCCAAAGGAAAGTTATATTAATACAGTCGTAAGCTTTCCTACAAAACATTTTCAAAACACACCAGACAACAAATATAACAATAATGACTTATTTTGCGCCAGTATCCTTGAAGATCAAGGTTAGTGGCGCGACAAAAACCAAGGGATTAAGCAAACTCGTAATCGAAAGACAATGCGTGAGTCGTCAATGAATGGGTGAAGAAGCTAGGAGGCTAAGGAGGATAGGCAGCATTAAAGAGATAGGCTTTTAGACGTCGGTGCAATAAAACCACGTTCTGATTTAACACTGGTTGGCAGCGAATTCCACACAGTTGGTGCGGCAACCGAGAAAGCTAATGTTGTCTAGAAATGTGTTTCTTATATAGAAATGAGTTTAGTGACAGTGCAATAAAATTGTAGTAATTACATCCCCATCCGATTTACTTTACAGAATATAATTACTGCCATGCAAGTCCGAGTGGGAAACATGGTGTTTGCTTTAGTGGAAAAGACAAATATACGTGTAAATGTGCGCGTCATTATTTTGGGAGAATCTGCAATCATGAGTATTATTTAATATTTATCAGGTGTTTATGCAATAATTAATGTGTAGTATTATAAACGAGTTGTATCTGGATGTAACATATGTTTCTTTTTTGTATGTATAGCAAACATCTTATATTTTGTGATGTTTATATGTGTTTCTATAGTTATGCACAATATCTGAATGTCTTTACTTGTTCAATAGTTACGCTGTCTATTATCTAAGTGAGTATATATATATATATATATATATATATATATATATATATATATATATATTTGTATTTGCCTTGTAAAATGGCGTGTATTTACATTTTGCAACGTTCATTGCTAAGTCATTTTGTTGAACCGTTCAATTGTCTTTACAAAGTCTTCGTTTATTAAAGGTTAAACATGGTTGGCATGTTTGTTTTCATTGAAATATTCCATGTATTCGATAAGGTTGCATCGTTGGCATAACTTAAGAAGTCAAACATTTTACTGGCTTGTCCAAAATTATTAAATAATCATAGTTTATTTCGCTATGGGCAGTCATTGTAATTGAAATTATAAATAGAGTGAAATAATGTATAATTTAAGACATTAGCATATGTATAATTATAATAATTATAGACAACAAATTTATTTAAATAATAATACATAGTTTAAGACATTAAAAGAAATATATCTAATACAATTACAGTAAAAATATTAATTGATGTGTAAAACGTTAATATAAAACATTATAATTCGTTGTCGTTGTGTATAATATTATGGTTCATACATGTACACTTAATTATATATATATATATATATATATATATATATATATATATATATATATATATATTATAATATTTAAATATATAAATATTTTGATTAAGAAATAAATATGAAGTTAAATATGTTTCAACAATGGGAGGGACATAATACAAATAACTGGAGGAGGATTATCACAATCAGTCACTATGAGAAACATGTGCCGTCATCCACGGCCCTCAACTGAAAATTAAGACGAATTGATAATGTTGAATGGTCATATAATCTTTGCTTGTCACCGAAACAGCAACGTTATTTTTGCAGGGGAATACATTATAATTATGTCAATAATAAAAGCAGCAAGAAAAATAACACTCCTAGATATGTTAGTTTCATTCAGTCTTACAACACATATTTTACAAAGTACAGCTGGTATATTAATGAAAACATGTTTGGCTCATCAGTCATATTGCTCGTGTGTGGACTCCAGAATTATTACAGAAAATATATATATATATATATATATATATATATATATATATATATATATATATATATATATAATATTACCGAGGATAAACACATTAAAGCATACACAAGTACACATATTTCCAATGTTGTCCTCATAAAACCACGACATTATTGTTGACAGAAGAAATCCCCGTGTACGACCGCTGTCGATAATGAACCAGTTAAACTTTAAATTGTTGACCTTAACACAGCATTTGTAATCAACATATCTTGATTTCTAGTCCTCAGACATGTTTATCAATGTTCAACAGTTAATAGTTCTATGTATAAATAACAAAATACAATGTTAAATAATGTAGCATTTCGTAAAAAATATAAATCACTATACGTAACAGATGTGTCATAAATATACATAATAATTCTTGGAAATAATAATTTTATTTTAACAATATAAAATAATAAATGTAAAAATCATAAATTTCTTACATTTATGAATGTTACATCTGGCTAGAAAGAAGTTTACATTATATCAAACAACAAGCGCCACAAGACAAAATACATCAATACAACAATGGCAGTCAGCTAAGTTAAATGACAAAACCAATGACACACCAACGCTAGGTAATCTTCTAGATAACTGGCCTAAATTATTAGGGCCTTTTAAAAATGGTGTTTACACATGTTTTGTGTTATATATGTTTGGAATGTCATTTTACATAACTTCCGGTACACATAACTAAGATATCATTTGTTTATAAAATTGTGTTTTACATCAAAGTTTAACATCAACGTCACTGGGCATGATCATTTACTGCATCCCAGCCACATCAGAACCGCAAATTAATGATGTTAGGGGACATATCCACAAATCGCAATCCATCTCTTTTGCGGTACTGATGTGTCTGGGGTGCGCTAACTGACTGGCCCGCTAACTGCTCAAGCCTGAGGCTGAGACATCGGCTCGTTTACGTCGAATCAACAGCATTAAATGTATCTAAAACAAAATTTAAAAATAATAGTGGTCTTCTTTGTATTGAAGGTGGGAGATGCACAATGACATTCCGAAAACATAAACATCGAAAAAAAGTGGTGAAACCGTTTTGACAAAGCTGTAATAATTGAGGCCAGTTAACTGAAAGATTACCCAACACTCACAACACTGTGACTGTCTACAGGCTTTTGTGAGCGATAAATTAATAAATTCCTTATTTCACTTTAGGGAGTATTCCACTGACATGCTGACAAGCATAAATGCATGTATTTCATTGATAAAATACTGATAATTGCGCTTTCATATTCGTAAAAGAAATATATACTTATAAAATATTGTATTTTAAATGTTTTACTACATCGTACTCGGCCTTCTTTGTATTGTGCCATATTTGTACCACGTGACTGCGTCTCTCCGCATACGACATGCCACGTAAGCGGCGAAACCGGAGCGGTCCGGAGAGCCTCTCCGCGCTATTCTTTTTTACCTCTCCGCGTCAAAAAGAATGGGAAATTTCGCACCGCGGACGTCCGCGGAGAGGCAAATAGAATACGCCCTTTATTAACTTCGCAAATAGAAGTAGATAATCCACGAGAGATTGCATTGTTCACCTACGTAAACGATGACGTGGCAACACTCAGTGGATTTCCCGATGCCTACCGATTGAGGCGATGTTTCGTTAGAACTCCCTCCATTTTGTGACGCCGGCGAATCAACATCGATCTGACGTAATAATCAACGTAAATCAAGTGCGCAATGGTGATAACCGTTGGTTGGTTGATTAATGTGACTGTGACGTCTTTCAACTATGAGACCGCTTTTATCTGTGTTTTGGTGAACTGTATCTACGAAACAACGACACAATTGAAGGATCGTTTATATGCTATTTTATTATCGTTTATCAGAAAACCATTCAAATTGTAACATAGCAGAAAGTTTAATCTTTCAAATATTAATAAGGGTGCTAGCGACCGTTGAATTAAGCATTATTTGATGTATTTTCAGTTGCGCATTGTTCGCTCGTAATATTAAACGTAACTAAGTTCGCGGTTGCATCTGTCAATAATTAAACGACATCTGTGAACTGGTCACACAGCTCCACAGTTTATATCTTACTGGGTATCTAACTGCAAACGACATTTAGCCACCACAAACACTTTAAAGGCGATATTGATATGCCGTCAGGATTTAGAATGACGGCCATCTTGGAACTGAAATAGATGTATAATTCGCGGTCTCATCTCAAATTAGTTTTGCGATAAAACTTGCATAAGCCCATTCATGCATGCACACACGCACGCACTCGCACATATAGACACAACCACTGGACACTAGAACGAGAGTGCATAATTTGCTTGTAGTTTTGGTAGCATGGGACAATTTTATCACAAACGAAAACGTCTCTAACAGAGAAGTTCAGATGGTATTTTATTGAACAGATATGCCAGGGAAGTACAGTGTAAAGCGCATTTGAACGGTCCCGATAACTTACCTTTATTTATTATTATTACGCAATCCATTGGACTTTGAAGATCTACCACGGTATTGGGATTGACAGATTAGCTCATATTTACCGATATAAAATGTTAATAATTCTGCCAATTTAACCTGAATATACCCAATTGATTTCACTTGTCTGTTCTTACACTAAATGCGAAACGTGTTTAACGTATCCACGCATTACATATTCATACGGATTAATGATGTACTAAATTATTAGTTGTAGAAGCAGTTTTAAGAAAATTATTTTCAAGCCACTCTAATTCTACGCACACACCAGCCGATTTGGGCGCACGCACCTACCGACTAGTTGGCGTAAAAGCAGTCGGCCGACTGCAGTCGATAGGTGTGGGCACAACTTTACGCCGACGGTCGGCGTTATTGCGCCGATTAACGCCGATTCAAATGGTGAATCTGCAGTCGGCGTTAATCCGCAGTCGGCGTTACATAAGGAGGTATCTGGTGACAACTTGGCGCCGAAGGCGTATATCGATGACGAGTCGGCTGGTGTGTGCACGCTTTTTCATAACCCGACGGTCGGCGTTAAGTTTGCCAATAAGAAATCATAGGACCTTCATGTGATAAACCTCGTCATACCTAAGCCTGGCGTATTTTATTTGGTTATCAAGCCTACTCTGACCACAAGGTTTACATTTTATTTAAAAAATATTCTGACCTGGCGGGTAACCCAATTTTTAGAATTAGGTATATTATTTTTGTCCTATTTCCGTTGACCCATTACAGTATTTTATTTATGCCGAAGCAACAAATAAATGTAATTTTGTCTTTGTTTGCCGCCAGAGCAGAAATCGATTGGTGGTAATGTGCATGCGCGTCCGGTTGGCGATATGTTTAGCGAACACATGTCGACATAGTAATTGTTTCAGATACACATGACGCCCTGGTATCGTTTTTTGACTAATTTAGAAATTCGTGGCGGGGAAACTGCGATAATATCGATCCGCAGAGCTGCTCTGGCAATAAGGGCGGAAAAATTCTTATTGCCAGAGTAGAAAACAATACGCCTCTAGCGGATGTTCAGGGCAAATCTCAGAGCAGCTCTGGCAATAAGGGCAAAACAAATTCTTATTGCCAGAGAAGAAATCGATTGATGGTAATGTGCATGCGCGTCCGGTTGGCGATATGTTTAGGGAACACATGTCGACATAGTAATTGTTTCAGACGTTTCATGACGCCCTTGTATCGTTTTGTGACTGATTTAGTCGATCGTGGCGGGGAAACTGCGATAAGATCAATCCGCAGAGCAGCTCTGGCAATAAGGGCGGAACAAATTCTTATTGCCAGAGCAGAAAGATATTGATGTAGATGTGGATATTTATAGATTCCACGAGAAGCCAGTCTTAAGCATGGCCAGCTATTGTTGACATGGCACCTTGACTAATTGCAGTGGCACCGATTATAGGGGCTGTATCAATAATACAGTAGATCCTGTTAACCCTGAACGGTATACCCTGGATATAGTTTCGAAATGATTGATTTTCTGTAAATGCAACTTAAGTTGTGTATACTTTTATGATACATTGCTGGTTGTACGCTTGTTAGCAATGCAATATATTGTATCTACAGCCTGTATGGAATACTGTTTGCATTATATTAATTATGTATCACGGTTTTAAATATATTTATTAGTTATTTTTATATAACAAAATTAATGCACAAATTATATCTTCATGGAGTACATGTTGTGATCATGTGTTCAAGAAACCGTTCCGACAAAGACAATATATTCTGCTGTGCTTCTTTCACACAAAAAACTATACTGAAAGATATTGACATGTAGTGTACCCTTCCAAAGTTGGCCACTTAATAACTTCACTCACCTCTGGCATTATGACTGATAGATATGTATACTGACAACAAACAAACAATTCCATTAATTAAGATGCAGCTCTGGTATGGCATACCAGGTCACTGCACATAACAGAGCAAAATGTGTTCGCTAAAAATATCGCCAACCGGACGCGCATGCATATCACCATCAATCGATTTCTGCTCTGGCAATAAGATTTTTTTCCGTCCTTATTGCCAGAGCCGCTCTGAGATTTGCCCTTCAAATCCGCTAGGGGCGCGTCGGTTTCTGCTCTGGCAATAAGAATTTTTTCCGCCCTTATTGCCAGAATAGCTTTACGGTTCGATCTTATCGCATGTCCCCCCGCCACGATCGCCTAAATCAGTCAAAAAACGATACCAGGGCGTCATGTGTATCTGAAACAATTACTAAGTCGACATGTTTTCGCTAAACAATATCGCTAACCGGACGCGCATGCATATCACCATCAATCCATTTCTGCTCTGGCAATAAGAATGTTTTCGTGCTTATTGCCAGAGCAGCTCTGGCAATAGTCTGGGCAAAAATTAAAATAACTTCTTTGTATGCAGATTGCGACCTGACCTTTAGCCCAGTAGTGTCAGCTTAGCAGCTAATTACCTCGCGAATAATATTTTACCTGGTGAATAATACTGACATCTTGGCAATATCACTATAGGCTGTCTGAATCCAAGCTATTTATGTTTGTCGATCAGTATCTGTTGTTCCGTCAACTCAACGACGGCTCAGCGATTGCGATGGGCCTTCATCCTGTCAGCGAGTGTCCGTCAGCTTACGCAACGAAGGCGACGGCCAATAGAAGACACCTAACACATCTTCTGCATTCTGTCAGCGACCTGTGAAACTATGGAAGAAATCGGCGTGTTGTCTTCCAGAACGCACGACCGGTGTAAAGTGGTGCCCTCTTTGCACGGTGTGGCGACATAATGTGTTCAGTTCCTCAGCTGCTTATATACGTCGTCTCGCTGAGGACGTGTGCTACAGCTTGTTGAGTGCCTCATGTTGAAATTCTACACACGTACATGAGCACGTCTACATGTGACGATCAAAGGTGGTTTTTAACCTTCCGAAGTCGCCCCACTAAACGACGTCCTACGCACTTGGTGCCTCGGACACACACGACTTATCAATAAACGAGCCACGCACAGAGCCTACTATATAAATTATAGTAGGCATTTACATAGATAACACAAGTATTCTTGTGATATCATAATATTCTGGCTGGATTATTTTTCGTAACACGACCTGCGACGTTTAATTATTAACACTCGGCAAGTCGGAGCACATATAGACCAAATAGTTAGAAAAGGATTAAATTGTTATCACACGCCAATATTTAACGTTGACCGGTGCCAATCTAGTTTACCATCGTACAGCTGGTGAAGGCCGACTGCGTGGCACGGCGAGATATTATGCTGTATTAACTTATGACGACACGGACGAATATAATCTATTTCCATGCGCGAATTCTGCTGAACCGATTGAAATTCCTAGTTATCGCTTGGTCGCGGAGATATTTTCACTGCATCGCCAAATACAGCAAAATACACTGAACTCCTCTGGCCCATATCACTATTTCTCAGTCTCGCTCGAAGCTTCATGCACGCACAGACGCTCTCTCGCAATTGTAGCTTTTATCCAAGGTCGTTAATGTGTGAAATGCATTGCAAGCACGTGTTGCTGAGGCTCCCAGTGTGGGTATTTTTAAACGGGACATCGCCATGCTTTCCTTCTGCGTTATTTATCTTGTTCTCTCTCTCTCTCTCTCTCTCTCCAATTATAGTTTAACTAAATGTTTTGATGTCATTTATCCAGACAATTTCATATAATATATATATATATATATATATATATATATATATATATATATATATATATATATATATATATATATGTCTGTGTGTGTAGAGAGAGAGAGAGAGAGTGTGTGTGTGTGTGTGTGTGTGTGTGTGTGTGTGTGTGTGTGTGTGTGTGTGTGTGTGTGTGTGTGTGTGTGTGTGTGTGTGTGTGTGTGTGTGTGTGTGTGTGTGTGTGTGTGTGTGTGTGTGTGTGTGTGTGTGTGTGTGTGTGTGTGTGTGTCTTAAATCTTTTCACAACCATATTATTGTTATCAATCCCTACCCCCACCTTCCACAGACTCATTAAGAACTAGATCCAATCATTCCTTTAAGTTCCGTCAGTTTCATGCACGCACAGATGTACACAAATTCAGCTTTTCCCCCACGGTCATGCCTGTGTGGAATGCATTGCAAGCAATGTTTCCCAATTTGGATATTTTCCAATGGGAGCTCGATTTCCTAGTGATTTATTTGTCTTTTTCTGGGTAAATGAAGGAATAGGGCATTGTTGGTCGGGGTTTATCTCCGGAAACCGCTATTGTTGTCGAATTGGCATAGACATGGCACCTGAAGAAGACCATAAAAAATCCTTATGTTTTATTTTCATTCTTCTGGAATTATGTATACTTTCTATCTTAATTTCTTTGAACGAACGAATGAACGAACGAAGATTTCTTCGCGACCAAGTGGAAAGTATCAGTTTCAATATACTTCGCCTATGCAAATAGATTGTTTTCTTCCGTGTCGTCATAAGTTAAGACACATAATATCTCGCCGTGCCATGCAGCCGCGTTTCACCAGGTCATAAGATAGAAAAAGTAGATTAGCACAGGGCGTATACTATCATTGCTATCGTCTAATTTTAATGTGGTTTGTGCTCAGACTTGCAGAGGATGAACAGTCGCAGATCGTGTTACGAAAATAATTCAGCCAGATTATTACGACATAAAGGAATGATTGTGTTATCTGTGTAGATTACATACATATTTTAAGTGGCTACGTTGGTTGCTCAGGCGTTGTGTGTGGCCGGTTTATTACAAGTCTTTTGTGTCCGAGGCAACACGTGCGGAGGACGTCGTTTAGTGCGGCGACTTCCGATGTTAAAAAAACATTTGATCGTCACAAGTATAGGCGCGGCTGTGTACGTGTGAAGAATTACATCATGATGCACTCAACAAGCTGTAATACAGTACACGTCATCAGCGGAGCGGTATATATATATATACAGCTGATCAACAGGACATTTTGTCACCAAACAGCGAGACGTCAAACACCGTGCAAAGAGTGTACCACTTCACACAGGTCGTCCGTTCTTGAAGACAACACGCCAACTTCTTCCATAGTTACACAGGTCGCAAACAGAATGCAGAAGATGTGCCGGTATCTTCTGTTAGTCGTCGCCGTCGTTGCGTTGGCCGACGGACATCGCAGTCGTAGAGCCGTCGTTCAGTTGACTGAAGAACAGAAGAACATTCTGGTTGACAAACATAACGAGCTGCGTCGTGTGGCCGGTGCATCGGACATGGAGAAGATGGTCAGTATAACACAACTGATAGTTAGTAGGATTCACATTATGGTGCTATCGCTAAAGTTAATATTTTCCTTCAGGTACGACACCAATATGTATAATTCACATTAGCAGACAATACCAGGCTCCATTTCTTCTTACATCGTTCTCTCTGAACTTTTAAAGAGAATGTGTATGATAGATTATACCGTCCGATAACTGGAAGACACCCATTGTGACTTACTATTAGAATATTAATTTGTTTCTAATCATTTCCCAAAGTTTATATAAACCGATATTTTACTATTATACTCACGCATTGGCCTCGAAATTGTTGGGAGGTTTGGGTCTGAGTCCCCAGTATGTGTGCAGGCACCAATATCTAGGGAAAGAGTGTACATTTTGAAGTGTAATTTTCTATTGAGAGGAATTGGAAATGATACACTAATATTTAGGGAACACGTTTATTTATTTTGCAAATCGCCCTCACAATTATTTTGAGCGTTACCAAACAAATCTTTACTATACCACCCAAAGTATTTCGGTGAGATGATCCGAGACAGCGCGATATCGGGGGCTGAGAGCAGCTGACATGCTGATCGAAGTGCGGTGAAACATTTTCCAACAGTATCTCCACCGTCTGTCGGATAACCCGGAAGTGTTGTGCGATAAAAAGACGAGGTAAATATTGTAAATGCCTCTGCGAAAAAACGCCCAAACTCTGCTATTGTCAAACAGCGGAGTGGTGTGGTAGCTCCATTGCAATTCCCCAATATAATTTTGTTCTCGACGTCAAAACAGCATGCATGTGGACACATGATTCCCACTTTCGCTTCTTATACATTAAATAAAACCTTTGTATTATAAATCTCTAAATCAACTGTTGCTGCAATTCAAATATTTTGTTTTTGTACATTGCGACCGTTGATGACGTCACCGTAGGAAGTGCCCCATTGAAACATTCATTAGGGTTGTGCATTCGCGGTCACCAAACAGCAATAACTAAAAGAAACTAACAAATACATCCTCTTAAAGTCCAGCTGTATATGCAATTACAGATAATCGTATTGTCTTTATGGTGATTTCATAGCAAATAAAATGCCAACAATGCAACAGCGGCTGTTCACAGCATTGCAGTAATACAATGTATTAATGTCATCACCCTAAAAATAACAACATTATCTATTTTAATTTGGTTATTGCCCTATATATATTAGCTTAATATATTAATTATAAAATTGATAATTATGTATCATTTTAAAGAACATATTAGGAATGATAATATTTATTTATTAACTAAAACTGATTATTTTAAATACATAATTTATCACCTTAAAGGACATCTTAGGAATTATAATATATATATTTATTAACTTTAAAATGATTATTTTCAAGATATAGTTTATCAGCTTAAAATACATTTTAGGAATTATTATATTTACTTATTTATTAACTGAATATGATTATTTTCAAGAGATAACTTATTCAAGGTGAACCATTAAAACAACTTTCTGTGTTTTTACTCAAATGCGTAGCCCATTCATTCATCACAGGTTACTTCTCCGATATACAGCATCAGTGTGCAATATGTGTACGATCATCGACGTCCGAGAGGAAATAGCTTAATTTATATACTCGAAATTGTATTATGCAAGTAGTTGGAGCACTGTACTTCTAAACACAGGTCGTATGTTACACAGATATGGGACGATGAGCTAGCGAGCATGGCGGCCGCCTGGGCTGGGCGGTGTGTCTATAGACATGGACAACCACCCAATATCTCGAGACACCCTGGCCAGAATCTTTTCGGACAATATGGAAGGTCACAACTTGACCTGGCCTCTGCTACCCAAAGTTGGTACGACGAGGTCAAAGATTACAACTATGACTCTAATACGTGCGGCAAAGTGTGTGGTCACTATACACAGGTAGGTAGCGTAACGTTGTCGTGAAGTCACCTAACAGATACGCCAACTGGTGTGTTTGAGTGGTCACTGTAAACATGACGTATCTATTCACAATGACCAGACAGATATATCAAGTGACATTCCTATTCATACTTACCAAAGAAGTATATCACGTGACGTTCTTATTCATATTGACCAAACACATATATCAAGTGACGGTCTTATTCATAATGACCAGACAAGATCAGTCAAGTAACGTTCAAATGTGGTCACTGTGAATAGCTATGTTATGTGAAATGTCAGTGTGGTCATCACTATAAAAACGTACGCCTTATTACGTTATGTAACTATTTTATTGTTACAAACTCATTACAGTTCCATTAGTTGCAGGTAGGTCCATACTAGTGGATGATGATACAGATGTCCACGCTATAAGGGCAGGTATCATTATATGGCGTCTCGAGTTAAATTTGGAATGTTTTCAGATGATGTGGTGTCGCTGTATCTTTGACGTTGAATGTTTGTATGTGGTGCGCTGTGACTTTGACGTTGAATGTTTGCATGTGGTGGAGCTGTGACTTTGACGTTAAATGGTTGCATGTGGTAGCGACATGAATTTGACGTTGAATGGTTGTGTGTGATGTCGCTGTCATTTAGTGACGTTGACTGTTCACAGATTGTGTGGGGCGAGTCGCGAGAGTTGGGGTGTGCGGTGGCCCGCTGCGCTCCATTGAGTAACTTTATATCAACTAGGCCTGCTGATTACCTCGTGTGCAACTACGGACCCGCGTGAGTATGCAGTATGGCAAAGGATTGAAATTTGTCGTTTACGTTATTGTTTGTGTACGTTATTTGTTGTGGTCATAGTTAATAAGGTCCAGTGTTCGAATATTTCTTCAACACAGTCATTGAAAACCACTTGGGGACAATCATGTCTAGGAGGTACCAGCATGGTTACGATAGATGTCTAGGGTAGTACAACGATACAGCTAATACGATACAACACACATTTTTCTACATTACTTTTTTAAGTAAAAGTACACACTTACAATATAAGCTATTTAGTGTAAGACGGTAATTAAATAATCATGAATACAGTAAAACGATGTATTATTAAAAGTAAAACAAATGTTCTAGTGCTAGCCGGTTTGTTCGATTGTTTACTTGTGTGTTTATTGCAGCGGCAACATGAGAGGAAGCCGTCCGTACAAGAAGGGAGCCGTCTGCTCGGCGTGTCCCTCGGGAAACGGCTGGTGTGACGGAGGATTGTGTCGCAGAGGTAAGAGTGTCTCTTGTTTTGAACCAGTCATTTTCCATTTCTGCTTGATAAGAACAGTCACAGCAATCTGCGTGTTACTTCAGTAACCAAAAACGGTCTTTTGTAACCTCAGTGTTTGAGGCTGTGTGTGGCACACTGCGTCTACTAGACAATATTTTGGTTAATTTATTTCAGAACGTCATTACGTTTCAGATACTAGCTCTACCCGCATAAATCACATACACGCACAAGTGTGCACACAGACACGCACGCACGCGCGCGCATGCACGCACTCAAACACGTAAGCAAACATACATAAATACATACAAACATACATACATACATATTACACAAATACATATATACCCATGCATGCATGCATATATGTATGTATATGGTATATGTTGACGTGATATATATATATATATATATATATATATATATATATATATATATATATATATATATATATATATATATATATATATATATATATATATATATATATATATATATATATATATATATTATTTATTCATGAATGCAAACATAACATAGCCAGAAGCCGCGTGCTTTCAATGCATGATTTCCAAGACAGTATCAACAACGCTGTCCGGTTCATGATTCCATGTGCATCAGTGCATGTACACCACAATTAGTGTTGTCATTATAGTGAGTTATTCATTGATACGTGGCGACGTCCATACTAGTCTAGTTTAAGGTAAGCCTTCCTCCGTTGATGTCGACCATCGACCGAAGTATTCCAGTTGGTTCTGTCGAATATGGCTATGGCTGATGATACCAATGCGGGAGAGTGAGCGTGGCAGTCGCTGCCGCAATAGTCACTTATGTAGACTGTCTCTGGGAGACTAGAGACTTGGCACTCGCTTTGTTGAACTCTCCTGTCTTCAGCTAAGTTCCGCAGTTGCTGTTCGTCTGTCCTAAGCTGGTTTTGTAGAACACCCTCCTCCTTGATGCCATCAGCGGTTGTCTCCTCCCAAGACTGTTGTTTTATATCTGTTGCCATCATGTCTCCCTTCAGATATCCTTGCAAGACTGCTGGTTGATATACTGTATATAGGCATCATGTATCCCTTGTAGGCAGCTGTGGCAGTCCAACCCGTCTATGGCCAAAAGAGAGTGATTTGATGTAGAGAATGTCTTTGGGGATGCGGCCGTCTTGTATTCTTCGTACATGTCAACCTACCCATATTTCATAGTTAATATATATCTGCGATTATCAGACATGTTTTTCTGACGAAGTTTTTTAAATTCTCTTCCAGATTGCAAAGTTGGCGACACAAATTGCGGTATGTATGTACATTTGTGAACGGTACGAATATTCATCCGAAGAAGTTAAATGTCGGATACCATGTCGTTTAATAACATATACAGATTCGTAAAGGTAGAAACATTATTTTAAGACCGGGAGAGATTCTTATTTAATGCAGTTGTAAAGAACCACACATATACATTACCCATTCGCGGCAGTGCGGTGACTGTCTATCTATGGGACTGTAAATTTATGTAAAATGCACGTACATATATTTGGAGATATGTTTTTGAACCAATGAATTTGGCAACCAAGTTGCGTCTAGTGTTCCCGATACATTACTCGCAAGACTATCGTTGCTCTGCCCAAGTACCGTTTAAACCAAACATTTTATTTGTAACAACCATTTTTAACACCTAGGCCTACTTTTAGTCGCCATTTTTTGAGTTGGTTTGTTCACACGCATCTGACCAAAATGGAACGAAGTAGAATTGATTTATACTTTCTGCTACTGATTTGATTGCAATTAACAGAAAAATGAACTAGTTTCACGTCGGTTTTTCGATGACGTTTCCATGTGTGGAATCTGGCCTTATGGAGTTGTTCGTTTGATCTGTCTTGCAGATTGTAATCTGCAATGTGCCAATGGCGGAGTTCTCGTCGAGAGCACGTGTTCATGCACTTGTAAAAACGGATGGACGGGTGTCGACTGTTCTAGTACGCTACAACTATTTGTTTTACATACTACTTAGTTAGGTGAACGCAGGGTTTTAATTTTAATAATCCTCACTCGGCTTTAATAACCATCACTCGGATGGATGAGTGCCGACTGTACTTGTAAATATTTCAAAATCCTTTACTACAAACTAATATCAGCATATCACTGATGTTACTATTATTTCCGTGAGCCACTGGTGAAAGCATCTCATTGTCGGAACCATCGCTCGCTCTCTCGCAGTATACAACACTGTTGTTATTAAAGAAGAACAACATTAGCCTAACTAATAACACAATGCTGCTTTGTGAAACCATTTGCTGAATAGTATTACAGTAAAATAACAGTTAAAGAATACTGTCGAAATATAAAAATGGAATTTTGCAAACTAACATTTCTTTATGTCGGCAAATGTTTTTGCAAGCAACCTGTTCTGTGCTAAGTAAACTAAATTCAATTCATGAGGAGTGTAGCCAGGCGTTTTGCATATTTGCGTTGCGTCATGTCGTCATTATGTTCAGCCCCGAAATATGTTCAGTTATGTTTACTTGACATGTTTAGCCAATTACTACCGACTCTTTAAAATACTAGTTCCATTTAGTTTTATTAAGTGAGGTCAGACGTTGACTTTTCGTAAAAATGTATGATAACATTATTACCCATTACTAATATATGTCTTAGTAATTAAACACAGTCGTTCTACGGAAATACTTTGTAGAATCGATTCTCATACACGACTAGTGACCATAGAGAAATAATAAAGCACATCACTGCCAGTTTTCACTCACCGTAGCTGCACTGTATCTGTAAAGAAAAATAGCTATTTATCCAACAGGGACATTTGTCACTGTAGCCTATACTGGTTTGAACTGCTGCTTGCCCGGCATAAACAAATAAACAAGTAAATATATAAATAAGACCACATCTATAAATGCTTACGTAATTGTGTAATATTGCTATGTACGTTGTATAGGTGAATGCAAAAATGATGACATCAAATGTGGTAATGGCTGGCCAAAAAGTTGGTGCAACGACGCGAAACAATATCCCTGGGTTGTAAAGAAGTGCCCTCTCATGTGTGGCCTGTGTGGTAAGTACGACTCCACAGAAGTATTGATAAGTGTGTGTGTGCGTGTGCGTGTGCGTGTGCGTGTGCGTGTGCGTGTGCGTGTGCGTGTGCGTGTGCGTGTGCGTGTGCGTGTGCGTGTGCGTGTGCGTGTGCGTGTGCGTGTGCGTGTGCGTGTGCGTGTCGTGGCGTGGGGTGCGTGGTGCGTGCGGGCGGGCGTCGTGCGTGTGTGTGCGTGTGCGTGCTGTGTATGCTGTGTGTGCGTGTGCGTGTGCGTGTGCGTGTGCGTGTGCGTGTGCGTGTCGTGTGCGTGTGCGTGTGCGTGTGCGTGTGCGTGTGCGTGTGCGTGTGCGTGTGCGTGTGCGTGTGCGTGTGCGTGTGCGTGTGCGTGTGCGTGTGCGTGTGCGTGTGCGTGTGCGTGTGCGTGCGTGTGCGTGTGCGTGTGCGGTGGCGTTGCGTGCGTGTGCTGTGCGTGTGCTGTGCGTGTGCGTGTGCGTGTCGGGCTGCGTGTGTGCGTGTGCGTGCGTGTGCGTCGTGTGCGTGTGCGTGTGCGTGTGCGTGTGCGTGTGCGTGTGCGTGTGCGTGTGCGTGTGCGTGTGCGTGTGCGTGTGCGTGTGCGTGTGCGTGTGCGTGTGCGTGTGCGTGTGCGTGTGCGTGTGCGTGTGCGTGTGCGTGTGCGTGTGCGTGTGCGTGTGCGTGTGCGTGTGCGTGTGCGTGTGCGTGTGTTGTGCGTGCATGCGTGCATATGTGTGTGTTTGTGTGTGTTTATGTATGAAAGAGAGTCCGTGCGTAATGCGTATGTGTTTATGTGCATGTGTGTATTTGTGTGTTTGTTTGTGTATGAAATAGAGTGTACGTGCGATATGAAAGAGAGTTTACGTGCGTATGTGTTTGTGTTAGTGTGTCTGTGCGTGTGCGTGTGCGCGCGCGTGCGCTGCGCGTGCGCGTGTGTGGTGTGTCTCTCTTTGTGTGTGTGTGTGTGTGTGTGTGCGTGCGTGCGTGCGTGCGTGCGTGCGTGCGTGCGTGCGTGTGTGTGTGTGTGTGTGTGTGTGTGTGCTCTCGCGTGCATGCGTCGTAAAGAGCAATTCTGCGAGGCCCTTCGATAATCTACGTACCCAGATCAACGGTCTTATAGACTCGTTCGCTTCTTCTGTCTTTCAGCCCCAGGGTGCGCAAATTCTGGAGTATTCAACGAGGAGACAAAATCGTGCGACTGTGCAAAGGGATGGACGGGTGTCGACTGTACTCGTAAATATTTGAAAATTCTTTACTACAAACAAATATCATTGTATCACTGACATTGATTTTGTTTCCGTCAACCAATGCCGAAAGTGTGTCGCGGTCCTATGGTGGTGATCATTTGATGCAGTCGTTTAGCTCACCGCCCCGTGCCCATTGTCGAAACCATCGCTCGACCACCGTAGAACATACGGTAGTTATTAAATATGAACACTATGTGCATAAATAATAAAATAACGATGCTTTGTGAAATGATTTGCTGAATACCATTATAATAATATAAGTAATTACAATAGTTTAGTTATAAAAATAGAATATATGTCTTGTACTAACCTTTCTTTGGGTCGGCAATTCGTCTTTTGCAAGCAATCTCTTTTAGAAAATACAACTATTTTCAGATCAAGAGGAGTGTACGTTTTGAATGTTAGATATTTTGCTTTACGTCATATCATAATCATGATCATGCATGATCCCGAAATATCTTTAGCCAATTTACACGGATACTGTAAATGAGTTTCTATGCTATTTTATTAAGTGCGATCAGACGTTGATTTTCTGTAAATAAATATATTACCCATTATGTATAGATATATTTGTATTTACAGCCTAACGTTCTACTAAAATACTTTGTAGAATCGACTGTCACACACGACTAGTGATCATACGGAAATAAAAAGAGAACTTCACTGCCAGTGTCGGGTACTGCACAACATAGCCATTTATGCAATATGAACAGTGTTGCTGCCACGTGCTCAGCATGAACAAACAAACTAGAAATTAATAAATAAACAATACTTTAACCAAACACAATAATCAATATTTACGTAATTGTGTAATATTGCTGTATATGTTGTATAGGTGAATGCAAAGATTACAACAACAAATGTGGTAATGGCTGGCCAAAACGTTGGTGCGACGACGCGAACCAATTTCCCTGGGTTGTACGTAACTGCCCTCTCATGTGTGGCCTGTGCGAAAAGTGACGACTCCACAAGAGTTTTGGTAATTGAGTGTGTAATTGTGTGGATGTGTGCGTGCGTGCTTGTATATATATATATATATATATATATATATATATATATATTATATATATTTTGTAATATTATATTTAATTGTAATTGTAATTTAATTGTAATTGAATTATATAAATATATATAAAGTATATATATATATATATATATATATATATATATATATATATATATATATATATAAATATATATATATATATATATATATATATATATATATATATATATAATGATATATAATATAAGGATGGATAAAATCTTCTGTTTTCAGATGTACAGTTTTAAGACAAGCAATACAGATCTTAATATATATATATATATATATATATATATATATATATATATATATATATATATATATATATATAAATGTAGATATGATATAATATATACATATATAATATATATATATGTATATATATATATATATATATATATATATATATATATATATATATATAGTAGGCTTAACATAAATGTAAGATGTATGTAAGATATGCCATTTCCTACATTACCCGATTGTGTTGCTTGTTTGTTTCAGGTGGGTAGAGTTGTCGTGGACATGAGACGTCAACATGAGATCAAGAACGACGAATCCTACAGGGAGATACACAGTTTACTCTGATTCAACAAATACATTTGTGGCTAATAAATGTGTGGCAACAAATATAACTGTATCAGTACTCATTGTGTCCTGTGTTCATTGGGATAATTAATACATGACCAATACACAAGCGGATAGCCAAAGCCGAGGTGTACGTCTATAATGCATTTTTAAACCACAATAATGTTATGCTAAATCTGAGGCACAAGATCTTGGGAATGAATAATTTTACCTGTTAAATGCTCCAGAATTCAATGTTGGACGTCAAATGTTATTCTGTTTCGTGTGCGATTTTCTGAGGGCAATTAACCTTTTTTCAATGGCTATGAATGATTTATCGTAGAGAAAATCACGGAACGTAGCACGCCTAATGGTAGGGGGTGGTGTTAGAGCAAATATTTTTAGATACCACCTCCAAAAGATGGAGGTGGTCTTTCTGAGTGGGGAAATAACTGTCGTTCGTCATCTGGTCGATGCTAACCTGTATATACTCCTTGAAACTAAGGCCTCTCTAAAAGTCATTTTTGCCTGGAAGATTATCTAAAATAAAATATAATAACTTAGAAAATGAGCATAACACATTTCAAATATTTGTAAACAGGAACAGACATGTAGTTGTATACAATAAATGGTGTATATATATATATATATATATATATATATATATATATATATATATATATATATTATATATATATATATATATATATATTAGTGATAGATTGCTACCTTAATTTAGGTTAATACTGTTTAAAGTGAGCTCTTAGTTTACGAAGCCAACACTCCGCTCAGCACCCAAACTGTTGATGGATGTATTCTCTAGCTTATGTGTGTCCATATGGGAAACTGAATACTCCGCAGACTTATCATAGTTCCAAACGTTAAACATGCCCCTTTTGCTACTGG
Organism: Ridgeia piscesae; assembly: GCA_025642075.2. Classification (NCBI taxonomy): domain Eukaryota; kingdom Metazoa; phylum Annelida; class Polychaeta; order Sabellida; family Siboglinidae; genus Ridgeia; species Ridgeia piscesae. The sequence continues at coordinate 416,900 of JAODUO010000105.1, read as the reverse complement.
AAGCCAGCTGCCAATTTGGGCATAAAATCTTCAGAACCTTTAGCACTTGGGGTCAAAAAGACTCTGGTACCATGGCTATGGCAACACATATGCCCTGATCGTACCACGCATGCTTGAACCTCTCAGTGGGCTTACATTTGAAGGTTATCTTTCAAGATAATAGTTGCATCTGTATATGTCAGCTCCTGGGACAGCTTTTGGAACGTTAAGATGATCTTGGTACATGCAGTATCGGCTGACGTTGTCAGATACAGGAATGATTCAACCAGATGTAGCCCAATTAGAGCCCCTGCACTGTATATAACCTTAAAGAGGTCCAAACCGAAGAAGCTTCTGATGATGGAGGCTAACTAGTTCGGGACATTCTCGTACTTCTGCAGGCAAAATGCCAAATCATCCACATGATAGGTCGGCTAACTACACAGGTCGCCGACAAACGACTGAAATGCTCATCTTTCAGATTGATAGACTTGTTTTGTCGTACGGCTATGTGGAAGTCAAATTTATTTGATTTATCCCATGGCTTGTGGAAAAGGGTATGATTCATGAGCCGACTCAGAGATTCAAGGGCTTGCTCGGTGACACCTGTAACGGTTGTTGTTGCGTTGACCAGAATTTTGTGTAGGTATTAATTGTCTACCTACACATTCTCTATTTCTGTCTATTGCCTTATGATAACACTGCTAAACACCAATGTTGGATGTACATTGCAGAATAGACGGTTATGCTCTGAGTATAAACTTTCCGCTGCAATTTCATCGACATTGAAGTTATATCCTGTCTGATCTGTTATTACAAAGTCAGTTTTCTCAAAGAGAGATTTAGACTTAACAACACTTGCTGCCTCATTGAGTTGTTTCTGGATTCTTGCTTCTTGGATGCGTCTGTTCTGTTCGATGTTTCTGTTCATCATACTCAGAGTTCATGATATTCCTGACAATCTCGTTTAATGCCAGGGCTTCGAAGCTATTCCCTGCTTATCTGAAACTGCTGGATTCAGACAGAGTGTTCAAATTAATGATGTCTGGCTAGTCGTGTTGTTTCCAAATTCTTCCAAACCATGTGTTCCCTTGTGGGATGACAGCTGCTACAGCTTGGGGTTCAAAGACCTGGTAGCAGCTCGTTAGCTTATCTATTTCTAAGCGACTCGCGTAAATTACGTTAATTATCTCAACGAGTGAGGAAGTATGATTGGCCAGTTCATATTGGCTATCGCTTACCAACAGGTTTTGTAATAATCTGCGGCAATTAAAATATCAAGGATATTAGCATAATTTGTGTGTGAAATTTATCACCCCACACAAAAAAATCACTTAACATTTCTTCAGTTTCGATTAGAAAGGCTATAAAATCAACATCGAACATAATATTGACAAACTGAAAGTTGTTTCTGGAAGAGAATTCATGTGGGTATTAGACATAATTAATAGTATTGCTTTGATAATAATTTCAGTGTGAAACACACCCTGAAACTCTATTGAATGAGAGCAATAGCACACTATTAAACCATTATCGACAACATTTTAAGGGGCATGACTTTCAGAGGGTATGTACATGGGGGTTAGGATCAAATATCCGGTCAAACAATTGTATTTTTGTACTGTAGCATAACACGTACATGTTTTCAGGGGGGTATTCCATTACAAAAACAAAACTTTGCTAAATACCACCACCCCCTACTAATGGCGGGTTTAATTACGTGCTGTAGGCTTAGTGATCTCTGCCTGTGGAAAGTCCGGACATGTTATTACTCTTGCATCATTTTCAACTGGTTTCCCATTTGTTTCTCCTGGAATGAATTTTTGTTCCTCCTGAGTGGCCCTCACAAGGCCTTTGGTAGTGGCACTGTTTTCTCGTTTACTGTGGATTCAGGAGCTCTGGCCCAGGGAATTAGTTTCCACTTGAAGGCACGTGCCTCGGTTGCACTAATATGGTAACATGCCCCACTGACAAGTCAAGCAACGAAAAGTGGTAAGATCATGCTACTGGATCATTCAGCTTCGCAAAAACAACCTGCAAGGCATTGTGCCAGGAAGAAGAGAGGGATACCGAAGAAGAGCTGAGAAGACTACATTCATGAGTGGACTGATTTGAGGCTTCGCCACCTGCCAGAGGGTCCAGAGGGTGCCAGAAGATGGAAAGGGACGGCGGAACCGCCTGGTTGTGGGAAAATGACTGAGTTGGTAATATATATATATATATATATATATATATATATATATATATATATATATATATATATTTGTGTGTGTGTGTGTGTGTGTGTGTGTGTGTGTGTGTGTGTGTGTGTGTGTGTGTGTGTGTGTGTGTGTGCGTATGTGTGTGTGTGTGTGTGTGTGTGTGTGTGTGTGTGTGTGTGTGTGTGTGTGTGTGTGTGTGTGTGTGTGTGTGTGTGTGTGTGTGTGTGTGTGTGTGTGTGTGTGTGTGTGTGTGTGTGTGTGTGTGTGTGTGTGTGTGTGTGTGTGTGTGTGTAACGTAAACCATCCTTGTTTACTTGATAACCGCGTCGTCGCCAAACACAGTGGAATTAATTAACGTAGCAGACCCCCAGTCAAGTATCATAAATTGCTAATTTGCATAATTTATGCATACACATTGTTTATTTTAAAACTGACGTATGATCATTCTAATGGTCGAATAGCATGATGAATTGACTTAAAACCTTTAATGTAGTTCCAGTGGGGTTCTGCTACCTTAAAGTTAACCGTCAGCCCAGCAGTTGGCTTTACATGTTTCCAGGCATAATGACCAACATAGACTCTATTCCCACCACGAAAATGAAGGTAGGCAAATGTTTTCATTTTTTATTACACCGAATGCGAATCTTGTAAGAAAATATATAATACATATTACAGTTTGTTTCGCACGCATTACACATTTGGACGTAAAGAGACCCGAATTCACGAGGCGATGAACCAATCAATGACCCAGTTTTAAGTAAAATTACTTTCTAGCTACACTATGAACACGACCAATGCCACACAACTAAACATCGCCTATCGTGAATTACAAACATGTAATTTGTTTTAAAATATTAACACTGGGCACGTAACACTTCATGTTATGACGTGATACTGTGTCAGAATTAAACACTTGGAAAACGTAGTTCACACTAACAGCACAGTTAAAGTCATGCACAACACAGCAAACATACAGTACACATTATGTATAACACCATAACAGTACAGTCTGTGTAGTGTATAACACATGTAACAGTATAGTTCAAGTTACGCACACCGCATAATGTTGTCACAATAATCATAGTTGAGATTAAGCGGCTGACAAAGCTTTTTAATGTGTGCTTCACAGCCAGAGAGATACTAACCAAGTGGTGAAGAGGAATCAGGTTTGACTGTGTCGACATGGAAGGGTAATAGGAAAATCCACGACCCAGGGAGACACATAGGCATAACACTACTGCGCTAAGCCAGAATAAATGTTGGCAAGGATACGTGGTGCTAGAGCGAGGCTTCCATTCGACGGCGAAATCAGAGAAAATCAGACGGGTTTTGGGAAAGAGAACATAGGTTGGATTGCAAATCGATGGCCGATAACAAAGAAGAACTACAGATAGTATTGCAAGACTGTGTTGCAAGAATGGAATAACACCTTCAGAAAACATGAATGAATCTGGAAGACCCCAAAGTAATGTGGAGAAGTGAACAGGAATTAGATGTGCATGCAGTTGCCCAGTAAATAGTTGAACAGCTTTGTATACATGGGCGGTACAATTTTTGGGGATGGAGGGATTAGTAAAGAAATGCAGAGGAGGGTGCAAATAGGAGTGGCAGCATGGAAGAGGTAGACACCTTAAAGAGGGCCAGAATGCTGGAGAAACAACACACAGACAGGAATTCTGGCAAACCTGCGGTGTATAAATCTATAGGCACCAAAAACAACTGGGCCAAGAAGAACATATAACAAATTATTGTAATGTGAGGCGATAGAAGGAAGATCAATGAATTGAGTGAGATGACTAACGGAGGATTAAGCATACAAAGAGGAAGTGGTCAGAAGCAGAACTAGATTATATGGCATGTACAAAGTACGGGTGATGAGACTGCAATAAAGTGCTTGGAAAATAGAAGAGAGCGACGATCAAGGTTGAGATGGCATAAAATAGCACCTGAGGACGTCTAAGGTGAACAACCATGAACTGATGGCTATTGCAGAATAGCGAGACAGGTGAAGAGAATTAACAGGAATGGTAAAAAGAAGATACAGGGTGACGTGTAACTCGCTCAGCATTGGTGCAAGAGGAAGAATCAGAGTACAGTTCTCGTAATATCTTAAACGATAATAGTTCACGTTGTAGGTAACACAATTCAAATAACATATAACACTAAACATTACAATTCAAGTACCGTCTAACTCCGTAACAGAACAATTCCAAAGATGTATACTAAGTAACAGAACAGTTATGTCTAAAACTGCAACAGTACAGTTTACGTTATGTCAAACACTGGAATAGTACAGCTCAAGTGATGTCTAACACCATAACAATACAGTGCGAGTGATGTGCGATGTGTAACATTGTAACACTACCATACAATAACACTCTAAAATCATCCTGACAGACCCATCCAAATCGTCCACGCTATGATGGGCAAACATTTCATGACGGATATACACTTATGATGAGTATATATATCATGATGGCTAAGTTATCCTAATCCAATTTGATTGACGTGTGTACCGTATTTTATACACGTGTTTGTGACAATAGACCGTTGATGATCCCACTCCATCACCGCCAGTCACGGCTCGAGGAGAGCGAAGTCGTGCAGCCGTGACGGAATGGGAAGCTGGGGCACGAAGCACGGACCGAGGTACCGTCTGATGGCGTACCGACACAGATTCTGCAGTGGCTGGGGATTCTCGCAATACTGTAGCAGTTGCTGGGACAGTCGGTTGTTCATTGCAACGGGGATGGGAAGGCGACAGCGGAGGTCTTCAAGACTTCAGGTCGCGCAGGTCAAACTGACCACACGCCCGGAGGAGAAGGTCAAGATAAGCGTCGTGATTGTGCGTGTTCAGACCGGACGCCTGGATGGACAGACATCGCATGAGCGCTGTTTGGCCGTTGTAGTTCTCGATGTCCACTCGGGCGTTGTAGTCCAGCAGCTCCTGGTCAGTGGTGGTCAGTTAACACGTACAGCCATTAGCGGCAGCTTGTCCAGTATCGCGGTGAAGTATTAGTATTGGACAGTTGTATAAAACATGACGTAACATGTGTGAGTTCTTTCTCAAGGTTTATGCGCAAACTTTCTAGACGGAAACCATTAATGTGACTATGACAACGTTTAAAGCACTGTTTTGGTGAACTGTACCTACGAAACAACGACACAATTGAAGGATTGCTATTTCATTATCCTTTATCAGACAACCATTTAAATTGTAACACAGCATAAATAATACCAATGTCGTTATCATACCAATGTCATTATGATAAGGGTGATAACGACCGTTAAATTAAGCATTGTTTGACGTATTTTGAGTTGCGCAATGTTCGCTCGTAATATTAAACGTAACTAAATTCGTGGTTGCATCTGTCGATAATAAACGACTGCTGTGAACCGGTCATACAGCTCCACAGTTTATATCTTACTGGGTGCCTTTTTGCAAACGACGTGAATTAAGCCACCACAAAGACTCAATATTCTTAAAATCACTACATCTAATGCCACAATTCTTGTTCTAAAGTTTATCTACCATATCAGAGTGATGATAATGGTGATGAATAACAAGTTATTTTAAGGCAAGATCCAAGCCATCAGTGACTCATTTGAATTCAGTAATATATTTATCATTGATGTATTTAACACTGATTTATCCAAGACCATCTTGTTTTCCCACTTCTAAATTATTTTATTAGTAAATGGCACCTTATTCTCAGTGACACTAGGAATCTACTCCCGATTATTTTACAGATGTTAGCGATGCTCATGGCTCTACGTGCTGGCTGGATCACGTGCTTTGCACCCACTCCAGTCATGGTAATTAATTATGATTTTGTATCTTCGGATCATGTTTCTGTATCCTTTCCAATTTCTGTCAAATTACTACACACCTCTGAAGCGTCCACTACGAAACAAACTTGTAAGCCCAGTCCCATGAGCGACTGTGCCTCCTCCCAAGACCTTCTCAACTATTACTCCAAAACGGGTTCTCCTTAATCTGGCATAGATCAAGCTGCTTTATGTTGTACCAATCTTAACTGTCATCATGAAGCACATCAGGTACTCCTGTGATTATTTTATAATGATATTATTAATTATCTTATCGATGCTTCCGATGGTATTCCTACTAAAACTCATAACACGTTTTCAAAACACACTGTTCCTGGTTGGAACCATCAGGCTGCTAGAGAATTTCTCGTCATCTGGCGGTCTGCTGGGAGCCCCAGACACGGTCTTTTGTATGATTTAATGAACATTAAGCGTGCTCAGTTTAAACACAATAACAGACTTTGTGAAAACAAATGCTGAATCTCTTAAAGCTGAGCGACTTGCTTCCAATCTGAGCAGTCATGATTTTAAAAACTTTTGGGAGGGAATCAAACAAGCAAATAATGCCAGGCTACCTAACCCCAGTAATGTTGGAAGTGAATGTGGTGCTGAAAATGTCAGAAATATATGGCTTCATCATTACCAATCGCTGCTTAATTCTATACATGATTCTCCTGTTCACATTCACACGTATAAGCAATATTCAATTTAATGACAAATGGTTGTTAAAGATAAAGAACTACAAGAAATAATATCAAATATGCCAGATGGAAAAGCCTCTGGTTATGGCCATATTAGTAATGAACATTTTAAACATGCTAATGAAAAAGCTACATGTCCTTGTGTCACTGTCATACAGTAGTCTGTTAATGCATGGTTTCTTATCTGATACAATGATGGTTACTATCATAGCTCCAGTCATTAAACATAAATCTAGTGATTTGTCAGGTAATAACAATTATAGACTCACTGCCTTGGCGCAGCAAATTATTAATATTATCCAGGGCGACCCAATTTGTCACTACATGTGCCAACCAATTTGTATTTAAAAAGCAGCATTCTACTGGGATGGGATCTTTTTGTTAAAATAACGTTTTCGAAACTATATTACGAATGCCCCAAAAGCCTCTGACAAAATAAACTACAGCAAGTTATTCGGTAAAGTTAATTGACCGTGGCTGTTCCGCTTTTTTGACGTATTTTTTACCACTGGTACAGCACCCAAACATTTACCACCAGATGCTGTTAGGGCTTTTCTAGCCTTTTTCTGTTTCAAATGGTGTTAAACAGGGTGGTATCCTTTCACCTCACCTTTGTAATGGTACATGGATGACTTCAGTGTAAATCTCAACAAAATACCAATTGGTTGTGTTTATGCAGGCACCTTAATCAACCACTTGATGTATGTTGATGACCTCTGTATTTTTTCTCCAAGTGTTGCTGGTTTGAGAAAACTTACAGGTTGATGTGCCAACTATGGTGAATTGTTTAATATCACTTATAATGCCAACAATCCTATTGTATGATTGTTGACAGCAAACCCCAGGATATGAAAAATATTCATTGTATCCATCTCAGTATTCATCCTTAACCTTAAACTACGAAATGTAAATATCTTGGTCATATAATCAACAACTGTTTTACTGATGATGACGACATTGCAAGACAAAAAGATGCCGACCTGTGAAACTATGGAAGAAGCTTGTGTGTTGTCTTCCAGAACGCACGACCGGTTTGAAGTGGTACACTCTTTGCACGGTGTTTGACGTCTCGCTGTTTGTCGACATAATGTGTTCAGTTCCTCAGCTGCTTATATACGTCGTCTCGCTGAGGACGTGTGCTACAGCTTGTTGAGTGCCTCATGTTGTATTTCTACACACGTACATGAGCACGTCTACATGTGACGATCAGAGGTTTTTAACCTTCCGAAGTCGCCCCACTAAACGACGTCCTCAGTAACTGATGCGTCGAACACACACGACATGTCAATAAACCGGCCACACACAGTGCGTGGGCAACCAACGCAGCCTCACAAAATGTATAGTATAGTTTATATAGTAGGCATTTACATAGATAACACAATTATTATTGTGATATCATAATAATCTGGATGGATTATATTTCTCCACACGATCTGCGACTGTTAATTATTAATACTACTGTTATAATTAGAAAAGGATTACATTGCTATCACACGCCGATATTTAACGTTGACCGGTGCCAATCTAGTTTACCATCCTACACTTGGTGAACGTCAACTGTGTGGCACAGCGAGATATTATAGTTTCTTAACTTATGACAACACGGACGAATATAATCTAGTTCCATGCGCGAATTCTGCTAAACCGTTGAAATTCCTAGTTATCGCTTGGTCGCGGAGATATTGTCGAGACAACTGCTCACTCTATCGCCAAATATAGCAAATACATTGAACTCCTCTGGCCCACGTCACTGTTTCTCTGCCTCACCAAGAAGCAGATCCAAACAGTTCTGGAAGCTTCATTGCCGTACAGACGTTCGCAACTGCAGCTTTTCCCCAAAGGTCGTTAATGTGTGAATCATTCACAACCGTATTGTTATCAATCCTCACCCCACCTGTCCCCAGCCTCATTCCCCAGCCCCATCAGCTTCATGCTCGCTCAGATGTACACAAATTCAGCATTTCCCCCCCAGGGTCATGCCTGTATGGAATGCACTGCAAGCACATGTTACTGAAGCTCACAATTTGGATATTTTCCAAAGGGAGCTTCTGGTTCATTTGTCTTTTTCTGGGTAAATAAGAGAATAGGGCATTGTCGGTCGGGGATTATTTCTTGAACGAACGAACGAACGAACGAACGAACGAACGAACGAACGAACGAACGAACGAACGAACGAACGAACGAACGAACGAACGAACGAACGAACGAACGAACGAACGAACGAACGAACGAACGAACGAACGAACGAACGAACGAACGAACGAACGAACGAACGAACGAACGAGACGAACGAACGAACGAACGAACGAACGAACGAACGAACGAACGAACGAACGAACGACGAACGAACGAACGACAGACGAACGAACGAACGAACGAACGAACGAACGAACGAACGAACGAACGAACGAAACGAACGAACGAACGAACGAACGAACGAACGAACGAACGAACGAACGAACGAACGAACGAACGAACGAACGAACGAACGAACGAACGAACGAACGAACGAACGAACGAACGAACGAACGAACGAACGAACGAACGAAGAACGAACGAACGAACGAACGAACGAACGAACGAACGAACGAACGAACGAACGAACGAACGAACGAACGAACGAACGAACGAACGAACGAACGAACGAACGAACGAACGAACGAACGAACGAACGAACGAACGAACGAACGAACGAACGAACGAACGAACGAACGAACGAACGAACGAACGAACGAACGAACGAACGAACGAACGAACGAACGAACGAACGAACGAACGAACGAACGAACGAACGAACGAACGAACGAACGAACGAACGAACGAACGAACGAACGAACGAACGAACGAACGAACGAACGAACGAACGAACGAACGAACGAACGAACGAACGAACGAACGAACGAACGAACGAACGAACGAACGAACGAACGAACGAACGAACGAACGAACGAACGAACGAACGAACGAACGAACGAACGAACGAACGAACGAACGAACGAACGAAGAACGAACGAACGAACGAACGAACGAACGAACGAACGAACGAACGAACGAACGAACGAACGAACGAACGAACGAACGAACGAACGAACGAACGAACGAACGAACGAACGAACGAACGAACGAACGAACGAACAGAACGAACGAACGAACGAACGAACGAACGAACGAACGAACGAACGAACGAACGAACGAACGAACGAACGAACGAACGAACGAGACGAACGAACGAACGAACGAACGAACGAACGAACGAACGAACGAACGACACGAACGAACGAACGAACGAACGAACGAACGAACGAACGAACGAACGAACGAACGAACGAACGAACGAACGAACGAACGAACGAACGAACGAACGAACGAACGAACGAACGAACGAACGAACGAACGAACGAACGAACGAACGAACGAACGAACGAACGAACGAACGAACGAACGAACGAACGAACGAACGAACGAACGAACGAACGAACGAACGAACGAACGAACGAACGAACGAACGAACGAACGAACGAACGAACGAACGAGACGAACGAACGAACGAACGAACGAACGAACGAACGAACGAACGAACGAACGAACGAACGAACGAACGAACGAACGAACGAACGAACGAACGAACGAACGAACGAACGAACGAACGAACGAACGAACGAACGAACGAACGAACGAACGAACGAACGAACGAACGAACGAACGAACGAACGAACGAACGAACGAACGAACGAACGAACGAACGAACGAACGAACGAACGAACGAACGAACGAACGAACGAACGAACGAACGAACGAACGAACGAACGAACGAACGAACGAACGAACGAACGAACGAACGAACGAACGAACGAACGAACGAACGAACGAACGAACGAACGAACGAACGAACGAACGAACGAACGAACGAACGAACGAACGAACGAACGAACGAACGAACGAACGAACGAACGAACGAACGAACGAACGAACGAACGAACGAACGAACGAACGAACGAACGAACGAACGAACGAACGAACGAACGAACGAACGAACGAACGAACGAACGAACGAACGAACGAACGAACGAACGAACGAACGAACGAACGAACGAACGAACGAACGAACGAACGAACGAACGAACGAACGAACGAACGAACGAACGAACGAACGAACGAACGAACGAACGAACGAACGAACGAACGAACGAACGAACGAACGAACGAACGAACGAACGAACGAACGAACGAACGAACGAACGAACGAACGAACGAACGAACGAACGAACGAACGAACGAACGAACGAACGAACGAACGAACGAACGAACGAACGAACGAACGAACGAACGAACGAACGAACGAACGAACGAACGAACGAACGAACGAACGAACGAACGAACGAACGAACGAACGAACGAACGAACGAACGAACGAACAGAACGAACGAACGAACGAACGACGAACGAACGAACGAACGAACGAACGAACGAACGAACGAACGAACGAACGAACGAACGAACGAACGAACGAACGAACGAACGAACGAACGAACGAACGAAGATTTCTTCGTGACCCAGTGATAAGTATAAGTTTTAATAGACTTCGCCTACGTAAATATATTGTTTTCTTCCGTGTCGTCATAAGTTAAGACACACTAATATATCGCTGTACCATACAGCTGGCCTTCTCCAGGTTATAGGATAGCTAACTTGATAAGTACTGGTCAACCCTAAACATTGGCGTATGATATTATTGCCATCGTCGTCTAATTTTAATGTGGTGTGTGCTCAAACTTGCAGAGGATGAACAGTCGCAGATCGTGTTACGAAAATAATCCACCCAGATTACTATGAAATAACAAGAATGATTGTGCTATCTGTGTAGATTAAATACACATTTTGGGTGGCTGAGTTGGTTGCTCACGCCCTGTGTGTGGCCGGTTTATTGACATGTCGTGTGTGTTCGAGGCAATGCGTGCGGAGGACGTCGTTTAGGGGGCGACTTCCGATGTTGGAAACATCGTCACATGTAGACGTATTCATGTACGTGTGTAGAATTACACCATGAGGCACGCAACAAGCTGTAGCACACGTCATCAGCGGAGTGGTGTATATATACAGCTGATCAACAGGACATTCTGTCACCAAACAGCGAGACGTCAAACACCGTGCAAAGAGTGTACCACTTCACACCGGTCGTCCGTCCGTCCGCCAACTTCTTCCATAGTTACACAGGTCGCAAACAGAATGCAGAAGATGTGCCGGTATCTTCTGTTAGTCGTCGCCGTCGTTGCGTTGGCCGACGGACATCGCAGTCGTAGAGCCGTCGTTCAGTTGACTGAAGAACAGAAGAACATTCTGGTTGACAAACATAACGAGTTGCGTCGTCTGGCCGGTGCATCGGACATGGAGAAGATGGTCAGTATAACACAACTGATAGTTAGTAGGATTCACATTATGTTGATATCGCCAAACGTCAATATGTTGTCTCCAGGTATGACATCAATATGTATCATTGCACACTAGCGAAAAGTACCTTTTTACATATTTATATTTGAACTTTTAAAGAGGATGTGTGTGATAGATCATACCGTCCGATATTTGGAAGAGTTACTATGTGACTATGTGACTATGTGACTTACCATTATAATCTTTCCATTTTTATTCTAATCACTTCCCAAAATTTATATAAACCGAAAGTTTCAAATTGTAATTACGCGTCGAAATCGTAGAGGGTTTGAGTCTGAGTCCCCAGTATGTGTGCAGGGAAAGAGTGTGCATTTTGAAGTATAACCCTTCTATTGAGAGGCATTGGAGATCGCATTATACACCAATATTTGGGGATCACGTTACTTTTTTTATTGCAAATCGTCCTCAATATTATTTTGAGCGTCACCAAACCAATCTTTACCACACCACCCAAGGTATTACAATGAAGTGATCTGAGATGGGCTAACGTGCTGATTGACGTCCGATGAAACATTTTCCAACAGTATCCCAACCGCCTGTCGGACAGCCCGGACGTGTGGTGCGGAATTAAATGCAAATACTGTAAATATCACTGCGAAAAAACGCCAAAACCCTGCTAAAGTCACATAGCGGCGTGGTGTGGTAGCCCCGTTGGAATTCCCCAATTAAATTTGATTCTCCTCGTCAAAACAGCATGCGACCACATGATTCGCACTTTCACTTCTTAAAAATTAAATAAAACGTTTGTATTTTCAATATCTAAACCAACTGTGTTATCTAAGACATATATGTCCCTGTATTTCAAATATTTCATTTTTGTACATTTTTGCGACATTCTGCGACCGTTGATGACGTCCACGACGGAAGTGTCCCGTTGAAACCTTTATTAGGGTTGTGCATTCGCGATTGGCATACAACAATAGCTAAAAGAAACTACAACACACTCTAACGTCCAGCTGTATATGCAATAATAGATCATTGTATTATCTTTACGGTGATATCATAATAAATTAAATGCCAACAAGGCAATTTTATGAACAGCGGCTGTTCATAGCATTGCAGTAATAAACTCTATTAATATCATCACTCTAAAAATAATACTATTATCTACAAATATGCTGCAGGATCTATTTTTATTTGGTTATTGCCGTTTGAAACACCGAAAATGTACAAAATGCTGAAACGGTGTTTGATTGAACAAGTCTGCCCGGGAGCATTACCCCGTGTAAAAATATGTCAGCAGTCGTAAGTTCTAGATACTGTGCTAATATAAGTATTGATTATTATTTATCATTTTAAAGAACATATTAAGAATTATGAATATGTGTACGATCATCGACGTCCGAGAGGAAATAGCTAAATTGACAATACTCGAAATTGTATTATGCAAGTAGTTGGAGCACTGTACTTCTAAACTATCTGGAATACTCTAACTTACTTGTTCATTATATCCTGATATAGTAAAGCAACCATATTATTCCGATATATTTCCCCCACACTAATTGTGGGATTTAATTATAGGGTTCAGGGTAAAAAAAAAACTTACATTTATTACAAATACAATGTTTACTACTGAAAACAGCCCAGAAATAACGTCATAGTCGGTTCCACAAATTTGTTTAATTGGAAATTCTTGAACAGAAGTTCCAGACCGGAAAACAACTTACATATATCTTTATTTAATTACATAACTGGGGGCAATTCCATAAAAGTAATAGGAGCTCGAAATTGGAATAATTTATCTGTAGACATTAATAATTCGAAACTTCGAAACTTCGAAACTTTTAAAGAAGATAGCCAGGAGGTTTATAATTGCTATCAACTGGCATCAATGAAAGACATAAAATATGATTATATATTATTAGGAATTCGCTAATGATTTATATCATGTTGGTATATAATATGTAGCTTTAATTTAGAAAGTCATTTGCCTGAAGCCACTACACTGTGTGTATTTTGTAATGTTATGTTATTACATATGTTTGTATACGTCCGGGCCGGCACTGTCGATCCTGCACAGCAACGACAATGGCGTCCTCTCGTCTCACAATTGACACATTCAACGTACGTCGACTCTCGTCAGCGAAGAAACAAGACCATCTAAGTGAAGATGTCGGCCGCCTGCACGTCGACATTTGTCTGCAGGAGTCGACATCATCCGGTGGATTTGACGCACGGTCAGGCCACTGTCGTCTCCTCGGCCTGCTGTCACTATCACGACACTGCGGTCTCGCCTTCGCCGTCGCTACGCATTCGGAAGAACGTATTGTGCGCCATTTGTCACTGTGTCACAGAATCGCAGTAACTCAATTGAACCTAACCAATGCATTAGTTAACAACAATACTGTTTCATGTTTACCAACGATTTAATTATTTCACCAAAAGTTTCTCTGAGATTGCTATTGACCTTTATTTATAGAAGGATTAACTCTAGTGTTTTTTTGTACGACGACCTCCATTTCAGACACACACCAACTAACAACGACTTCCAAAACGAAAGATATTTAATGACTACTGCAATGGCCATTGTAATGTCAGTAGACCTGTATTTTGGTCTCTCGTGAAGACCTTGAAAACAAAAATAAACGACAAAATATCCATCAGTTTCATGCGCAAACACCACATCCGGTCGTGCCTCGTTCTCGTGTAATTCCATTGCTCCAGACTAGTGCTTCTTCTTGAGACAAGGGCACACGAGGACGGAGTCAGTGATGTGCATGACGCCGTTCGTTGTCTCCACGTCTTGGCGGATGATCTTTGCCTTCCCGTCAGTGGTTGTAGGTTCCTCTGCCGCATCCTGTCGCAGACTCATCCACTCCCGGGCGTTTGTCTTGAAGCGGTAGCGCAGGTCATACCGAATGCCCGACGTGTAAACGGGGCGCTTCAGGATATGATAGTTGAGAAACTGCAGCGAAGGCAATGCCGAAGTTAGGCCAACAAATGGTACTTTGCAGTTTAGGCCCGCGCCACTAAAATTAATAACACGACCAAAATTGTTAGGCCTAAATACGGGTATTTGCGCTATTCTCACGGCTAAAAAATTGGTTGGTCGCTAGGTGGCGTAAGGTGGTACATGTTTATTTTCACTGCTCCTTTCAAATTATACATTTGAAATCCACAATTCTGCATTTCTATGTTTGACATTGATGCAGCTTAAAGACCAACACTCTACTTTATTTGGATATGCAGGCATTCTTGTAAATTATACCAGTTACGCCGCCGAAATTGTACGTTTATAACATTGTGGGCGATAATACAGCCCGATTTAATTTCTCGCGCCAGTACAGTCACCATACAAAGACAGGGAAAACCTTATAAACTGTTGACTAACAGGCCTTTTCAAGACGTTTTCTTTATACCCAGAATCGCCCTGGGGGTGAAGACCTCTGAACATTTCATTTGCACGGGCACTAAACGTCTTATTACATCGCACAAGCTTGCTGAGCGCTAAGAATTAAACGGTCTGTATTTAGCCTTTTAAATAGATTATTGTATCAACTCGATTATGTCTATGTGATATTTTTCAATGCTTTATTTTATATACATATCATTTTTATTTAACAACTGGTTATATATAATATTGTTTTATATTTGAGAAGTAGGCTGATTTAAGGTCAACACAATTTTATAATCAGTGTGACCTCTCATCTATTTATAATTTTTTTATTAAGTTTTAGTGCTGTTGACCCATACAGCGCATTGGGACATTTACACTATTTTATAACATCTGATTGTTCTCAAGCTCTTACTATTTTATGATACACTCATTTTACAACTTGAGCAGATTTTTCTCAAATGTCACCACTGTTCTTATTCAGTGTTTTACTATTATGCTGTTCTGCAGCTTCTAGAAGCCATGATTTTACCTTGTGTAGCAAACTGGCGCACTGGTCAGATGCCATCTCAACACCCTCAAAATATATAAGCACACAAGAATCCTTAACATATCTACATAGTCGCCATGCCTTAATTTCTGTTTCAACCGAAAATTAACCGTTCCACGCCAACATTTAAATTGGCATTGATCCTGCTGCTAGCTTGTGATGTAAATCTAAATCCTGGACCGGTGGTCAGGCACAACATTCGCCTGGCCACCACTAACATTCGTTCCATTCGTGATAAAACTGCCTCTCTCACTGATCTTATAATTTCGAAAACAATCGATATCCTTGCTGTCACTGAGACCTGGCTCAGACCCCATGACACAGCCTCATGTATTGCCGACATTTCCCCTCCCGGTTACGTCTTCCACCATAAACCACGACCAGTTGGTCGAGGTGGTGGTGTTGGTTTTCTTGTTTCAAAACAGTTTAAAGTAAACCTTCAGCCCAGCCCTAACTATACCACCTTTGAGTCAATGTCTGAACATATCAAATTCCTGTTTCTCTGGTCATTTCATTTGCATTTATCGACCTCCGGGTCATCCAGCTAATTTCTGTGAACAGTTCCAGGATCTTTTGGAAAATGTTGTAACCATACACTCAGATTTTTATATTGTTGGCGACTTTAATCTTCATTTGGACACACCATCTGCAACAACTACAACATTTAATGACATTCTAGCATCATTTGACACAACACAACATGTAAATTTCCCAACACACATACATGGCCATTGGCTCGACATCATAATAACTCGCTCCTCTTGCAAAAACATCCAGACACCCACAGTTGTAGATGGCTTGCCTGACCATAATACAGTAATTGCTAATCTTAAAGTTCGTACAGCCCCTGCCGTGTCCAAACATAATGTGTTTTACAGAGCCTTTCACAGTATCAACATTGCAGCATTTATGGCTGATATCACCACGTCCAACCTCGTCACACATCCCAGAGAACATTTATCAGAATTGTACAAACAGTACCATCAAAAACTTAAAACATTGCTTGACAAACATGCACCCATTAAAACTAAATATGTGTCGCAAAAACCGCCAGCTCCCTGGATGACCCCGGAAATAATCAAATCTAAACAGCGCCGTCGTTATTTGGAACGTGTGTGGCGAAAATATCGTTCATCTTTAGACAGATCACGCTATACACGGCAATGTCATCTATGCAACCGAGAAATGTCAAAAGCAAAGTCGCATTATTATGAGAACATGGTATCAACAAACTATGCTACGCCAAAACAGCTATGGGAATGCATCAATAAAATCTTACACAGGCGGCCTGCTCCTTCTCTACCAACTCATGCATCAATCAAGTCATTGTGTAACTCTTTTTCGAGTTATCTTAAAGACAAAATTAGCGTTATACAATCAACTTTCACAGGTCATACTCCGCACACGGTTCATGCAGACTTTCCACAACTAAATTTTCAAGTAAAACCTGTGACCTTGATCCAATCCCCACCATACTACTGAAAGCATGCCTTGACGTATTAATTAAACCAATAACAGATATCATAAATGCATCTTTATGCTACGGCTTTTTCCCTGACGATTTTAAATGTGCCCATGTTAATCCAGTTCTTAAGAAACCAACTCTGCCTAAAGAAGAATTAAACAGTTACAGACCTATTTCCAACCTAAGTTTCATCTCAAAAATACTTGAAAAGGTTGTAGCTAATCGTCTCAGATCTCACATCTACAAAAATGGTCTATCCAATGTGTCGCAGTCTGCATATAAACAATTTCATTCTACAGAAACTGCTCTTTTAAAAGTACACAATGACATTAACCTCAACATCGACAATGGAAAAGTTACCGCCCTGACCCTGCTTGACCTATCCGCCGCTTTCGACACCATCGACCACAATATTCTCATTACACGTCTATCAACATGGTACGGCATATCTGGCACAGCCCTGAGCTGGTTTACTTCATATCTTACTGACAGACAGCAAGCCATTAAAATAGGTAACTGCTTTTCAGACATGTTGCCCACGTCATGTGGTGTCCCACAGGGTTCTGTTTTGGGGCCTTTGCTTTTCACTTTATACACAACACCTTTAAGCTCTGTTATCCAAGGTCACAACTTGGATCATCACCTTTATGCCGATGACACCCAAATCTACATTTCGTTGACTACACCAGATGCTTGCCGCTCCTTAAACCAGCTCAGGGATTGTCTCCAAGATGTCTCCCTTTCGATGAAAAATAGTAAACTAAAGTTAAATGCAAACAAGACCGAATTGATCATCATTGGTACCGTAATGCAGCGTGCAAAACTCGACGGCTTTTTCCCGACACATATCCTAAATCAGAGTGTAACACCAGTCCCCTCAGTTTCAAATCTCGGAGTTAACTTTGACGAAAGCTTCAATTTCAAACAGCACATATCAAAAACATGCCGTTGCTGTTTCTACCATATCTGTGATCTTCGTTGTATTCGCAGATTTTTATCACTTTCTGTTGCTAAAACCATCGCGACAGCTCTAGTAAGCAGCAGACTTGACTACTGCAATTCCCTCCTTTACAATACTGCGAACAAGGATATTGCAATACTTCAACGTGTCCAGAACTGCTTGGCAATGGTAGTTACGCGTTCTCCTCGTTTTTCTAGCTCGGTGCCGCTTCTAAAATCATTGCACTGGCTCCCTGTGCATTATCGCATTATTTTCAAGATTTGCACAATATCCTATCAAGCACTCGCATCTAAACAACCAACATGTCTAAACTCAATGCTAACTCCAGCAAGGAATTCCAGAGAGCTACGCTCAACCAGTAGTAACCCACTTTACAAACCCTCGGGTTAAGACGAAAGCTGGGACCCGAGCTTTCTCGGTTGCTGCACCAACTCTGTGGAATTCGCTTCCTGTCAGTGTCAAGTCGGAAGGTAATATAGTTTCCTTCCGCCGACGTCTAAAAACATATCTCTTTAATGCTGCCTATCCTCCTTAGCTTCCTAGAACCTTCGTCCATCCATCAACGACTCACGCACTGTTCTACGTTTACGGAATTGCTTAACCCCTTGGTTTTGTCGCGCCACTGAGCTTGATTTTCGAGGATATTGGCGCATAAGAAGTTATTATTATTATTAGTATTATTAAATCAACTTAGCTAACTCCCACACTTCGCCTAGGGGATCCGTCAGAGCTAGTTTTGCACGGCCCACAGCCTTGGTTTGCGTAGCCTCGCTTAATCGACTGTCGCTCGGCTGCGTAACTTCGCCGAGAAGGTAGGCTCGTGATTTACAAGGCTTTTGAAAAAAGGTATCCTTATATAAATTGGTATTTCAAATTCGGCCTAAAAACAAATCAGCGTCTCTACCCTGTGGTGGGGTAAGGCCGCCCTGGTGGTAACATCGGCAGAGCATAAGTCAACCAGGCGGATTTGAGGAGATAAAAGTGCTACCACCTCATGGAGCCTGGGTAATCGTGGCTATGAGGGAGGGAGATATGCTGCTGCTCAGCCAATGAAATCGTTCACGAGGAGAATGGTCGACCTCCGGTCATGTGATTTCAGCCGTATTACATGCAATGTTTGGGATATACATGTATAAGGAACTATTCGAATACATAAAACCGTTTAGCCGCTCGTGCGATTGGGCGGACGGGTTGTTATATTAGGATTCTAATCAATTGTTTGTCCGTCTTCAGATTGGGGCTGGTATTTGTACTGTTCTCACGGCTAGTTCGACTCAGCTATCCCCACGCTTCGCATAGGGCATCCGCCACAGTTAGTTTTATACGGCAAACAGCCCTGGCTTGCTCACCTTCTTGAGTTCCGCCTTCCGAGCCGTGAGTGTGTCTAGGAAGGACTCCGGCAGCGTCTGCAGGGCGACGTTGGTCGGCGCAAACACCGTGTACTCGCCGTCCACTGCCAGCAGCAGACGCTCCAGGCCCGCCTAGTGCAGCAGCGACCGGAACGTGCTGCGAAATACACAGAAATAAGTGTTCATTTAATATTACGTTCTCATGAGTACAACATGCATGTTGAAGGTGTACTGTCTGCCAATTTGTGTTTAGTTACTTTATTAATTAAGCTCGGAACAATGTTCGTAATTTGAAAGATAGGCCTACGTACTATCACTGCTGAATATATATATATGTGGCGATTTAGAAGCGAAGAATGTTGTTTCTATAATTAGTCAAGACAAGAATGTGTATTATGCTGTTACTAATTGTACGCAATTATATTTGTCTACATATCTTGGTGTACAATCTGCTAATAAAAACTTTAAATATCTAGCACCCGAGGCGACGTTGGAACGCAGACGGCGGCCAGCGAAGAGTTAGCCAGGGAGGCAGCGCGGGCAAAGCGATAGCCACGCGAGGCGTCGGCAGCCTGGGCGAAAGGCAACAACGCCGAGCGGCCACACGCCAGATGATCGTGATGTACAAGTACTGAACTGTGTACTGAACTGTGTGCGTCGTACTGTGTACTGAACTGTGTGCGTCGTACAGTGTACTGAACTGTTTGCGTCATACTGTATGCTGAACTGTGTGCGTCGTACAGTGTACTGAACTGTGTGCGTCGTACAGTGTATTGAACTGTGTGCGTCGTACTGTATGCTGAACTGTGTGCGCCGTACAGTGTACTGAACTTTGTGCGTCGTACAGTGTACTGAACTGTGTGCGTCGTACAGTGTACTGAACTGTTTGCGTCATACTGTATGCTGAACTGTGTGCGTCGTACAGTGTACTGAACTGTGTGCGTCGTACAGTGTATTGAACTGTGTGCGTCGTACTGTATGCTGAACTGTGTGCGCCGTACAGTGTACTGAACTTTGTGCGTCGTACTGTGTACTGAACTGTGTGCGTCGTACAGTGTACTGAACTGTGTGCGTCGTACTGTATGCTGAACTGTGTGCGCCGTACAGTGTACTGAACTTTGTGCGTCGTACAATGTACTGAACTGTGTGCGTCGTACAGTGTATTGAACTGTGTGCGTCGTACTGTATGCTGAACTGTGTGCGCCGTACAGTGTACTGAACTTTGTGCGTCGTACTGTGTACTGAACTGTGTGCGTCGTACAGTGTACTGAACTGTGTGCGTCGTACTGTACGCTGAACTGGGTGCGTCGTACTGTGTACTGAACTGTGTGCGTCGTACAATGTACTGAACTGTGTGCGTCGTACTGTACGCTGAACTGGGTGCGTCGTACTGTGTACTGAACTGTGTGCGTCATACAGTGTACTGAACTGTGTGCGTCATACAGTGTACTGAACTGTTTGCGTCATACTGTATGCTGAACTGTGTGCGTCGTACAGTGTACTGAACTGTGTGCGTTGTACAGTGTACTGAACTGTGTGCATCGTACTGTATGCTGAACTGTGTGCATCGTACTGTATGCTGAACTGTGTGCGTCGTACAGTGTACTGAACTGGGTGCGTTGTACAGTGTACTGAACTGTGTGCGTCGTACTTTATGCTGAACTGTGTGCGCCGTACAGTGTACTGAACTGTGTGCGCCGTACAGTGTACTGAACTGTGTGCGTCGTACAGTGTACTGAACTGTGTGCGTTGTACAGTGTACTGAACTGTGTGCATCGTACTTTATGCTGAACTGTGTGCGCCGTACAGTGTACTGAACTGTGTGCGTCGTACCGTACAATGAACTGTATATGTTGGACGACAGTATCTCGGGTTATGAACTCGTGGGCGCGTGAAGGGAGTTCGCGGAAGACCTTATGGGACATTTTTGTTGTCGTATTAAATTGTGATCTAACACTAATACTAATGTATTTTTGGTTTTTATATATTGTTTTTATATATGATTCCATAATCATCCCCGAGGTGACAACATATTCTCTAATAATACTTTAATTATATAAATAATATTGGTAAAAATATAGAAATAAATAAAAGAAATTTTATTTAGACGCTCATTTCCATCTCACAACTTTGTTCAGTGGTGTTGCCAATGTTTCTAAATTACTAACTCCAACACATGTCCAGTAATAATGACCATAGCATATGGTGTAGTATTAAGTGGCACGAGCTTATACTACACAATGGCCAATAATAGCTATCTTATTCATGACCCATAATATTCTGGCAGACATGCGATACGATGTCACATTTCAATGTGAAGTTCATTATTCTAAATTCTAAACTAAAACAAACCATTTGCAACACAGACTAAAGGGAGGGTGCCAGCTCCTCTGCCCAGAATTGGCCGATCGGTAATTTGTGACCGGAAGTCTGCTGTCTAGAACATGGGAAAGCTAAACATCAAAGCTTGTCTCGACATTATTGCCAAACAATTTTGTTTATAACTGGATGTTTTGTTTACAATGTAAACGTGTTGCAGGCGGAATCTTTTAAACTGTGAAAACATTTCCGAGCTTAATAAAGTAGCTAAATACAAATTGGCAGTAAACCTTCAATACGCATGTTGTAATCAAAAGAATTCAATATTAAATTAAACAAATGACATCTAGGAGCTGGCATCCTCGCTTTAAAACAATTAGAACGAGTAGAGCGAAAATGACGTCACCTATGATCCATCGGCATGGTGTAACCAGAGCTAATACATCCGAGCTGGGGCTCTTCAACACACAGCGCCCTCACACGGATGGGATAAAAACCTGAAACAGATAACGTACTTAACGACGAGACATCCGAGATTAAGCGAGATCTGTGCGCGTTTGGTTCCAGCTAGGGGAGTACTCCAGCTCCTATCTAATAGCACTGGTGTAAACTGACTCCACCCCAGGCCACGGGGCTGACGCACCTGAGATGTGGGTCCCGCCGTATGTTCTCCATGCTGGCGGCGTCCGGTGGAAACATCATCTTGTCGACGACGTGAACGACGGACTATCCGGCCACTTGGTCGGACTGGACGATGCGGACGATTCTGTTCTGTCTTGATGGACCTCTTGCAGAGATTTTGTGTGAATTTGGTTTCTTTCTATCACTGTAGGGGATTATCTCATCTTCCCGATCGAAGCAAATGGGATTGGACATATCGGCCTTGTTGATACGGGGTATCGTGTCTGGGACTGGCTCTATTGTAGTTTTGAATGTGTCTTGATGGTCGCCATATCATGAGTGGACACCAACACAATGGGGCTGCTCAGCTCAGAATCAAAATTGTCGACTATGACTTGAACATGTCGTTCCACTGTAACGGGTTGTCGTCGATCGTTGCAAATCTGAAGGTATTTTGCCACCGCCGAGGACTTCTTGAAGAGCAGCAACTCATCACACGAACAACAGACGAGATAGTCATGCATGTGTTTGACCTTCTTCTTTTTGTTGAAGTACACCCCGAGCGCGATTTGGAACATAGTAGGGTGTTTCTTGATGGCACTGGTGATGATATTTCCAATGAGGAGAGAGGGAAGAGATTGTTCACCCTGGACATTTCCCTTAGTAACTGCTGGAGGGTATCCAGTGCAGATTCTTCTGTGATCTCCTTGGAGATGTTCATACGGTATGTCCGATGCTTCTACTCCATCGTCGAACATTCCTTCTTGATGTGTGTTGTCAGCAAATGCAGCGCAGCCTCCAGGTTGTCGTCCTCATCGTCATCCTTGGTCATTTTCAGGGTGGCAATAGCACTGTCGCGGAAGACGACTACCGATCGGTAGCCACGTGCTGATAGCACGACCAGATCGTCCACATTCTCACAAATCAAGTCGATCAAAGTTGAACGCCTCATACACATCCCACCGAGCTCCACATACCGCTCTATCGGTCCCACATCTGAGATCGCTGACGTTGTATGTCTTTCATGAGCAACTCTAGAGGACTACGAGCGATATCGTTTGCTGATTCTTTCTTTGTATTACCTGGAAGAGACCGCCCGCTGAAGAATCGGGCATAGCAATTTGTGTGGTAACGCGCTTCAGCGGTATGAAGGTCTGACTGTGTACATCTTACTTACTTCAAACATGGCGTATACAGCCGCAACGCGAGACGCGCAGCCGCGCACGCGTACGCTGATTAAACAATAGCCGTTTTCTCCACATATAGGCTACGATTTGACTTATCTATCTTGATATTTCATGAATATATCATTATGTAAAAATGCAGTCATATTTATTGATATATTTGCATCACAGTTTGATTCAGAATTATGTTTTGCATGTTGGTATTATCTACGTTCCTGCTTTTTAGATGTAATATTGTCTGTAAAGTACATACTTATTTAATAAAGAATGAATATGACACGCTCTCTGTCATCATAAGGCTATCCATACATGCACTTGTACAACTCAGTTCACACAAATATTGCTAATCTCCCCTCTGAACCTAATGTCAGTTGTCTTCATTACATTGATCGTGACCTTTGACCTTTTGTTGACCTCAAATTGCAAAAATAACCTCTCAAATGTATTGCTCATAACAAGTTAACCTACAAAACTGGTATTACAGGCAATTATATGTCTACTGGTTCGAAATTTATTGTTCTATTGGCGCCGGCGGCCATCTTGGCGGCCATCTTGGCAGCCATCTTGCTCAAGAATATCCGCTTGATATCTGCTTGATATTCGTTATAGGATGTAGAATTCAGCGAGAAAAAATATATCAGTCGGTGCATGGTTAGGCCCCAAAAATCAGCTTTGGCGACCTGACTAGATGTACATAGAAGATAAACGTGATATACCTGCGAAGGTGATATAGCTGTGTGAGGTGGTGTATTGTGTTTCGCAAGCAGGTCGCCGTCAGGGTGGCCTGCAATCCACAAGTCTCCGGTAGCCACGTCGACGTCGATGTTGTCAACTAATGAACACACTGAAACCACCTAAACACACAAACGTACACCTAAACACACATTCTTACCAATCAATTTATATCAAAACGCACAACGTGGGAAACAAAATAAACAATGTAAATGATTACTTAATAACAAATCATATGGTAAGATAGAATATAATGAAGACATTTGCTTTAAAAAGGAATACACGTGAAGTTGTACATTTGTCAGTGTCTTTCCCTGTGAACATTTTACAAAATAAAAATAAGTGCCATTCTTAGGAAAAAGCAAGTATACATAACTACAACAAAATCATTTGCCGTGATACAGAAGTATTTTTGCGTATATATAATATATTTGTTTAAGAGTAGTTATTAACGTAATGATGCTTTAATACACATATTGACGTTATGTTAACAAGCGAATATTTAGTGAGTTCCATAATGCTATGCCCAGTACAGGTATGAACGCTATACAGCGCTCATATTTGTAGACAAATCTGTTCTCATAAATTGATGCGTTCTACGTGCAGAGTATGAAGATATAACCTTTACAAATAACCGTTGAAGGTCGTTTGGTAAAACATTTTGAAAGGCATCAAACATAAATAAAACAGTTTTAACATAAATTTCCACAATGCATTTCACATTATTGTACTTCTAGTAAATAGTTCAGTAATCGGTGCTTATAAGTACATAACTGGTTTAAACATAAAGGAAACCGTTAGTCGCATATATACGAAATATATCCAACAGCTAAGACACTTTGAGAATCGATACGTTTAATCCTGAAGAGTTTTAGACAGGAGGTGCTACCTGGATCAGTTTCAAAGTGTTGTCCGCCTTTCTGGCGTAGACGTTCACGCGTTTCTCAGGTACAGGAATCTGCAAAATGTGGCACATCGCAATTATATATTATTACAAAATGTCGGTGTTACGTTCGTACTTTCTATCATTCACTCTAACGCATAGCTGAAAAAGTAAATTGGTAGTCACGCCTAGGCTATCTATTAGACACCACACCTAGCGTATATATGACAAATATTACTGCATTTTGTTGCGTGTCTCGTTACTGATCATTCTTCAGATGTGAGTAAACCTGGATGGAAAAATTGCAATAAATAGCGGCCAATTATCTCAGCAGAAATTGATACAATCGTTGTGCCAAAAAAGTTTAAACTACATGCTGATGAGTGATTCAAAATCTATGTATGACCAAAATCAGGATTAACTACAATAAGCTGATGCTTCTTCGCTGCAACCAACTTGTCAACGGTCTACAGAAAAACTGTTCTTCCGCCAGCTAAAGATGCAGAAGGTCCACAAATCCTCAAAAAGAAACCAGCAATGGTGGACCTGTTTCGAATCGCTGCGGAATTGCCCATCAATAGCTACATAGAAGCAATTGCTTCAATAGAACAGTGTGTTTAAGAAGACAAGGTTATTCAGCCAGTCAACACTAGAGGAAACCAACACACTCACGAAAAACGATAGGACTAGACGACATATTTGAGCGTCGCCCAATGTGGTTTGTTTGAATGATTAAGTCATCGCTCTCGGCAGTTTGCCGCTATTCCGCCGTACGTGCAGTTATTCCGTCACTGATATAATCAAC
This sequence comes from Ridgeia piscesae, assembly GCA_025642075.2. Lineage (NCBI taxonomy): Eukaryota > Metazoa > Annelida > Polychaeta > Sabellida > Siboglinidae > Ridgeia > Ridgeia piscesae. The sequence goes on along the minus strand of JAODUO010000105.1, from coordinate 390,540 downwards.
CGTTTATCAAGCATTCTTCCTTGCGTGCATTATAACATTATTGCACAAGTTATATCATACTATAGGTGTGTCGGATATTCGATATGTAATTTTAAGTCACCAACTGTGTTTGCGTAATATTATCCTATGTTACCAGTTCGACTTCACTGTGAGACTCAGACGAACATAAGCGAGCTAACTGCACACGTCAGTCGTGCTGTTTCGATTTGCTCTGGCTGCGGTCGTCCGCTGCTTGGTCTGTTTCAAGCTCTTCGGCCAACTCAACTATGCTGCGACTTGTTCACATTGTGTGTACATTTGGCTGCATGACACTCTCGTGCAGCCAGTTTGCGTAAGTTCTACGTCACGATTGCTCTTTTCGACTTTGGGTAGGTGATGGTAATTGTTTCGTAACTAGCGTACGGCCAATAGTGTGGTGTCTCCCTTTATATATTGATATTGTATTAGCCTTTAATTTCTTTAGTATGTCTACAGTTCATAGCCACCAAGCACTATACGAACCATGCGTGGGCATTCTGAAACCTACACATCGTGAAATCACACTTTCAGGTGGACGTTTTCTACGCACCCGGAGAGAAGCAACCACCATTTATAATATATATAATTATAAATTATATCCTACATCTTAAATATAAACTAGCTTATGTGTTCGTGCTTCAGCAAAGATGGCCAAATTCATCATCATCACCATAATCAAATGAGTGCGGAGGTGGATAATGTGGTGTATTCTTGCCTGAAATGTTATGTAGCCGCATTTATGGTATTTGCATGAAGCAGAAAATAGTATACTGTAGTAACTAAACTTAAGAACGAATGTCTGACAACTGAAAAGATGATTGGTAAGAGTCTTTTATTACGTAGTCGTATAATACAGCAGATAAATTAAAAACAAAAAGCATACGATCGATTCAATTTCCGGTAGCCAGCAGAGCCGAATCAGTTTCCAGTAGATGTTTGTACAGAGAATTATAACAAAAACAATAATTATATTTTAGAGTGACTGGTTGCTGCCAACCAATAGATCAGCAATTAATTAGCATTGTCTCGTCGTTTTATCTATGGTCATATATGTAGCATTATGTCGGACGATGACTGTAGTTCTTGTGTTTCAATAATTATTTAATTGTGGTGTCTTTTAGATACCGGCGCAGGTGACATACATACGCTACCAAATGGACTGACCTTTATCACATCTGTAAGTTCGGATAGCAATTGGTGATATTTTTATTCCAATTACAATATTTAACATGCGACCGTATTAAAACAGATATACCACAAGTGATGTTACGGCAAATGTTTTGATGACGATGATATCTTCCGGCTTATGTGCATCCGTCTTCACCAAGAATTAATTAACTTCAAACACACCTTCATATATTTTGTTAGCCATAATAAGTGTTATCAAATAGAAAACCGTAGTAAACCAATAACACGCGGGTTAACACAATAATGTACAAATGTTCCATAAAAGAATGAAACTATAAAACCAATAATAATATCGTATATGTCGCTGGACAGGGCTTGAATCGAAAGAAACAGGGCAAGATCCTTCTGTTTGACTTGAAGAAGCCTAGATGCAGGGCCCGCAAACTCGACATTGTGGGCGATTTCGACAAAGACACATTAAATCCCTTCGGCTTAAGCGTTTGGGAAGACGCAAATTGTGGTAAGATAACTTCCGTATAGAACGTTTTCTTTCATACTGATATATATATATATATATATATATATATATATATATATATATATATATATATATATATATATATATATATATATATATATATATATGCTGGCGCCAGTAGCATTACCTACAGTCATAGAGTTGTGAACCGTACGTAAACATAGTTGTTTGTTATTTGGTTTTGTTGTAACATTGTACACTTATAAATTAATTATAGAAAATCATCGTGGTCGTGACTTTCCTTTAATATTATATGTATATATTTGGCATCTGTCTGTCTTGTCTTGTCATGGTTTGTGCCCCAATGATTCTCAGTTCGGTGATATGCATCGCCAGGTATAACTAAGAAGTCCGACTCGGGCGTAGCAATCTCTACCGCATCTCAGCAATACATACGCAGTTGGCTGTGAAAACTATGCAGCATTGACACACTTCTGCTTGTGGTGATCCCTACTCTTAGCCTGTTGTGTCCTTCTACTATCGTCTGTCTTTCTAACGTAGATATGGTAGGCCAACGGTGCGTGTCCCAGTGACAAGTTCATCACGGGGATACCTTTAGGTATACGGCCAATGGCCTTTTGATGGAAGTGACCAAGCCATCGCAGACGTCGCCGGCTTAATAGTGTGTACATGCTGGTGCATGAAGCAGGTTCTAGGATTTGTGTGTGTGTGTCTGTGTGTGTGTGTGTGTGTATGTGCGTGCGTGCGAGCGTGTGCGTGTGCGTGTGCGCGTGCGCGTGCGCGTGCGCGTGCGCGTGCGCGTGCGTGCGCGTGCGCGTGCGCGTGCGCGTGCGCGTGCGCGTGCGCGTGCGCGTGCGCGTGCGCGTGCGCGTGCGCGTGCGCGTGCGCGTGCGCGTGCGCGTGCGCGTGCGCGTGCGCGTGCGCGTGCGCGTGCGTGTGCGTGTGCGTGTGCGTGTGCGTGTGCGTGTGCGTGTGCGTGTGCGTGTGCGTGTGCGTGTGCGTGTGCGTGTGCGTGTGCGTGTGCGTGTGCGTGTGCGTGTGCGTGTGCGTGTGCGTGTGCGTGTGCGTGTGCGTGTGCGTGTGCGTGTGCGTGTGCGTGTGCGTGTGCGTGTGCGTGTGCGTGTGCGTGTGCGTGTGCGTGTGCGTGTGCGTGTGCGTGTGGTGTGCGTGTGCGTGTGCGTGTGCGTGTGCGTGTGCGTGTGCGTGTGCGTGTGCGTGTGCGTGTGCGTGTGCGTGTGCGTGTGCGTGTGCGTGTGCGTGTGCGTGTGCGTGTGCGTGTGCGTGTGCGTGTGCGTGTGCGTGTGCGTGTGCGTTTTGCAGACAAAACCTACCTATTTGTGACCAACAAACCGCGCAACCTGACGTACACTGTTGAGAAGTTTTATTTCGACAAGAAGTGTCTAAAGTTGTACCATATTAGAACATACGAGTATCCGACATTTACTCGGTTAGTGCTGGTGAATCAACATATACACTTATTAATGTTTAATTATGGCTTTCAGGAACCAGTATATCAATTTAACGAGCCGTGTTGGTCATGTTGGATTCTATTCATAATTTACGTTGGAAACCGCCCGTTATACTAGACTAGACATTTTGTCAATAAGTCTCTCTAATAATAATAATAATAATAATAATAATAATAATAATAATAATAATAATATATATATATATATATATATATATATATATATATATATATATATATATATATATATATATATATATGGCAATATATGCACAGTAAAATTGCATATTAATATTAACAAATGATTTTGCAAGATTTTACAAGATAGCCACCTAGAGCTTCAACTCTAGATGGCAGGTGGACTAGGAAGCCATTTGGCTTATCGAGAGTCCAACCTATCTATCTAAGTATACCCCGCCCGTCTTAGGTATATGTCGATTTTATTTTTAAATATATTAACACTACTAGCACCTACACAATCAGCTGATAATCTGTTCCATTCGTTTACTGTTCTTTGTGAAAATGAAAATTTTCTAATACCCAGTCTACACTGCTTCTTTGCTAATGTAACTTCATGTCCTCTAGTCCTTCTCTCTTCCTTGACTGAAAAAAATATTTCTGTCAATATTTTCATACTCATTCAATATTTTAAACACCTCAATCTGATCTCCTCTCAATCTTCTGGTTTCTAATGTTGTTAAACCACATTCTTTTAGACGAATTTCATAACTAATATTCCTGATTTTTATATCATTTTGGTTGCTCTCCTTTGTACTCTTTCTAGCATATCAATATCCTTCTTGCGATATGGCCTCCATGCTTGTATACAATATTCTAAGTGAGGCCTAACTATTGTTTTATACAGCGGTATTATTAGTTCTTTTTCTTTGTACACTATATTTCGCCTAATTAATCCAAGAATTTGGTTTCCCTTCGCTGCTGCAATTCCACACTGCTCTGATACCTTCATGTCAGCAGTAATAGTTAACCCTAAGTCCTTTTCCTTTAAGGTAGTATTTAGTACAGTACCACCTATTGTATATTGTGCATCTTCATTCCCATGTCCTGTATGGAGGCACTTACACTTTCCAAAATTAAACAGCATTTGCCACTTCTCAGACCATTCTATCAACTTATTAAGATCATCTTGTAAATGCTGTCTATCTGCATCACTTTTAATTTTCCTAAACACTTTTGTGTCGTCCGCAAACTTCAACACCGTGCTTGTTATGTCATCATCCAAATCATTGATATATAATTAAGAATAAAATAGGTCCCAGTACTGATCCCTGCGGTACTCCACTCAAAACCGATTTCCAGTTTGAAACCTCCCCATCAACTACTACTCTTTGTCTTCTATCAATAAGCCATTTTTCTATCCAGTTGATCATACCATTTCCTATGCCATGGGCCTTTAGTTTAAATAGTAGTCTTTGGTGTGGCACTTTGTCAAAAGCTTTTTTTAAATCCAAATAGATTATATCTACTGGTGATCCCTCATCTACCCACTTTGTGACATCTTCCAAAAAACATAACATATTTGTTAAGCATGACCTCGCTTTTAAAAACCCATGTTGAGATGGGTTTATCAATTTATTTTTAACAAGAAAATCAACCAGGTGATCTTTAATTAGTCTTTCTAATAGTTTGCAAATCACCGATGTTAAACTCACTGGTCTATAGTTCTCTGACTTGTTTCTCGAATTTTTTTTAAATAATGGTATAATGTTTGCTTCTTTCCATTCTAACGGAACTATTCCCTCCTCTAATGACAAATTGAACACAGTTCAACCTATCTACCTAAATGTACCCCGCCTTTCTTAGGTATATGCCGATTAAATTTTTAAACATATTTACACTACTAGCACCTACACAATCAGCTGATAATCTGTTCCATTCATTTACTGTTCTTTGTGAAAATGAGAATTTTATAATATTTAGTCTATATTGCCTCTTTGCCAATGTAACTCCATGTCCTCTAGTCCTTCTCTCTTCCGTAACCGATAAAAAAATATTTCTGTAAATATTTTCATAGCCATTCAATATTTTAAACACTTCTATCTGATCTCCTCTCAATCGCCTGGTTTCAAGTGTTATTAAACCACATTCTTTTAGACGCATTTCAAAACTAATATTCCTGAGTTTTGGTCTCATCTTGGTTGCTCTCCTTTGTACTCTTTCTAGTGTATCAATATCCTTCTTGCGATAAGGCCTCCATGCCAGTGTGTAATATTTTCTGAGGCCTAACTAGAGTTTTGTACCGCGGTATTATTAGTTCTTTTTCCTTGTACACCATATTTCGCCTAATTAATCCAAAAATTTGGTTTCCCTTCGCTGCTGCAATTCCACACCGCTCTGACAATTTCATATTAAAGCGGAACCCTAAGTCCGTTTACCTTACGTTAGTATTTAGTAAAGTACCACCCATTGTATGTTGCGCGTCTTCTTTCCCATGTCCTGTGAGGAGGCGCTTAGACTTCCCAAAATTGAAACAGCATTTGCCACTTCTCAGACAATTCGGTCATCTTATTAAGATCATCTTGTAATTCCTGTCTATCTGCATCACTTCTAATTTTTCTAAACTCTTTGGTATCTTCCGCAAACTTCAACACCTTGCTTGTTATATCATCATCCAAATCATTTTTATATATTATATTAAGAATATAATATGTTCCAATACTCCTCCCTGCGGTACTCCACTCAAAACCGATTTCCAGTTTGAAACCTCCCCATCAACCACCACTTTTTGTATTCTATCAATAAGCCATTTTTCTATCCAGTTAATTATATCATTTCCTATGCCATGGGCCGTTAGGTTAAGTAGTAATCTTTGATGTGGCACTTTGTCAAAGGCTTTTTAAATCTAGGTATATTATATCTACTGGTGATCCCTCATCTACCCACTTTGTGACATCTTCCAAAAAGCAAAATATATTTGTTAAGCATGACCTCGTGTTTAGAAACCTATGTTGAGATGGGTTTATCAAGTTATTTTTATCAAGAAAATCAACTAGGTGATCTTTAATTAGTCTTTCTACTATTTTGCAAATCACCGATGTTAAAGTCACTGGTCTGTAGTTCTCTGTTTTTTTTCTTGAACCTTTTTTTAAATAATGGTATGATGTTTGCTTCTTTCCATAAAGTAATACAACACATCATCGCATCTAAACGTCGCACTTTCTGATATCAACATTAGATCTCTAAGCTACATATTTTTAAGCTGTAGCAATAATACTAACAGGCTTTCTTGTGGAAATAATCCTAACAGGATTTCTCGGGCGCTATCTTTATAAATGGTGAATATTAAAAAAAATGGCGGATATTACAGAAGTCAATCAAAGTCAAAAGTAATACAATTTAAACTTATATCTGTCTAGTACGTTGATATTGATCGTGGAACAACGGTTGATTCATTTTTGGAGGAAACAGGAAAACAAGTCTACAAAAAGCCAAATATATGAAACGAAACGATGACATTTTTATTGTCTTTTTTATACTGTCCAAGCCAATTCGGCAATCGTTAAGGTCACCGGAGATAAACCCTGACCGACACAGCCCTAGTTTCTCATTTACCTTAGTTCAAACAAAGAAGTCAGAAGGAGACAGGGCAACCTCCTTTTGGAATATACCCAAACTGGGAGCCTTGTCAAAACTGGGGAAAGCTTAATTTGAATACGTCTCTACGTGCAGGAAGCTGACGGAACTGAAAGGGATGATTGGATATATTTTTTAATAAGACAGGTAGGGGTGAGGATCAATATCAGCATGGTTGTGGATTATATTTGAAAACATAGTTAGTTGTTACTTATTACGTCTTAAATCTAAAGACTTCCACTGGATATGATTTAAAATGGAAATGACACTGCTGGTATTGTGGTCTATGTCGGTGACATATCTCGCAGCCTCTCACTGCTCAGCTTCTAGTTTATTTACTTGATCCTTGTGATGCGGATTCCAGACGGTTCTATAATATTCAATATTGTTTCTTACCATTCCTTTGTAGGCATTATTTTTAGTTTATTCAGTGGCCGACTTCAAATTCATGACGTCTAATGTGAAACATTTCGGCATCAACTTTGTGGCTCTAGATAATGTAGTTCGTAAGATATAAAAATAATAGGCTTAGTGGGACGCCATCTTTAAAAATTACGGGTACATGGATATCGATGAAGATCACAAGAACAATTTATGAAATACACTGCAAGTCCAGGAATAATGATACGTAATAATGCTTGTTGTCACTTGTTTTAGATATGTATACTTGGCGGAAGCCGGAGGTGAACGTGTGAATGTTTACGCCAGGAAGTCAAACAACCGGCTGCGATTGTTGCAGGTAACACAAGGCGTATAACAACTCAGAGACATAGGCTACACTTATTAAGGACGGTCGTGAGTCACTTGGTAGAAATGTTAGGAAGGAATGTTAGATAATCGACTGATGTACTGGCCGTTTCACTATCACATTGCAACATTAAATTGATGAACTGTTAATTTGATATTTAACACAAAATGTGTGTGTGTGTGTGTGCGTGCGTGCGTGCGTGCGTGCGTGCGTGCGTGCGTGCGTGCGTGCGTGTGTGCGTGTGTGTGTATTCCCGCAAACTCTGTTTCTGCATATACTAAGTTAAAACTAATCAAGGAAAGGAAAAGCCAGATAAGCAGTTGATATGACTGTGTCAATTTTATATTAATATATTTAATTTCTCTTCTTTGGCCACTTGCGGGCCCACTGAAGAGATCATCATATCATACCGCAGAGGAAATTCAGTCTATTTATTTCCCACCGTCTCAAAGTTCCACTGAACAGTTTAAAAAATACACATCGTAAAACACTTCGAAATATGAACATTACAATAAAATTACCTGTGTTATGTCCATTTTCTAGCAAAGAACAAGGCCAGCTACAATTCGACGTCAGCGCAGCTCACTACCTTTCAGCACGCACTGAAACGTAGTGAGTACTAACTACCACTATTTTTTTTAATATAATCAAACCCTGTGTATTTGTCCAAAATAATGCAGCGGTACTTTATTGCATACACCACCTCTACAGCATGTTATAAACATACAAGTTGTCTAGTTGAGGACAAGTTAGTGATCCGTTTTCTTCTTTTCATTGTGCTACAACCTGTCTACGCTGCAGTAGTTGCATACCCAGCCAAATTCCATTATTAGGTCACGAGACCAGATTAAAACAATTACAATAATCAATTTTACATGGTTGTGACCGTACTAAGTGTGTTACATTTCCTTTGTCTTAGATGGTTCCAGTGCATTCGTTCCTCAACCATATCACCGTTGACCTGGCTACAGGAGACTTGTGGGTGGCTGGACACGCCGACTTAAAAATGCTTTTTAAAGATCATACCAAACCGCCTCATACAGCCCCATCACCATCGCAGGTACAGAGACCAAGGCTAACTTATTATGTAAGAGAGGAGAGAGGGAGGGAGGATGGATGGCGGAGGGACGAAGGAATGAATGGAGGAGGGATCGAGGGAGGGAAGGAATCAGTGAGGGAGGGAGGATGAATGAGTGATTGAGTGATTGAGTGATTGAGTGATTGAGTGATTGAGTGATTGAGTGATTGAGTGATTGAGTGATTGAGTGATTGAGTGATTGAGTGATTGAGTGATTGAGTGATTGAGTGAGTGAGTGAGTGAGTGAGTGAGTGAGTGAGTGAGTGAGTGAGTGAGTGACCGAATGAGCGAGTGAGCGAGTGAGTAAGTGGGTGGGTGGGTGGGAGGGTGGGTGGGTGGGTGAGTGAGTGAGAGGAGAGAGTGAGAGTGAGTGAGTGAGTGAGTGAATGAGTGAGTGAGTGAGTGAGTGAGTGAGTGAGTGAGTGAGTGAGTGAGTGAGTGGTGGTGAGTGAGTGAGTGACTGAGTAAGAGAGATAGTGAGTGATTGAGTGATTGAGTGATTGAGTGATTGAGTGATTGAGTGATTGAGTGATTGAGTGATTGAGTGATTGAGTGATTGAGTGATTGAGTGATGTGAGTGAGTGAGTGAGTGAGTGAGTGACCGAATGAGCGAGTGAGCGAGTGAGCGAGTGAGTGAGTGAGTGGGTGGGTGGGTGGGTGGGTGGGTGGGTGAGTGAGTGAGTGAGTGAGTGAGTGACTGAGTGAGTGAGTGAGTGAGGGAGTGAGTGAGTGAGTGAGTGAGTGAGTGAGTGAGTGAGTGAGTGAGTGAGTGAGTGAGTGAGTGAGTGAGTGAGTGAGTGAGTGAGTGAGTGAGTGAGTGAGTGAGTGAGTGAGTGAGTGAGTGAGTGAGTGAGTGAGTGAGTGAGTGAGTGGGTGAGTGGGAGAATATGTGTGCCATATCTCCATAAGTATTTCTTATCAGTGATATACATTTTTTCTGATATCCCATAGTGCTGTAGAAGCCGCCACAGTGTATCTCTGTCGAGGCTAACGAATGCCTTCTCGTAATCTACAGGGATGAGTCCCATTCCATGGCCTGTACAACAATGATTCGCAGTGTTGCTATTTGGTCGGAGTATGATCTGCCTTTACGGAAGCAATCTTGGTGATCTCTGAGCTTGACATCCACCTGAAACTAATGTGGAGAGCAAATCAAATCGAAATTATCACCAAACTGAGAACATTCAATTCAAATGTCAAGGCAGTTTTACTTCATGGATCGGAGACATGGCGAAGTACATAGAGGACACTAAAAAGAATACAGACCTTCATCAACAAATGCCTGAGCAGAATCGTCTGTCTGTCTGTCTGTCTGTCTATCTGTCTGTCTGTCTGTCTGTCTCAATTGTGTATAATAATAGTAACATTAGCTATGATACCAGGTCGACATCACTGTGAGACGTCGCCCAAAGTGGTTCGTTTGAATGATCAAGTCATCCCTCTCGGCAGTTGGCCGCTGTTCCGTCGGACGTGCAGTTATTCAGTCACTGATATAATCAACCATTTATCAAGCATTCTTCCTTTCGTGCAACGTATCAGTATCACATAAGTTATATCATACAATAGGTGTGGCGGACATTCGATAGGTAATTTTTAAGTCACCAACTTTGTTTGCGTAATATTATCCTATGTTACCAGTTCGACTTCACTGTGAGACTCAGATGAACATAAGCGAGCTAACTGCACACGTTAGTGGAGCTGTTTCGATTTGCTCTGGCTGCTGTCGTCCGCTGCTCGGTCTGTTTCAAGCTCTTCGGCCAACTCAACTATGCTGCGACTTGTTCACATTGTGTGTACAGTTGGCTACATGACACTCTCATGCAGCCAGTTTGCGTAAGTTCTATATAATGAATGTTACGTTCGGATTTTGGTTAGTGATGGTAATTGTTTCGTATCTAGTGTATGACAAATGTTGCGGTGTTTCCCTTTACTCATTGATACTCTTTCGGCATTTAATGTCTGTAATATGTCTACAGTACTTACCTACCAAACACTATACGAACCATGCATGACTCACAAACATATATATATATATATATATATATATATATATATATATATATATATATATATATATATATATATATATTAGGGACTTATACTTTCAGATGGACGTTGTCTATGTACCCGGGGGAATGCAATCACCAGCCAGGCCCCTGTAAGCTAGTGCCAGGCATCGGTAAGATGACATATCTTATATATTAAATATACACGTAAATGTGTATAAACTGTCTTACACCCATTCGTGAAGCAACAAACAATGGACAGTAAATGGCACCATATAAATATTCTTAACTTGCACTTGTTCCCATGACCAGTCGTGGCATTGCAGGCTGGAAACAAGAGTATTATTAACGAAATCCATGAAGGAATATTGACAAATCACTGATTAAGGTGAAGCAATAAAAAAACAAATAATTGATACATAAGTAGATGTTTTAATTCGTAATTTTATAATACAACACAAAATGCATACAATCGATACAGTTTCCGGTTGGCAGCAGAGCCGACACTGTGTCCAGTAGATGTGATACACGGAGTTATAATTAAAACAAAATAATTTGCAATTCTCCATTATTAGTGTTCAACATAAGTAGATAGAATGAATCAATGACGTGACATATGACAACACATAACATTACCTATTGACAATATTATAGATATATGTTTAATGTTTTAGACATATTACAATAATAGCAAGCAATTAATTAGCATGTTACGTCGATTTTGTGACTGCAAATCTTGTATTTCTATTATTTGTATGTTGTTTTGGGGATTTTTGTTCACTGTTTCATTCTTGTGTCTGCTAGATACCGGGGCGGCTGACATACATACGCTACCAAATGGACTAACTTTTATCACATCAGTAAGTTCGGTTAGCAATGTACGACAGTTACTATTGTAACTACTATGTATTAATAGTAGAGCAGTGTAAATATAATTTGCATAGTTTTGTGAGAGAAGAAATTGTATTATGTCAGGTTTTGTTATAACGATAATATCCTGCGTATAATGTGCATCAGTTTCCACCAAAGATTCACATCATTTCAAACCCAGCTTCTTAAATTATGTTAGCCTTAATAATCATTATCAAGAAAACACCGTAGTAAAGCAACATCACGCGTGGAAGTACAACAATGAGAAATATGCCAAAGAAATTAGCAAAACAACTATAATTTTCATTGTATCTGTTGTGGACAGGGTTTGGATCAAAAGACACCAGGCAGAATCTTCCTGTTTGACTTCAAGAAGCCTAGAAGCGGGGCCCAGGCGCTCGACATTGTGGGCGATTTCAACAGGAAGAAGTTCTCTCCCCTCGGTATCAGCGTTTGGGAAGACACAAATCGTAGTAAGGCAACTTCCGGTATAAAATGTTTTCTTTCCGACTGTTAGATATGTTGTCGCAACGATTAATATTACATATTCGGAGTCATATGATTTTTTAAACTGCGTGTAGATCTAGCTGCTTCATATTCGCTTGATATTTATTGCCGTTCTAATACTGTGCATATTTTACCGATTAAGTTAAAATGATAGCGTTCATGTCGTGCCTTTTATATTAGTTATTATTTACTTTGACGTTTGTGTCTTGCAGACAACATCTACCTATTTGTGGTCAGCAACACCGGAGAAGGGTATACTGTGGAGAAGTTTTCTTTTGACAAGACGAACATAAAGTTGTACTATATTCGAACGTACCACAATCCGACATTCACTCGGTCAGTACTGCTAATTCAACATGTTTACTTACCGTTTAAACTACGGACATGTAGTCTGTCAGAAAGGAGTGTTTTGTATATATATATATATATATATATATATATATATATATATATATATATATATATATATATATATTGATATATATTATATATATATGATGTATGTTGTGATGTTGTATGTGTGTGTGTGTTGTGGGTGTGAATATATATTGTGTGTGTGTGTGTGTGTGTGTGTGTGTGTGTGTGTGTGTGTGTGTGTGTGTGTGTGTGTGTGTGTGTGTGTGTGTGTGTGTGTGTGTGTGTGTGTGTGTGTGGTGTGTGTGTGTGTGTGTGTGTGTGTGTGTGTGTGTGTGTGTGTGTGTGTGTGTGTGTGTGTGTGTGTGTGTGTGTGTGTGTGTGTGTGTGTGTGTGTGTGTGTGTTGTGTGCGTATGTATGTATGTATGTATGTATGTATGTATGTATGTATGTATGTATGTATGTATGTATGTATGTACCTTAAATGTAAATTAATCTTTGAAATCAACTACGCATATGGGCTAAAAAGGTGAAGTTGGGTGCGAAAACAACTGTGGTGACATTTCAGAAAAAATTGCAGTGCAATAAATCTGTTTCACTAAAACGTATGTATTGAGCAATTTTCTATTAGGGGTGATAATTGTCTGCTTGATATGTCACAGTAATATTTGTTTATAAAATAGGTGCATTCCTTATAACATAACTACTATGATCTTTTCACATTATTACCTAATGCAAAATTTCCCTCATGAATGCTGATGTTAGTAACGTGTAACGTGTGCGACTACGTGTTTCATATCATTTAAAGTATGACTGATTACAAATATTTTAAGAATATCCATATATGTTTACGAATAAACAAAAATAGAATTTCATAGAAATGTCCATGTATTGTCCTGGACAACTTTGACCTTCGCCTGATCTTGATTTTGAACTGACAAATATACATCAGAATTGGTTTATTGATACCCAAATACCCCTAAAAAGAGTTATTATACATAATTATAAGACAATAAGTTCTAAAGTATTGTTACGATATGACCAGTGATCATCTTGCAAATTACCAGAGTTGCTCAAAATTGTCGTTTGGGCAATCAAGCTGAAGTTGTTCTAGGACAGGGTTTAGATACATTTTTGGTACATTGAGAAGTATTTTGCTTTCTCAACAAACCTCATCTTTTTGGCCGTATGCGTGGTTGATTTCAAAATGTGTTTTGGCCACCCTAATATATGTATGTATATGTGTTTTAAAGAAATAAAATACGTTTTTAAATAAATTAATATTAAAGGTAGAAGACCTAAAGTTACAAAAACTAAAACATTATTACAAATACAGAGAGTAAACTAAATTCGTTGTATCTCTTAGTGATCGAATACATATTTTATTATAATCACTGTTTTCTTGTGTTGCTTTAGCCTTTTCGATATATTTGCGACGGGAGAAGACAGTTTCTATTATGTCAACATGTATAAGTTCAACTTAGCTTTGGAGCTACGACGCCATCTTCGCCTTGGCACAGTCGGTTACTACGATGGCACCAGGTGTCGCATTATCCTGAAGAGACTCGGGCTTCCGGTTGGCATAGCCTCGTCTCCAGATGGCAAGTAAGTGCCCGCTGCTTCGTTGTGTATCCGATGGTTGATTGTTTAGGTTAGACCCATAAATCAATATGAAGCTTTGTGGTCTGACATCACATAAATAGAGTATTGCCGAGCTAAACAATCTGAGAAATCAAATGGCTACAACCTTCTGATATTAGTATGCATAACACATTATGTTCTTACCACTGCATATTTATACAAATGTGACACAAATTAGAATACTTATAGCAATTGGCCGCTCTCAATAAAATCCTACAATTAATGTTCAGTAAATATGACAGTAAACATGTTAGAAATTTGTCAGTATAGGCATGAATTATATATGTAATGGTAGGTATGTATGTGATCCTTAATACTGTTTGCTCTAACCTGCTGTAGATATATATACCTGGCGGAGAGTGGAGGTGAACGTGTGAATGTATACGCCAGAATGTCAAACAACAGGCTGCGATTGTTGCAGGTAACACAAGGCGTATAACAACTCAGAGACACAGGCTACACTTATTAAGGACGGTAGTGAGTCAAATTGGTGAAAATCTAAGGGAACATTTTACAAGTGTAAGGAAATAATTTACAAAACGAAATGTTCAAGTGATGAAACGCAAATTTTAGAATGACTGAGTGAGTGTCGTCCATTCCTGCGAACACTTGTCTCTGCATATATTATGTTACACGTAACCATCGAGAGACAAAGCTAGATCAGATATACCCACTGTAGTATTGTGGTATTAAACAATTTTAAACATTAAACAAAATGTGCATGTACATGCGTGTGTGGTGTATGCGTATTCGTGTGCGAGAACGCAAAATATGGCTATCCAAGTATTTAACCATCCCATCCTACCTATTTGCTACCACTGCGGCTTCCAATTGGACGACTAATCCAACACAACCTGTAATAAGCTCAATATGTTATTTCTACCATTTGAAAACATTCACATTCGCCATATGAAAAAAGAGTGACCAGTTTCCTTCATCTGATTATAGTATACGCTAGATATGCTGCAGTAGTTGTGTATTACCCAACCAAGGTCCTGTTTACGGGTTATAAATTTGTTACAATTCATATGTTTTAGGAGGTTCCAGTTTGTTCAGTCCTCAACGGAGTCACCGTTGACATGGTTACGGGAGATGTGTGGTTGGCTGGACACGCTGACATCGAATTGGTTTTGAAATACCACTTAACACGGCCTCACACCGCCATATCACCATCGCAGGTACATATATACATAATGATATGTTATATAGCACAACTGTAGTGGCGTGGCACCGACACTGCAATATACCTGTTCAATTCCGCGGTAACACGACTAAGTGAGTGATTGAGTGGATGAGTGGGTGAGTGGGTGGGTGAGTGGTGAGTGGGTGAGTGGGTGAGTGGGTGAGTGGGTGAGTGGGTGAGTGGGTGAGTGGGTGAGTGGGTGAGTGGGTGAGTGGGTGAGGGTGTGAGTGGGTGAGTGGGAGAGTGGGTGATTGGGTGAGTGGGTGAGTGAGTGAGTGAGTGAGTGAGTCATTGAATGAATGAATGAATGAATGAATGAATGAATGAATGAGTGAGTGAGTGAGTGAGTGAGTGAGTGAGTGAGTGAGTGAGTGAGTGAGTGAGTGAGTGAGTGAGTGAGTGAGTGAGTGAGTGAGTGAGTGAGTGAGTGAGTGAGTGAGTGAGTGAGTGAGTGAGTGAGTGAGTGAGTGAGTGAGTGAGTGAGTGAGTGAGTGAGTGAGTGAGTGAGTGAGTGAGTGAGTGAGTGAGTGAGTGAGTGAGAGAGATAGAATGACAAAGAGAAAGAGAAGGGGACGTGGACGTGGACGTGGACGTGGACGTGGACGTGGACGTGGACGTGGACGTGGACGTGGACGTGGACGTGGACGTGGACGTGGACGTGGACGTGGACGGGGACGGGGACGGGGACGGGGACGGGGACGTGGACGTGGACGTGGACGTGGACGTGGACGTGGACGTGGACGTGGACGTGGACGTGGACGTGGACGTGGACGGGACGTGGACGGGACGGGACGGGGACGGGGACGGGGACGGGGACGGGGACGGGACGGACGGAGGACGGGGACAGGACGGGACGGGACGGGACGGGACGGGACGGGACGGGACAGGGACGGACAGGGACGGGGACGGGGACGGAGGACGGGGACGAGGGACAGGACGGGGACGGGGACGGGAGACGGGACGGACAGGACGGACAGGGACAGAGGACGGAGGACAGGGACGGGGACAGGGACGGGGACAGGGGACGGGACGGGGACGGGGACGGGGACGGGGACGGGACAGGGACGGGGACAGGAGGACGGGACGGGACAGGGACGGACGGGGACGGGACGGGGACGGGACAGGGACGGGGACAGGGACAGGGACGGGACGGGGACGGACGGGACGGGACGGGGACAGGGACGGGGACGGGACGGGACGGGGACGGAGGACGGAGACGGGACGGGACGGGACGGGACGGGGACGGGGACGGGACGGGGACGGGGACGGGGACGGGAGGACGGGACGGGACGGGACGGGGACGGGGACGAGGGACGACGGGACGGGGACGGGGACGGGACGGACGGGGACGGGGACGGGGACGGGGACGGGGACGGGGACGGGGACGGGGACGGGGACGGGGACGGGGACGGGGACGGGGACGGGGACGGGGACGGGGACGGGACGGGGACGGGGACGGGACGGGACGGGACGGGACGGGGACGGGGACGGGGACGGGGACGGGGACGGGGACGGGGACGGGGACGGGGAATCGGAATGAGGGAGTGAGCGAGTGAAACAGAGACACAGGAGACAGAGAGACTGAGAGAGAGCATGTGTTTGGAAGCGTGTGAGTGAGCAGGCCTACGTTTGTTCATACGCATGTGTACGCATGTAAACGTGGACTATTTAATTTTACACATTTATTTATATTTGTTTTTGTATGCTTGATCGTTGTATGTTCTAACTCTTTTTCAATTATTTAAAAATGAAATCATAACCTGTCGCTCTTAGGTGTTTCGGCTGACGACGTGTGACGGCGGCTCCAGGGTGACAGACGTGGAGGAGGTGTACTACAACGACGGACGACAATTCTCAGGGTCAAGCTCTGTTGTCCGCTACGGCCGAACCCTGCTCATTGGCAGCCTTCACACGAAATTGCTTCTTTGCAACATTATCTCATGTTAGATATTGTAGATGTTGTCACTGATTAAATACTGTTGCCAACTGTTTGCTACGTTGAAGTACAGACTGTAGCCGCTAACCTCTATTTACCGTACGATATACCTAAGATTGCAGCCGTCACTTTCAATTCCTTGAACCTCACGCCGCTTATAACTGCAGTAGAATGTTGGTTATCAGGTCTGCATTTTTGCATGAATTGTAGTTTCATATAACAAGGTATCTGATTACACTATAAACAGGGCTTATTTCACTGTTTAAATCACCAATTGTTTTGTACATTATGTGTTGAGTTCATGAAAGGCCCAGCTCCCGTAATTGGGCCCTTTTAGAATTAACCTATGAATACTCCCTAGAGGACACCACTAGTCCTCTACGTATAAGACGGGTAGCACCTTTTATCGCTATGCCTATGATGACTGCATGGGTTGTAGTCTCGCTTAACCGACTGTCGGTCGGCTGCGGAACTACGCCCAGAAGAAAGTATGTTGAGTCTCCCGGCTTTTGAATATTTATCCGCGTGATCCATACAATGCTGCCACCTCACGGACACTGGTTAACCCTGCCGTTATTTTGTGTTAATATAAGTTTAAGTTTTAATAGTTTTTATAATACAGCATCATTTGATAAAAAGATTTCCTTATTTAATTTATATGTTGGCAGTGTGGGACTAAACAATGCCACCTCACGGATACTGGTTAATCCTGCCGTAATTCTTATTTGATAAACAACTGTAAATTTTAATTTAATTTATTTTTGTGTTAATATAACTTCAATGTTGAATACTTTTCATATGATATCATTATCTTGTAAAAGTATATCGTTATTTTAATTTTTAATTCATACTTGGCCTGGGAGCCAATCAGCGTCTCTACCCTAATCTGGGGTAAGGCTGGCGGTTAACAAATGCAGAGCATTAGTTTCCGGGGCAGAGGTGAGGGGCTTAAAAGTGCTGCCACCTCACGAAGCCTGGCTGACCGAGGCTACATTGCTTGGCGAAGTACAGCAAAAAAGGAGAAATGAAGTGGTGTGGGCAAAGAACAAAAGAAAAAGAAAGAATACAGAAAGAAAATAGTATGTCAATACGAAGAGAGTGAAAGCAATGAAAATGTCTGAAAATGCAGGCAAGTCGCGAACCTCAACGGCTTCCCCCGGTACACTACGTTCAATTTCAGTGACCCTGGTCAAGGCAAGGACAGGTAAATGCCATTAAATTCGTCGCTGTTTAGTTCGATTTCTATGTTTCTGTCATAACCTCACACACATGACTTAAAGCTTATAGTTACTAGAAACACCAAACTGCAATTTGCATGCCATATTATCGTTAAAGAGAGTTCTGAGTATGTTTTTTTCTTTTTAAATTTTATTGAATCAATTTTTAACGTACGCAACTGACCTTGTACAAGGTGGATGTACACGTAAATAAGCGGCGTTATCCTTCCTCTGAATTATATATAGCGAAGATGTATACTCTTTTCTTGCACGTCAACTATCCTGATCATTGCATACATGTTCAAGGTGGCTTGTACACAAAGGAGGTCAATAATTAATGTGCAATGGCCCGCCAGATAATAACGTTCCCAATAGGAATAGCGTTATGCAGGTTGTTTGAATGTCTGAGAGGATTTGAGTAATATTGCTTGAGTAGAAATTATGTATTTGTGCAGCGTGGCAAGGAATATCAGTGCAAAGATTGGATTATGGGAAAATGAGGTATTAGAATTTCACGAATTTTATACAGCATGTGTTTGAATGAAGGCTAATTAATACAGGATGATGTAAAGCTGGACAGTTTTAAAGGAGATTAGTAAAAGGGAATATGTTTTAATGGGTGATTTTAATGATTTTAATCACGAAGATCTTCAGTAATCATCACAAGAGAGTCTTTGAGGTGACATGTCTGATTCTAACATAGGACCCTTTCCTTACCGACATGTTTTGGAACCAAAACAGAAATATGTTGGATTTAGAGTTCTCTTTTCAAAACGCATTTGTTGATAATGTGAAAACGAATGAACCTTTGCAGATCTAGTGATCACAACCAGATCTACTTTTGCATACAAGAACAATCATTTAATATCGGTAAAACAAAGATAATGGAGGATATTTTATATAGGCTAATGTGAACAAATGACAAATATTTAGCGTATATTGGAGTACTTTATGAAGGCCAAGCAGCAAAATAACAATGACCATTAAATTTTAGAAGTTGAGATTGAGAGCAATATTTAATGATTCCTCTAGCAAGGGAAACGAGAGAAAACTATATTTTACATATCCTCGATCTATTTACCTTATAGAGACTTTCGTCAGTCTCTAACACCGACTACATCAGTATTTGAATAACTCCTAATGACGTCATTGCACACACGAAACACGTTGTAGTTTCCTTCGTCCCAGTTGAGTGGTTATTTTTATTTTTTTATCCAGGCGGCTTCTGTAACGTGTCGTATTCTCCGGTTTATTTCTCGGTCCCTAAAGTTCAATCCTTCCCAGTCAATGATTGGTTTTCCGTTGTCACTTGGGCCAGGAAGGCAGAAATGACAGCTAGAAAAAGTGAAATATATTCTTGTTGTTGACTTCCTCACAGGCGTCGCGTATTTAGTAATTTCAAGTGTCTTGTTGCTTTGTATGCACAATGCGGTTGCGCTATAATTCTGATTTACACGTATTTTATTTCAGATTAATGACAACGCAAGAATTTTTTACATAACTATCGTTACCTAAAATAACCACTCAAGTAGACCAAAGAAGCAGTATAATATATATATATATATATATATATATATATATATATATATAAGTGAGTGTGTACTATATTTGATATATATATATATATATATATATATATATATATATATATATATATGTTGTGTGTGTGTGTGTGTGTAAATATATAATATCATGTAATATATATACATAATTATACATATAAGATATGTATGTATATATATATATATATATATATATATATATATATATATATATATATATATATATATATATATATGGTCTCTGATGTCTTATCAATACAACGTTAGGCAAAAACAACTTAGATGGCATCATATAATGACCCTTATTCATCTAGCGATTTATTTGGCCTAGTACAAGATAGCGATTTATTTGGCCTAGTACAAGATAATCTGTAGCGGGAAATATATATTTTTAATCATTCTCGCATATGATTATTTTGTAATTATAAAACAGAACCCAATAGCGGTCACCTATACCTAAGATGTATCACGACCATTACAAAATAATTGCTCGCTAGATCGCATGATTTCGAAATATTTTCTATGATGCAAAATAATCACGCAATTAGCAAATTTATCGAAACAAAACATCGATCAAGTGTGTTCAGCGAATACATTTAATTACCCGTTCATCCACTTTTTGTGTGAATATACTCGAATGGTCAAGGAATCGTTTTGTGTCAATCTTTCCACCCCGCCGTACTCATGTATGGTGACCGATCAGTAACGAGATACACGTACTACACACATATCGCATTTCAATTTTTTACTTCCGGTTTGTGTTGTGTTTGCAGAGCGCCCAATGTCAACTGCCAGCCACGCCTAGACTATTCATTAGTTGCTAAACTACGTATAATAATAACAACCTATTTTGCAAGTTTCAACAAGTTTATTTTTAGTGGTCTATTGACTGCTACAGCATACGTCATTAATAACTTATAACTATATTTCATAACACACGCGTGTATTTCGAAAATCTAACTGCGACACGCGCCTGAATTATAACAACGGACAAAACGCACTATGCTCTTACACTCCACGATAACATATCGCACTGCCATGGTACAACACATTGAATGATTCGCATCAAATGCTGAACAGTCTACATCTGACATCAGACCAACTTTCCCAGATGACTCATTTTACATTTGGTACGTTCACGATATTTTTCAAGAAGTCAGCCTCAGACTCGACTATGTTTGACCAAATAAATATATAACATAATCAACATTCACATATACATAAAACAAATGGTGAGGGACTCCCACTAAGACACCGACTATGTCGCTAATATGTGAGCCACCTCAGTTCTATTAAAAATACGTGAAAATAATAATATGTTTAAAATTAATAATACAAATAATAGCAAAATAATAATTAAACATTATGTTTACACAGGTCTGCTCACGTTTATATACGTGTATGTATATGCAGTATAGGCATAACGTATATTACACGAAAACATATATATATATATATATATATATATATATATATATATATATATATATATATATATATATATATAAGCCATGTTTACCAATCACAACCAGTCCGGGTGAATTTGTGATGTTTTAAACTTTGTAGCAAACTATGAAGGGAGGGGGTTTTGAACGTTTTCCAACATGCACATAATTGAATATATATCTAGTGTCACGATATGTATGGGTACAATATGCATATATTAAGCAAATTGCATTTAAACACAATATATAGAACGTAAATGAAATTACAAAACAACAGATATCTACATTTTACTAAATATTTACAAAATCATTACTTTTATTTGCGTGCCGTGTGGCAGTTATTTTCGTATTCTGCTAAACACAGTGACATATTGCCAACAAAGCCAAAATATTAACCTTACCCTGTTATTTTTCATAACCGCCGTTCTCAAAAACAGTCGATTATACATCAACTAATTACAATACTACACATTTAATGTTTGTATCAGTGTGCTTTGAATAATGCGACATAATTGTCGTGCAACGTTATGTCAATACTTTAGGCGTAATTGAAAGAAAAGTGCTTTATACTAATTTATATTAATAGTTTAGCTTGGACTAGGCTATGTCAAAACCCTTACTTTTATACGTGGCATATGACGATTGTTTTACGTGATCAACATCCCAATTAATTTCCCAGTAAAACATCGCGAAATGTTCAGCCTAACACTGTAATATGTTCAATTCAATTCAATTCACTTTGATGTCCTTAAAAAGGATATTCATTGTACAGCTCATGGAAGCATCTAAAAATATGTAAGAAAAATGATTGTCACAATATACCAATTAAATTCAATATGTAACCACACAAAAAGCAAATCCGTTGGCAACAATGTCACTTATTTAACATTCTAACTGCAACAGGCACAACACTCCTGCTGTAACGAGTCGTTTTGCATTTTATGCAACTATATCTTCTTCGAGAAAGAAGAACATGAAAATATGTAAAGAGCGGATGATCAGTCTCAGCAGCGACAGCACGAGCTTTCTTCAGGATTGTATGGTCGATCATTTGGGACACAATTGGTGTAGGTAAACCAATGATCTTTAAAACGTGTGTTTTAAAGCCTGGTACAGTTATTCAATAATATAAAGCCAACATATTAACCCTTACTCTCGCGCTCAAACACAATCGATTATACTAATTACAGAGCTACCTAGCTCATGTTTCGTATGAACGTGCTTGGAATGGTGAGATGCATCCTCCTAGCAACTGATGATAGCAATACTGTAGACAGAGTTTAAAGAAAAACACTTTACACTAGCATTTTGGTTTGGCGTGCGTAGGTGTTCAAATGTTTGAATAATTGCCTACGAATCTGGTGCGTCATATACCCGAACACTCCCTATATCGAAGCATTAGCGAATGCACAGCTGATTTCTCTGAAACAAAGACGTGCGCATTTATGTGAACATTTCTTCACACAAATCGAACAACCGCAGCACAAACTGAATAAACTACTACCAAAACCAAGGACTACAACACACAATACACGATGCCGTACTCGATACTCCTTACCCAGAATAAAAACTAACAGGACCAAGAACTGTTTCATTAACTGGTGTCTGTTCAACCAAAAGAACTCACAGTGATTCTTAACAAACTTTCTATTTATTCTAATGTTTTAAACTATTTATAATTTTTTAATAAGTTTAGTAAAATACATTGACTTGTCGGCGTAACATTTTAACATAAAATAGGTTTTAATGTCTTAAATTATTTTAATTAGTTTTATAGATAAATATAGTATATTCTCTACATTATAATTTATATTTACGCTAGTGTCTTAAATTATATATTATTTGAATCTATTTTAACAAATATACTTTGCATGTTTTATGTACCCATTTCAATCTTTTTGATTGCCCAGAGAGAGTGAAATAAACTATTATTATTATTATTATTATTAAATAAAACAAAACTCGATTTTCTGGCAGACACTATAATGTACTGCAACACGAAGTCATTAGTCTTACCCTTTAATTGCCATAACCGCCGTATTGAAATACAATTGAATATAAATCTACTAATTGCATATGCGTAGGCGATTTGATATCAACATGTATAGAAAAAAGAAACAAACAAACAACAACAACAATATATATATATATATATATATATATATATATATATATATATATATATATATATATATATATATATATATATATATATATATATATATATACTGTTTTGGTGACAATCACAATTGAAAGTGTCATTCGGGCTGGTTGTGACCGGTAAATGATAAAGATAAATCTTGATGTGGATGACAGCTTGTATCATTTACGTACGCGTGATGTCAGTTTTGATATTCTGAGCCTAACTCTTACCTGCATGCAAGTGTTTATGTAACTGAGTTGTGTTCTTTTCTAGTGTTCAGTAAATATTACTACCGCGATAGTCAACTATTAAGGCATCCAACCATATGACGGGCCTTTTTGCAGGTAGTTAGAATTACGTAACATATTTAATATATATTGAATCTCTGACTGGAAAACTCGATCTATGTCGATCAGTGTCAAAATATACTTTAATACGTCCATTCCGATATTGCTCAGCTTAGAATGAAAAAGCTGTTCGCTCGGTTTAATAAAGTCATCTAATTGTATTATTGCGTCTGCGACGGGACGACGGGACGACGGGACGACGGGACGACGGGACGACGGGACGACGGGGCGACGGGGCGACGGGGCGGCGGGGCGGCGGGACGACGGGACGACGGGACGACGGGACGACGGGACGACCGGACGACGGGACGACGGGGCGACGGGGCGACGAGGCGGCGGGGCGGCGGGGCGGCGGGGCGGCGGGGCAACGGGACCATGGCCGCTAAAAAATCTACTATTGATATCTGGCTAATGTCTGGTTTCCGGCCTATCACCGTAACAATGGCCCTTCCTTGCCACAGGCCAACTCGTACGTTGCTATAAATTGAGTTAGGCGTGGTGATCACCAACCGACTGGAGACCACGATAAATAACCGACGTCACTTATAGGATTGGCAAGAAGACAGTATGTAACTACATACACCATTCGTGGCCGTCTATCTTCACTGTGACTGTCGTCGTCCGCGGCTCCGTCTCTTCCAAGGTCTTCGGCCAACACAACTATGCCGCGACTGCGACTTGGTGCCGTTGTCATTACAGTTTGCTTCATAGCAAGCTTGTGCAGCCGGACAGCGTAAGTCCTGCATGATACTTTATACGCTATGTTTTAGTCAACACTCGCAAATGTTTTTCTAGATATTCGCATTAAGGAAAGGAAAGTCAAACTGTCGAAATTCCACTTGTCCGCTTCACCGCGACAGTTGGACTAGCCACCGGACAAATGAAACTGTTCTAACTTGTTGTACGACACACAACTTAGTTAGGTATATAATGGTTTTTATCAGTTATTATTGCATACGTTTTACCTGGATTTAGCTTCACCTTTCTTGTTTTTATCCAAAATAAGTTGCCACAGAGAAAGTTATTTAAAGTTGACATAGATGAGTAAAAGTAAGAGTAACTTTATTCGCAACGCAGCATGTACAAGAACAAACATAAGCATAATAATAAAGTGTCAACATGTTGCACTGCATGGCTGTCACTTGGCTAAAAGCCGTCAGCCAGTGACACTATCATCATTACAAAAATAACCATCATTTCTATGGATATACAATACACATTTATTGTGTTACAACACAATACAACAGGAGAATTCTCAAAGCAGAATTACACATATTATTAGACATCACCAAGATGCAGTTTGGCACTGTTTCTGGTGATATCTGAGATGCTTGAACCAATTACAATATAAATTAGTATAAATATGCTTTTTATGTAAAAAGCACGGATAAGCATGGATGAATCCAAACAAGATTTAGCATGACTTGGGCAAGTTATTATAACTATGAAATAAAACACTATGGTATGTGTGTCTATAGGTGACGGTCTGCAGGTGATGATTTATATTACGATTAGTAATCATTCTATTAAAGGATGTACTTTGTAAAATTAAACAAAATAGAATCAAGAAAAAGCGGAATCAAAATGTAGGATGTTTGGAACAAGACAGTGAGCCATTTACGTTAATTTTTTTCTATCGGTCGGACAAATATGAAATCAACCACGAAAGGGCTGCACCAAAATGTCTATGTATGCGTTATTAAGGAATGTCCCGATCTTTTGTATCGAAACAGCAAAACGTTCTTGTCAGGCAAGCGCAGTCCAATTTGCTATTATCGATGTTTAGTGCTGTACCATTGTGTATTCTAAATCAAGCCGTCTCAATTTAAGGAACATGTTTATATGAAGATTGGAAATCGTATGCTAAATGCTGGGAATAAAGACATTCATGCTCATGTCACACACAACCTAAACACAAACGCTCAAATGTACAAAAACAATAAACGAGACTTACCTGCAATGATGATGTAGAAGTGTAAATGTTCAGAGACTTAGTTCGTAAAAGACAGCGAGCTCACATGAGTGGTGATTTGAATCAAGCAAAAAATTGCGTAATAAGGTCAACCGAGCCGCTTCGAAACTTAAGTATAATTTTTACCAAACACAAATTGCAGCAATGCATGAATCGGGATCCCACTATTGGTGGAAGCATATGAAAACAATAATGGGACTTAAAACAAATGGCAAATCATGCATGCAAGGTCTAGCTAACAAAACAACGGATGGTGATTGTGGCTTACTGGCCAATACAATGAATGATTTCTTTGTGTCTGTGAGTGACCATTTGCCTCGGTTAAATAAGAGTCACAAGGTGTTCGACGTTAACGAGGAACTGCCGGATCAGTATGTGATAAGCGTATGTACTACTTTTAAAGCCTTGGAGAGTGTTAAAGCCAACAAAGCTACTGGGCCTGACATCATCCCTGCATGGGTGTTAAAAAATTATGCAAATGTTCTCGCCCCTCAATTAACTGCTATTTTTAACAATTCACTAAGAGAAGGTGTACTCCCTATGGAATGGAAAATGGCCAATGTAATAACGTTGCCAAAAACAAGCCTCCTGTGTCGAGTGAAAAAGATATTAGACCAATTTCACTAACTTCAATAGCTGCCAAGGTGTTTGAATCAATAATAATGAAATGGGTGGATGAAACAATATTGAAGGTGAAATTGATGCTAAGCAATTTGGGGGAATTAGCCCACAACAGACGTTCTTGTCGAACTGGTTCATATGTGGTATAAGGCGACAGATAAATTGAATTCTTATGTCAGAGTTGTAATGCTAGACTTTAGCAAAGCATTTGATCTTATTAATCATCATTTGTTGCTAGATAAGCTACAGTCGTATGGGTTGCCCGCACATATTTTAAGATGGATGGCAACATTTCTATTAGACAGAGCTTAACGAGTAGAAATAGGAAATGAATATTCCCATTCTGGTCATCCCAATGGGGGAGTACCGCAAGGGACATTGTCTGGACCTAAATGATTTAAGAACGACTGTTCCATTATATAAGTATGTAGATGACAGTACGTTATTTGAAATATGCGACAGAAATGATGTATATGTTATACAAGAGCCGGTTGATATTGCTGATAGATGGACAGAACAGAATGACATGAAAATTAATTCGGAAAAATCAAAAGAAACAATCATTAGTTTTGCACAAGATGGCAATTTCAGAAGCACTATCCCGAATATAAAGATTGATGGGAGGGATATAGCACAAGTTTGTCATGCCAAACTATTAGGTGTGACCATTTCTCAGGATCTGACATGGAACAAACACGTGGATAATATTGTGAAAAAGGCTGGTAAACTCTTGTACATGTTATATCAGTTAAAGCGTGCAGGGATTACACAGAAATATCTGGTCAGTGTATATGTTAGTGTGGTGAGACCAGTTCTAGAATATGCATGTCCTGTATGGCACACTAACTTGCCCCAATATTTGTCTGACAATGTTGAAGTTATACAAAAAAGGGTACTAAAATGTATTTTTCATGGATTGGGTTACGCGGAAATACTTAGACGTGTTAACCTGGATACGTTGAATGTAAGTCGGGACAGCATTTGTCAACAATATTTTGATAAAATTAAAGTCGGCACATACAGATTAAATTGTCTGCTGCCTGACAAAAGACATATCGAATATAATATTAGACAACAAAATGTGTACCCGTTACCAGTTACTAGAACGAATAGATTCCGTAACTCCTTTATACCGTGGGCTTTATTCAACTGTCAGTAAAACGGCTATTAATACGGTATGATTTGCGGTATCAAATGTATTTCTATTGTATTTGTATGATGTTTTGATGAGTTAATTGTAACCTATTGTAATGTCAATCCAACTCAGTTGAGTTCCTAATAAAACTTGTGTTATTATTATTACTAAAGTGGCGTAAAGTATTTCATAAGCATGTCTGGGTCAACATGACCTGTCACACACACGTCTCCGATGGCTTCGTCAATCACAAGGACTGATATTTGATATGCACGAGTTGCACACTGACGTGTGTCACCCCATGAAATTACATGTGGCCACTTTCAGATGGACGTATCCGAAACCGTATCCGTATCCGTATCCGTATCCGTATCCGTATCCGTATCCGTATCCGTTTCTGGTTAACGGCTGCAACCACCAGCCAGGACGCTGTAGGCTGGTGCCGGGCATCGGTGAGTGGTCAACTGATGATACCAGGCTAACTAATTCATTTTCTTTAGCTATGTGGCCGTTCAATAATTATTTATGTACACAATTAATAATTAATTGTGGTCTCTGATATACACCATTTATCTACCAACGCTCTCACGCACGCACGCACGCACGCACGCACGCACGCACGCACGCACGCACGCACGCACGCACGCACGCACGCATGCTAATACAGCTGAGCTGTGCTAACACAGCTGAGCACTGTGTTGCGGATCTTACAACAAATGACTATGTTGGAGACCATATTTCTGGGAATTGTACTTAATTAACGAAGTTGTCCCTAGCAACTAACTTTGCAATCAGTCTACATGATATTATATATGTTTAAGCACGCCATTCACAACAACCTGGTGTTCTGTAGTAAGGGCACTGTGATGTTTTGCTCGTGGCATTACAACAATTATTATCTCTTTTTTGGCCAGTAATTGTTTTGTTTCTATACGTTGTATTATATGTAGTATTGCTTAACGGTATACCTTGTGGGAGTACGTTGTCTTGTGTTGATTGACGGTACACTTTGTATGAGGTTCCCGTGTGTTGATTGACGGTATACTTTGTATGAGGTTCTCGTGTGTTGATTGACGGTATACTTTGTATGAGGTTCTCGTGTGTTGATTGACGGTATACCTTGTATGAGGTTCTCGTGTGTTGATTGACGGTATACTTTGTATGAGGTTCTCGTGTGTTGATTGACGGTATACTTTGTATGAGGTTCTCGTGTGTTGATTGACGGTATACTTTGTATGAGGTTCTCGTGTGTTGATTGATGGTATACTTTGTATGAGGTTCTCGTGTGTTGATTGATGGTATACTTTGTATGAGGTTCTCGTGTGTTGATTGACGGTATACTTTGTATGAGGTTCTCGTGTGTTGATTGACGGTATACTTTGTATGAGGTTCCCGTGTGTTGATTGACGGTATACTTTGTATGAGGTTCTCGTGTGTTGATTGATGGTATACTTTGTATGAGGTTCTCGT
The DNA here is from genome assembly GCA_025642075.2 of Ridgeia piscesae. Taxonomy (NCBI): domain Eukaryota; kingdom Metazoa; phylum Annelida; class Polychaeta; order Sabellida; family Siboglinidae; genus Ridgeia; species Ridgeia piscesae. The sequence continues at coordinate 361,597 of JAODUO010000105.1, read as the reverse complement.
GTGTTGATTGACGGTATACCTTGTATGAGGTTCTCGTGTGTTGATTGATGGTATACTTTGTATGAGGTTCTCGTGTGTTGATTGACGGTATACTTTGTATGAGGTTCTCGTGTGTTGATTGACGGTATACTTGTATGAGGTTCTCGTGTGTTGATTGACGGTATACCTTGTATGAGGTTCTCGTGTGTTGATTGACGGTATACTTTGTATGAGGTTCTCGTGTGTTGATTGACGGTATACTTTGTATGAGGTTCTCGTGTGTTGATTGACGGTATACTTTGTATGAGGTTCTCGTGTGTTGATTGAAGGTATACTTTGTATGAGGTTCTCGTGTGTTGATTGACGGTATACCTTGTATGAGGTTCTCGTGTGTTGTTTGAAGGTATACTTTGTATGAGGTTCTCGTGTGTTGATTGACGGTATACTTTGTATGAGGTTCTCGTGTGTTGTTTGACGGTATACTTTGTATGAGGTTCTCGTGTGTTGATTGACGGTATACCTTGTATGAGGTTCTCGTGTGTTGTTTGAAGGTATACTTTGTATGAGGTTCTCGTGTGTTGTTGACGGTATACTTTGTATGAGGTTCTCGTATGTTGGTTGACGGTATACTTTGTATGAGGTTCTCGTGTGTTGATTGACGGTATACTTTGTATGAGGTTCTCGTGTGTTGATTGACGGTATACTTTGTATGAGGTTCTCGTGTGTTGATTGAGGTATACTTTGTATGAGGTTCTCGTGTGTTGATTGACGGTATACTTTGTATGAGGTTCTCGTGTGTTGTTGACGGTATACCTTGTATGAGGTTCTCGTGTGTTGATTGACGGTATACTTTGTATGAGGTTCTCGTGTGTTGATTGACGGTATACTTTGTATGAGGTTCTCGTGTGTTGATTGAAGGTATACTTGTATGAGGTTCTCGTGTGTTGATTGAGGTATACTTTGTATGAGGTTCTCGTGTGTTGATTGAGGTATACTTGTATGAGGTTCTCGTGTGTTGATTGAAGGTATACTTGTATGAGGTTCTCGTGTGTTGATTGACGGTATACTTTGTATGAGGTTCTCGTGTGTTGTTGACGGTATACTTTGTATGAGGTTCTCGTGTGTTGATTGACGGTATACCTTGTATGAGGTTCTCGTGTGTTGTTTGAAGGTATACCTTGTATGAGGTTCTCGTGTGTTGTTTGAAGGTATACCTTGTATGAGGTTCTCGTGTGTTGATTGACGGTATACTTTGTATGAGGTTCTCGTGTGTTGGTTGACGGTATACTTTGTATGAGGTTCTCGTGTGTTGATTGACGGTATACTTTGTATGAGGTTCTCGTGTGTTGTTTGACGGTATACTTTGTATGAGGTTCTCGTGTGTTGGTTGACGGTATACCTTGTATGAGGTTCTCGTGTGTTGATTGACGGTATACTTTGTATGAGGTTCTCGTGTGTTGGTTGACGGTATACTTTGTATGAGGTTCTCGTGTGTTGATTGACGGTATACTTTGTATGAGGTTCTCGTGTGTTGATTGACGGTATACCTTGTATGAGGTTCTCGTGTGTTGATTGACGGTATACTTTGTATGAGGTTCTCGTGTGTTGTTGACGGTATACTTTGTATGAGGTTCTCGTGTGTTGATTGAGGTATACTTTGTATGAGGTTCTCGTGTGTTGGTTGACGGTATACTTTGTATGAGGTTCTCGTGTGTTGTTGAAGGTATACTTGTATGAGGTTCTCGTGTGTTGATTGACGGTATACCTTGTATGAGGTTCTCGTGTGTTGATTGACGGTATACTTTGTATGAGGTTCTCGTGTGTTGATTGACGGTATACCTTGTATGAGGTTCTCGTGTGTTGATTGACGGTATACCTTGTATGAGGTTCTCGTGTGTTGTTTGAAGGTATACCTTGTATGAGGTTCTCGTGTGTTGATTGACGGTATACCTTGTATGAGGTTCTCGTGTGTTGATTGACGGTATACTTTGTATGAGGTTCTCGTGTGTTGATTGACGGTATACTTTGTATGAGGTTCTCGTGTGTTGATTGAGGTATACTTTGTATGAGGTTCTCGTGTGTTGATTGAGGTATACTTTGTATGAGGTTCTCGTGTGTTGATTGACGGTATACTTTGTATGAGGTTCTCGTGTGTTGATTGACGGTATACTTTGTATGAGGTTCTCGTGTGTTGTTTGAAGGTATACTTTGTATGAGGTTCTCGTGTGTTGATTGACGGTATACTTTGTATGAGGTTCTCGTGTGTTGATTGACGGTATACTTTGTATGAGGTTCTCGTGTGTTGATTGATGGTATACGTTGTATGAGGTTCTCGTGTGTTGATTGACGGTATACTTTGTATGAGGTTCTCGTGTGTTGTTTGAAGGTATACTTTGTATGAGGTTCTCTGTGTTGTTGAGGTATACTTTGTAGAGGTTCTCGTTGTTGTTTGAAGGTATACCTTGTATGAGGTTCTCGTGTGTTGTTTGAAGGTATACCTTGTATGAGGTTCTCGTGTGTTGATTGACGGTATACCTTGTATGAGGTTCTCGTGTGTTGTTTGAAGGTATACTTTGTATGAGGTTCTCGTGTGTTGTTTGAAGGTATACCTTGTATGAGGTTCTCGTGTGTTGTTTGAAGGTATACTTTGTATGAGGTTCTCGTGTGTTGATTGACGGTATACCTTGTATGAGGTTCTCGTGTGTTGATTGACGGTATACTTTGTATGAGGTTCTCGTGTGTTGATTGACGGTATACTTTGTATGAGGTTCTCGTGTGTTGATTGACGGTATACTTTGTATGAGGTTCTCGTGTGTTGATTGACGGTATACTTTGTATGAGGTTCTCGTGTGTTGATTGACGGTATACTTTGTATGAGGTTCTCGTGTGTTGATTGACGGTATACTTTGTATGAGGTTCTCGTGTGTTGATTGACGGTATACTTTGTATGAGGTTCTCGTGTGTTGGTTGACGGTATACTTTGTATGAGGTTCTCGTGTGTTGGTTGACGGTATACTTTGTATGAGGTTCTCATGTGTTGATTGACGGTATACTTTGTATGAGGTTCTCGTGTGTTGATTGACGGTATACTTTGTATGAGGTTCTCGTGTGTTGATTGATGGTATACGTTGTATGAGGTTCTCATGTGTTGGTTGACGGTATACTTTGTATGAGGTTCTCGTATGTTGGTTGACGGTATACCTTGTATGAGGTTCTCGTATGTTGTTTGAAGGTATACCTTGTATGAGGTTCTCGTGTGTTGGTTGACGGTATATCTTGTATGAGGTTCTCGTGTGTTGTTTGACGGTATACCTTGTATGAGGTTCTCGTATGTTGGTTGACGGTATACCTTGTATGAGGTTCTCGTATGTTGGTTGACGGTATACTTTGTACGAGGTTCTCGTATGTTGGTTGACGGTATACCTTGTATGAGGTTATCGTGTATTCTTTGAAGGTATAGCTTGTATGAGGTTCTCGTGTGTTGTTTGACGGTATACCTTGTATGAGGTTCTCGTGTGCTCTAGTTAGTTCGAGTAATTTAATCGTTGTAGTATTTTCAAACCTGGGTTTGCCCTTCTACATGTTGTGTCGTGTCTGGCAGATGTCGGCTCAGAAGACATCCAGGTGCTGCCGAATGGACTGGCATTCATTACATCAGTAAGTCATGGAGGCCGTTTACAAGTGCAGATTGCTTACACTATTTATGTGTTAAGATCTACCTTCCGGGTAGGGTAACGTTAAGTATATTATGTTAAAACAAGGAAGAATGTGTGTATGTTGTTTTACCTGTTGATACTTTTGTTGGTGGTGGTAGTGATAGCGTCTTCGTTGTTTTTGTTGTTTTTGTTGTTGTTGTTGTTGATGCTGTTGTTGGTGTTGTTGATGCTGTTGTTGGTTGTTGTTGGTTGTTGTTGGTTGTTGTTGGTTGTTGTTGGTTGTTGGTTGTTGGTTGTTGGTTGTTGTTGGTTGTTGGTTGTTGGTTGTTGGTTGTTGGTTTGTTGGTTGTTGGTTGTTGTTTGTTGGTTGTTGTTTGTTGTTGGTTGTTGGTTGTTGGTTGTTGGTTGTTGGTTGTTGGTTGTTGTTGGTTGTTGTTGTTGTTGTTGTTGTTGTTGTTGTTGTTATTGTTATTGTTATTGTTATTGTTGTTGAATATAGTGGCGGTGATGACGACCATGATAAGGTGATGACAATTGTGATAAATACGACGTTGTCAGTGATAACGATGATGATGATGATGATGATGATGATGATGATGATGATGATGATGATGATGATGATGATGATGATGATGTGTGATCGTCATCGTCGTCGTCGTCGTCGTCGTCGTCGTCGTCGTCGTCGTCGTCGTCGTCGTCGTCGTCGTCGTCGTCGTCGTCGTCGTCGTCGTCGTCGTCGTCGTCGTCGTCGTCGTCGTCGTCGTCGTCGTCATCGTCATATATTCGATAAGCTAATTTTGAATAACTGGATTTGCTTGCGCACTTTACAATGTACCAGCAATCTCCTCCAGAGGATTAATACAGAGTCGTGGGAATATTAATCGCTTGAAGAATTAATTTCAAACTTTCTTAATCAACACCAACGAAGATTTCAATGACAACGAAGACATTTTGGGAAGACACTAATAGACTGTTGTGCTATGGCACACATAATAATCTATTGGTGTTTTTATTGTGCAGGGTTTGGGTCCAAAAAGGCCGGGGAAGATACTCCTGTTTAATTTCCGGAAACCCTGGCGTGGAGTCCGCGCGCTCGACATCATAGGCGACATCGACAGAGTCGCGTTCTCTCCTCATGGTCTCAACATTTGGAGAGACACAAATCGCAGTAAGTTTAGCAGTGTTCTCACATTATTGTCTAGATGAGGACACTTCTAATGAAATACCCGATTTATTGGAGGCTGTCATCTTGCTCCTAGTGCCAAGGCGGTTCGAACGAACGTACAATAGGGCCTGCAAGTGGGTCACGACACATGGCGTGACTCCGCGCGACTGGAGCTTATTGGGGACTAAGCGAGACTAATTCGGGACTGGACACAAGAATAATATTCTAACGATGGATGACAGTTGTAGCTAACGACTGATGAATACTAGGAAAATCAGTTCATAAATATCTTGTGTTATACGTTTCTTATCTTAAATGTCCGATTTAATATTGAGTTTATCACACAAGATCATATACACAGCGATTTACGTAGTGCAGATAATCGACACGATGCTAGGCTATGTGTGTCTTTTATGGGATTTGCTTTTTACATTGCTGTACGTTGTGGTTTCGATAAGCACTTATATCTGACTTCATTATTAGTCAAAATCGCCAAACACAAGTACTTGCCGCTATTGCCATGGCAACCACCATAATAATGGGTTAAAATCATGATTTCCGTGATCATTGTCACCGGCAAAATGTTCCACTACTTCTGCTTGTAATAATCCTTCGGACAATATAACTGAAATACGCTATTTCGGGACAGTTCGATTATTACGACCAAAACAAAACAAAGTCCTATATGTTAACATGGAGTATATGGACCTCCTGCCCCCAACTGCCCCCAGCCTCGTTTTCGCGCGCGAGACTTGCACGCCCTATAAGCGAAGTTTTCGGCGCGTCATTAGTTTATTCCAGCGTCTGCGATGTGTTGGTTTAGTTATAAACACTTTGTGGAATACACTTACAGCCGTGCGATGTTGATTCACCAACTCAGGTCAGCCATGAACCGTTCGAAGCGCCACTTTCTCTTTTCAAATTCTGAGCTTCATGCACTTCATAAACGGCGGTGAAACTGACATTTCCGACGTAGACCTGACATCACAATCACGTTTATCAACAGGCAACGCAACACATGTTGACATTTAATTTCCGTTGGCTAACAAACGCCGCTGTTTCGTCACACCGACATCGCGAAAGAAGTGTCACTGTCGTTAAAGCATGTCTGTTTCGATGCCGTGTAAACACGGGTGGAACAGACATTATGAAATGGAGAAAAGACTAATGGGGAGGCAGCCCGCAACAGGAAGGTTAATGGAGTGAGAACACAGCGCCAACATCATTCGGAACCGACAGAACACCGAAAATGTCACGATTGTTCATGACTGTTCCATAAATGGTTACACGGCAGATCTGGATGTATGATAAATTAAAAAAGCGAACATTGTCAAATGGTACCAACATGATCGCCATCGGACCGGGTTTGTGAGGTAGCAATTGTTGAATTGGAGTGTCTTGGACATGTTTTGAATTGCGTGTCATTTAAATGTTTTCTCACTTTACTGTGTATTAGTTTAAAATGTATAGTATTTCTAAGCATCTTCGTCGTCGCTACATTCGTGTTGCATTACTGGTTCGATACGCCTGTTATGTTTTTTTAGACTTGATCTACTTGTTTGTCATCAACCACAATGGGTACACCAAAGAAACTGTGGAAAAGTTCCGCTTCGACGAGAAGACAAGAAAGCTGTACCTCTTGCGAACGTTCACAGACGACCCGACATTCGTTCAGTCAGTTTCTCTTGAACACACTCGACAGCTATTGCAAATGAAGCCATATAGATCATTGCAAACGTTTAAATTATTAAGCGTTTTTTGTGTTGTTATATATCTCAGACAGATTGTAATTTGTTTCAACTCCATATCTGTAATCGAGTTTATACTTAGTGTATTTTAAGTAATGTACAACGATGTATATATATATATATATATATATATATATATATATATATATATATATATATATATATATATATATATATATATATTCTGGAATTGTAGTAATCATTTGAACTACATTACTACTTTCTACTTCATCAACAGCATCAATGACCTGGCTGTGACCGGAGAAGACAGCTTCTATTTCACGAACGAGTACAAATCCCAACCCATCATGGAATTTAAGCGTGGTCTTCCTCTTGGTAATGTCGCTTTCTACGACGGAACGAAGGGGCATATCATACTAACTGATCTCTTCTTTCCTAATGGCATAGCGTCGTCACCAGATGGCAAGTAAGTGCTTTACTTTATTCGATATCAACTGTTTTGTAGAAGTATTTCCTTTGTTACATAGCAATCAAGGTACGCAAATTTGTTCTCTGAATGCCAAATCGAACAGGGATTTACTAACGTTTAATCGCTGTTGTTGATGCTGCTGCAAGACATCAGTAAGAACATATATGAGGTAAATATGTCGACGCCAGCCCTAAACGCGAAACGTCAATGACAAACAGTTGAAGTTTGACGTATGGTGTGTACTCAAGAAATGGATTGTCTGTATATGCAAGGACAACGTGTTATTTTGTGTACAAATATGTGTATTAGTTAAAAAGGTGTATATGGGGGATACGTGACGTAGCTGTTAGGAAACAAGCACATAATAGAACTTTTTTGTGTGTGAAACGTATCAGTTTCTTTGCCGAGTTTTCGTAAACACTACGATCATCTTTTTGACAATTTCAAATATGCGGTTACGAGTCATTCAATGTGTTTGTTGAAATCCTAAGGGATTAGCTCCCTATATATCTATATATTTGCTTAGTTAGGTGTCAACGTTTTACATATAATAAATTTAATTTTAATTTAGTAAGTTACGAAAATATTTGCTGCAAACTGAATACCCATGATTATTTGCTGTCATTCATGACAAATGCGTATTCGTGCCTTACATTTTAAGTAGCGTATGTACGTCATAATACATTAAACAATGCAAACAAATGTGGCGATGAAGGTTATATGTAACTATATAACAACAATTATTCTGCATCCAGAATCATGTCGATAAATTATACAAATTTGCCAAGAACGTGTCACGCGGATAAACATTGCTGCAAGTAATGTAACGACGGACGACGCAGCGTCGTCCCTGACGAAACCACAGTGCTCCTCCGGAAATACGGATACGTCACGGCAAACATATAGTTGTCACACATTTTGACAAAGAACGGTGGTTCTTCGGAGCCACGGGTGAGTTCTACGATAACAGTTCCAAGGTGCGACAATCACACAGAGATCCCCATAGACTGGATTGTGGCGCAGATGTCTGCATTTAGATGGCCAGACACAAAGGTGTGACGAAGGCCGGCAAGAGTAGTCGCCATTAGAGGTGTCGAGGGCAAAGTAGACATGTCTCGTGTACGCAGGCGACATGTCCGCCAGTACGGTGATAGAGCCTTCTCCATCGCTCCTCCTCGCATACGAAACGATCTTCCACACGATATGCTCAAATGTGACTCTCTAGACACTTTAAGACTTCGGAAGACTCACTTTTTGAAACGAGCCTTTTTTCCTAGACTTTGACTATCAGTTAATGGCGTCGCTCGGTTTGACTTGTAATGTTTTAAAGAATTGTTTATTTATTTATTTATTTTTTATTATGTTTTTATTATCTTAAACATATAATGTGTTTTTATTTTTTATAATTTTATTTATTTTTTATAATAGTGTGCAATAGTACAGTTAAAAATAGATACTGATGAAAACAGAACATACATTTTGAAAAATATATATGTTTTGACGACACTTATTCGGCATGTGTTTCACAGGAAGGTGTCGTAATGCCTCAGCATGTATTATGTGAGATGCCATGTTTTGCAGATTCGTGTATCTGGCTCTAATGGGTGAGAAGCGCTTGAATGTGTATGCTCGGAGGGCGAACAACAAGTTGAAATTGAAGCAGGTAACGTATCCTGAGTAAAATCAAACATAATTACAGGTTTCGCTTCTTCCTACAAAATCTAAGCTGTTGGATTTGTTTCATAAAAACGCTACTGGTGTTGTCTAAATGCGTTAAATTAAAAACCTATACTGGTAACTAAATCATATGTTTTATGTATACTAATCATCATCATCATTGTGGAGCCGTAGAATCCCGTGGTTAGGCCAAGGCCTCAGCTTCCTGTTTCCACATATGCCTGTCTTGCGCTATGCTCTGCCAGATGGTGCCCTTCCAGTACTCGTCTAGTTGTTTCGCCATCGTATCGCCGCCGGTCTTCCTCTAGATCGTTTCCCTTCGTAGGGTTTCCAGGTGGAGATACGCGATGTCCATCGGTTATCTTGTATTGTAGCTGACGCCCCCTATGCAGGTCCACTTCCGTCTTCTGACTTGTTCAATCACGTCTGTGACCTTTGTCGTTTCTCTTACCCAGATGTTTGTTTTTCTGTCCCGTTATGTGATTTTTAACATCCTTCTTTTATTTTATCTTTGTTTGTGCGGCTGTTACCATGTTCTTTGCCTGGCTGTTGCGTGCCATATTTCCGCGCCACAAGTCGTTGCTGGATGTACGCATTAGTTGTAGACTTGTCTGTTCAAGCAGGTTCGAATGTTACCCTTGAAGATGTCGCGGTACTGGACGAATCCCGTCTAACCGGCCATGTATCTTCATTGAATTCCATGTCTTGGTTTTTGTCTGTGATGGTGTAACGCTGTCCAGGTAGACGTGTATCTATAATAGTGTGATATAAATGTGGAAATTAATGTTGGTAAGTCTGTTTCTTAGGTGATTCCCCTTTGTTCACTTGTTGACAACATTGACGTTGACGTGGCTACCGGGGACTTGAGGGTGGCAGGGCACGGTGACCCGGAAATGCTTATGAAATACCTAACGCCACCTCACACCTCCATATCACCATCGCAGGTAAATCTCTTTTATCAGACTCATTTATTTTTAATAATTCAATGTATAACGCAATCAGCATGTATATATATATATATATATATATATATATATATATATATATATATATATATATATATATATATATATATATCGTTAGGTTCGTGCAGTGCTAACACATCTAATCGTGCTGTATCTAATATTTTTATTTGCGAAAACATGATTATTTCTTGACATAGTTAAAGGCGATTTTTCTCTCGTGTGTCATATAGTTTTTGTACATTTGAACGTATATGTTTATACTGGGTGAGACATGAATGTCTTTATTCCCAACACTTATCTTACGGTTTTCAATCTGCATATAAACATGTTCCTTAAATTGAGACGGCTCGTTTTTGAATGTATAGCATTCAACATCGATATTCGCAAATTGGCCTGCGCTTGCCTCAAAAGATCTTTCTGCTGTTTCAGTATAAAAGATTGGGACATTCTTTAGTAACGCTTACATAGTATTTGTGGGATTTCTGGCGCCGCCCTTAAGTGGTTTATTTCGTATTTGTCTGACCGATACAAAATTAATTTCGTATCTGGCTCACTGTCTTTTTACAAATATCCTACATTTTGAGCTTTTTATGACATTCTCTCTGATATCTTGTTGTGGATCGAACCAAGAAAGGCTAAGCTAAATCCCGGTAAAACTTATGTAACTATAGTTGATACAAAACCAACAAAAGAAGGTTTCGACTATTTTCTCGTTCAATTGCTAGATAATGATACATCACCATCAGTTACCGTTCAGAAATTAGGCTTTGTTTTTGAGAATGATATATGTTTTCACCCGTAAATATCACAAGTATGCAAGTCGTGTTCTTGTCATATTCGAAGTTTCCATCGAATCAGTCGTCAGTTATCTTTATCAACTGTTAAAAGGACATCAGTAGCTCTAAATAATAATCGACTTAACAATTTCGCCATAAAAAAGCACTTACCTATACTCCTGCGTATATAAGATATATATATATATATATATATATATATATATATATATATATATATATATATTTATTTATATATTATCCATGCCGTAGGTGTTTCGGCTGACGACGGGTGACGGCGGCTCCAGGGTGACAGACGTGGAGGAGGTGTACTACAACGACGGTCGACAATTCTCCGGGTCAACCGTCGCTGTCCGCTACCGCAGACTTATGCTCATTGGCAGCGTCCACACCAATATGCTCCTGTGTTTTATCCGCGATGCATAAATCAGTTTCATGTCCGGCACAATTCAACTTTGTTGCGACAACAAGTGTTCCAGTCAGCGACGCAAGAATGCCGATAACCGTCACCACGAATTTCAATAACTTCACGTTTATATGGTTTATTGTGTGTTGTACGAGTTCCAAGTAGGTCATATGATCGCCGTCAGTTATGTTGGTGAAGTACCTATCGTGTATGCGCATGTGTACTGTTCGAGAATAAACCATGCTTCTTCTATATCATTAGAGAGTGGAATGCTGTGTTGTAATATATATAATATATAATATATATATATATATATATATATATATATATATATATATATATATATATATATATATATATATATATATATATATATATATATATATATATATATATATATATATAGCATTAATGTTCTGGAACTGTCTATCGAAAGAAGAAAGGTTTGAGAAAGAAAGATAGTTAGTTTGTGGGAACACTGGAGAGTTTGACTGGAAAGAACTGTTACACAAAGTAGAGCACTGATGAATGTATTGGGTGTGTCGCTGAGTGGATAGATGTGTTAGTGATGTGTGTCAGTGTGTGGGGTGTTGGGGGTTTGTGTGGTTGTGGGTGTTTATGGGTGTGTGTATGGATGAGTGTTTGTGTGTATGTGTGAGTGAGAGTGTGGTGTGTGTATGTGTGTGTGTGTGTGTGTGTGTGTGTGTGTGTGTGTGTGTGTGTGTGTGTGTGTGTGTGTGTGTGTGTGTGTGTGTGTGTGTGTGTGTGTGTGTGTTATGGGTGTTCGTGTATGTGATTGTGTTTGGGTGTATGTGTGTTATTTGTGTTGGTGTTTGTGTGTGTGTGTTTGTGTGTAGGTATGCTTCGTCCTGCATGAAGATGTCTGAGCCAGACTGTCCATGAGAGGATGCAGACATACGACTGCAGTAGAGTCTCACCTTGCGAGTGCCGCGGACATTCCTACACTAGCCTCTACACCCGCACGACACCATTCTGCGCAGCTTGCTTGGGATGGAGCTATCTGGCTTGTTAGAGGGCATATTCTGTCACCGTGCCGTGTTAATCATTGTCGTAATTTAGGACAAACATATGTAACCGAATATACGTTATGCATCCCAATTTGAAACTAATTATAAATTGAAATGTGTACAGAGACTTATATGTAATTATAACTGATCAAATTACTCTCACCTGTGGATAGATTGGCAGACACTGTCGCTTTATCGAATTTAATCAGTTTTGGGACACCATCTTGAATTCAGCAGTTAGCTAAAGAGGATTCTCGTGGACTTTCTCTGTGTTATCTGGGATACCTTCAAGGATATGTGATACATATTCCATCGACGTTAAAGCTCGTCTAAAACTCCAGGACTACTATTTGAGTACGCGAGGAAAGCCTGTTAAATCAACCAAGAAGCACGCACATGACGCCATGGCACATTCATGTTAAAACAATGCTGAGATTCCGTTAAATGAGTTCTAATATAAAGTGTTTAGTTTGTCCTTTGTGCCAGTGCTAGACCTAGAGAGACACAACATACATATCAGTGACACTATATATCTTTCAGCCACAAAATGCACTTCAACTGAGCGGAGCGTATTGTAGTGTACAGAATTGCAGTTTCGTGACCATTCTCTGGATACTAATGTTTGACGTTTGATTTGACTTCTATGGACCATTTAAAAAAGATTTAGCCCCTCGGTCCCTCTAAAAAATGCTGGCATTTTCCGCCAGAGGGCTAAATACAAAATGGCGGCTGGCACTATCTCGAAAAATGTACGTTTGAACCAAAGCGCCAAAAATCACGCCATCTTTTGACCCAGAATTCCAAGATGGCTGCCATCCGGTCAAAGATGGCCGCCATCCGGTAGAGCGAAAACGTAACTTGAACAAGAAGGGAATATGTGGGTTTTTGGAGTTTGCATTGATAGAGTATGTAAATAAGTAGAAAAACAATACTTGTAAACCATAGTCAGTAAACAAATATTAACGTCAAAACGCATTTTACCCTGGTATTGCTGTACTTTAAGCAAACTACCTCCATAAGGATATATTGCGGTACAAAAATACTTGATGCATGTATGACAAGAGGACTAATTATCCTTCAAGACAAGCTCTTTTTTGGCTGCAACTGGAATAGTTATCAGATGAAACTACTTAAAACATGTCAACGAATATAATGTTACCCTGAAAATTATAATTTTTGTCCATTTTATTTAGCCAAATGGCACCGTAACAATTATAACACATTTAGAGGTAACCAATTATGCGTTCATGTTATATTACACATTGTCACGACATTGTAGCTGATGAATCAATGTGACATTAAGAAATATGATCAGCCCGAATCAGAGCATTCTGCCTCACTACATTCTGAATCATCAGATTCAAATAAACCCCCCCTCCTCCTCTGTACATAATCATCTCCCTCCTCCTCCTCCTCCTCCTCGTCTCCTCCTCCTCCTCCTCCTCCTCCTCGTTGTCCTCTTGCCCTGTTGCAGGTTGGTGCGTCGGGAGAGCAGGTCCCGTGTGGCGGACAGGGCGACAGGCACCACCCATTAGCTCCCAGCCATTATAATGACATCAGAGTATGTGCACTTCATGGACATCCCAAAAGGCATGGCCAAACGACAGTCCACATTCGACTGGCAAACAGCTCAAACTAATCCACTTCTACATAACAATAATAACAACAATAAAAATCTGATTGTTTGACTTTACTATGTCCTTACTATGACAATCACTACCACAACCACACAAATAGTTATTAAAGATGTAACTGTAAGTCTAATGATTTATTACAATTATTTATAATCTGTTTTATTCGTGTCTTCAACAGAATATAAAACAGTGCCGCCTGAATGCTTATTAACAACTGAAATGTAATTGTTGTGCAGTTGCAAGTGTGGTAATCATGCACACTATTGTTTCACGTGAACCGATCAGGATTCATTGGAATGGAGTTCACAGCAGTAATATTCAACTAACCGTAGGACTAAATGAGGTAAAATGAAATGCTTTACCTATAAAAACAGGCGTCCCAAGGATCCATTTTAGGGCCATTGACATTGTTATTTACTACAATTATATCAATGATTTTCCGAAAGCCAGCATAACTTATGCTGATGACACTTGGTGATACAAGTACAATTAAAGCCTTCACAGATGACACAAACACAGTGAATGTTGAATATTTGATTAGTAAAGAACTATATGTAATAAAGATATGGCTAAGCCTACATACATTATCAATAAAATACTAATAACAAATCTTTTTTTTCAAATTCCTAATAAATGGGTTGATGAACTAACCATTCACATAAAAAAATTGATACATTATGAAAACTAACTCTAGCAACACATTCAGCCACAAACATAATATATTTTTAATACACATCCTCTACTTACAATACACGTAAAGTAGCAAATGTTAATAAAAAATACTCAGGAGTATGCATGCTCCTAAAATCCTAAATACAATTGGGCTATCCGTAATGGTCCGTCAATGGAATTCAATAATAATATAATCATATAAAAAAGCAAATTTAAAAACCCAAAATGGCCCCTATGATAGCGACTATTTATTATATTTATTAATATTTATTGGCCTCCTATGCCAAATATTGAACAAACTAAATTTAAATAACTATTGCATGGCGTAGTTGCAGTTACAAAATAAATACATCTACTCTCGATTTAGCCATCTATCGAATATATATATATATATATATATATATATATATATATATATATATATATATATATATATATACACACACACACACACACACACACACACACACACACACACACACACACACACACACACACACACACACACACACACAATCTGTTACAGTAGTTTATCATAGAATGTTGAATATAGTTTATTAAATTGTCGAAACATAAAAAGCAGCGACGAAATGACCAATATTCACCTATAGGTACTTAGATATACCACTTCGCCTATATAATTTCTGCGAGTTTGTTTTCAGAACGCAGCTAGTGCAACCGAAGTATCCCGCCGAAACTACCAACTTTTACGGGCTACACGAAGTGGCAGTGTGGCCAAAGCTTCCTAAATGCAAAAACCTAAAACGAATTGGTTTTTCGTTTTTCTTACTTCACTTTTGAAAACGAAAAAAGAATTCGTTTTTCGTTCGCAAATTTGAGAACGAAAAAGGAACTCGTTTTTCGATTTTTTTGTTCGCAAATTTGAAAACGAAAAACGAAAAAAGAATTCGGTTTTCGTTTTTCGTTCGCAAATTATAAAACGAAAAACTAAAAGACGGTATATACACGGACCATTATTCGTACACAAACGTTAGCCATTGTCTAGCCCCATATGCTCAGTCAAAGCGCTAAGTGAACTAGAGCAACGTGGATTGATCGAACTTCTCCAAGTTTCGAAACGTCAGCCAGAAGTCGTGAACCCGGAATGTCTCGGTTTGGATTCCGATGCCCTAATCTCTGTGCCATAGCGCTCCTGTACAGACTACGTTGGCATTCGTTTCTGCCGTTCCAAGAAGGTATGTTGTGTAGTCAACGCGTTTCATTGACCCCTTCGATGTTGGTGCGACATATCGGGCAGGAAGGGCTGTCACTTGTACGTATCATGACGGCACATGTGCTACACAGACTCGTGTGTCCACACGGGACGAGCACACAGTTGGGTGTCTCGTCCATGCACACGGCGCACTCGTCACCGCTCGAGTGGGAGACGAACGACGCCGATGGCCCACCTCGTCCAGTTCGTAGGACACTGGTTGCTGGTGGAGCGACACTCCTCAGGGTTGCTGGTGGAGAGACACTCCTCAGGGTTGCTGGTGGAGCGACACTCCTCAGGGTTGCTGGTGGAGCGACACTCCTCAGGGTTGCTGGTGGAGTGACACTCCTCAGGGTTGCTGGTGGAGTGACACTCCTCAGGGTTGCTGGTGGAGTGACACTCCTCAGGGTTGCTGGTGGAGCTGACACTCCTCAGGGTTGCTGGTGGAGGAACTCCTCAGGGTTGCTGGTGGAGTGACACTCCTCAGGGTTGCTGGTGGAGTGACACTCCTCAGGGTTGCTGGTGGAGTGACACTCCTCAGGGTTGCTGGTGGTAAGCGACACTCCTCAGGGTTGCTGTTGGAGTGACACTCCTCAGAGTTGCTGGTGGAGTGACACTCCTCGTGGTTGCTGGTGGAGTGACACTCCTCAGGGTTGCTGGTGGAGTGACACTCCTCATGGTTGCTGGTGGAGTGACACTCCTAAGAGTTGCTGGTGGAGAGACACTCCTCAGGGTTGCTGGTAGAGAGACACTCCTCATGATTGCTGGTAGAGAGACACTCTTCAGGGTTGCTGGTGGAAAGACACTCCTCAGGGTTGCTGGTGGAAAGACACTCCTCAGGGTTGCTGTTGTAGCGACACTCCTCACAGCCCCTGAAATAACATACACAGGGTGATTATATCATAATTGCGTCAATTGAAGCAAAAGGCAGCGTGTTTGTGTTACACACATATAACATTGAATATACACTATAAAATTTGCTTCTAGACAATATTATCTTCAGCAGTTTACTGAGAATGTGTTTTCTGCTGCATTCTTAGCAAATTGCTAGATCGCAGTTTAAATACACTTCTTTATATATATATATATATATATATATATATATATATATATATATATATATATATATGAATCTGATGTTGTTAGCAAATATATACAACACAATAATTTATTTCAAGTCAAAACGAGGTATGTTTCGATTTATATTTCGTTAGCGAGCGCAGACCATGC
>JAODUO010000105.1:240000-340000 GCA_025642075.2 Ridgeia piscesae | reverse complement strand
ATAAACAGTATTTAAAGGGAACCAAAAGGGAAACGCGACATGCTATGAACGTGATAGAGTTAATACAAACCAACCATTTCGAACGGTAATCATATTTTGTAAGTCAGTGGCTTACTGGTAATTTAATATCAAAGTGGAAAATGTTACTGAAATCAGCCACAGCTCGGAGGCTTCCATCAACGCGCCGATGCGTCTGGCCTGACCAATCAGCGAGCAGAATTCATATGACCGATTATGTATCGAATGCTCTTCAATTCACTAGCAGGTGGTAAACACATGTTTTAAGACACGCGCAGTCGGTCTTTTTGTGTTGGTTTGCATATAAAACAATATGCCTTACTACTCGGCATATGGCCGTAACAATACAAATGTAAAAACAAACAAAGAGGTGTCATATTTTCACTTCCCGTTGGAGATACCAGAACTGAGGCAGTGGCTTCGTAACTGTAATTTATTTTGTTCGGCGCAGTTCAAAGAATGTTCCTTCGAATATGATATTGTTCACTTCGTAGTCAGTCAAGATCCGCAGAAACGTTGACGACGTGGAATTTTGTAGCATGGAGCTGTGCAAACGAAATTTAGCCACCGACCGCGGTCGTCGAAACAGCGGACATTTTCCGTCGAGCACGCAGTCAACTCAGAGCTCAAGAAAATAAATATCAAATCTTCGGTATCTAAATGATTAAAATTGCTGTATCTGTCGGTATGACTCATGTGCATAATTATATTGTTCATAAAGGTCCGCTATAGTTCACCTTCTATATAGAAGGTACCGGGTAAACACAGCATGGACTGAGGCTGAGCCACGTAGGTCTAAGCGAGTTAGGCCGTCCACCGCCGCACAAACGAATGCCTTCACCGTGATTTTGGCGGTTACTGTTATTCATTATTATCAGTTTTACTTTATCCTACTTTGAATGGTATGAAATTCGCAGAACAGAGACATAGGTATGCTAGAAATAAGGTAAACGTACATGACAATAAGCCAAGCTGGATCGGGGATAATATAGGACCTGGTCTAATATAACACTTTGACATCACTCGCTAAGTCAGTTTTCAAAAGTACTTCCTCACGTAGCTACGCAGTTCCTTTTTCAGGTAAACGACTCGGAAAGTGCCAGCATGACAGATGTGCAAGGAGCAATCGTTACGTCACAGACCATCAATAATGACGCATCTCATGACGTTCGACAGATGATGTGTTTAAAAATGTTTTATTCCTAAACCAGTGACAATAAAAATGTGATTATCGTTCGAAATGGTTGGCTTCTATTAACTTTTTCACGTGCATAGCATAGTTTCTATTAACTATTTCACGTGCGTAGCATAGTTTCTGTTAACTATTTCACGTGCATTGCTAGAAGCTAGAACACAGCTGACTAACAGGGCTAAGCCCAATCGGGATCAATTCGAATGAACCATAATATAGGATATTTGACATCATTCGCTAAGTCAGTTTTCAAACGTATAATATATATATATATATATATATATATATATATATATATATATATAAACGCAGTCGTATCACTGAGCACACTTCAATATGCAAGATCGATCGATTGTAACGAACAAAACCGAACTTGTGAATTATGAGAATGAAACGAACCACTGTTTCGGAATATTACCTGAATCGGTTTTCCAGCAGGATATCTTCTCGATGAGCCAGTTACAAACACAACGCAGCCCAACGACCGTGGTGTATATAATGGATACAGGTAATCCCTGTAAGCAAATGAGTATCATGAAATTAATGGAATGATATGTTTCAGTTGACTTCAATAGTGTTATGGATGGATCGTGACACGTAAAAATGATATCCAAATTTGTTGTTGCAATATAGGGCATGACTTAGACCCTAAAATGTGTATTATTAGTTTATGATTGTTTATGCATGACCATCCCTTCAGTAATTTCCATAGCAAAATGTTATGGCGGAAACGGGAAATAGATTTTAAAAACGTGATTTTATTCTACAGATACTACTGTACTTTTTGCAATGCCATCAACTATTTTCCACCTGGAGCAACGTAGCCCCACGTTATGATGCAACAGGCGCCTTGAAATGATATAATATGATATTACCAAGAAATTTATGTGATTTTTGTGAGGAAAATCTGAATGACTTGGATTGCATTTTATGTTGTGGTAGGTAAATCGTCATACCATCCACAATTCTAAAGAAATAAAAATTCAATTATTGTGTTCGTGAAATAGAAAAATTCATCCACCTGGTGTGCAATTTTCATTTTCTTGTTTTAATTAATTATGGTTTGTGTATGGTCATCATTTTCTTGAAAATGTGTTGTTATGAAAATTGGGTTAGTGTTACAAAGAATTATTTCTCACAGAAGGCTGTAAGTCCTGCAATGCTATCACATATTTTCCATTTCTAGAAACATAGGCCTAGCAATAAATCACTATGCGCATTTTCCTTTAAAATGTACCGACAAACCGTCTGGCTCATTGCTTAATACACCAGTTGGCAGCGTACATACGTGTGTATAAACGATGTTCGTACGATGTAAATAAAGCACAACTACAATGTACAGGGTCACACACAGCACATATACGCATGTATATACGTACAGTCACGCATGCACGAAAACGCACACACGTAAATATACGCACACATTCACACACACACACACACACACACACACACACACACACACACACACACACACACACACACACACACACACACACACACGCACGCACGCACGCACGCACGCACGCACGCACGCAAACACACACGCGCGAACAAGCACACAGTTCTTTATTAGTGTTTGGTGCCGAATGAGCGTTTTTAATCGTCTTTGAAGGATTATTAAGTGTCGTATTTAAAACCGATCAATATTAAATTAACCAACAGTAAAATATTGCCTGCTTTAAAATCTGCTAAATAAATAAATTAAAAAAATATTGAAAATGCCATATAAAAACCATGCCGTGACGTTGTGTAATAGTTAGATTTAAAATACATATTTATATACGTAATCTTTAAATTATGTTTTAAAAAGACACCTTTATCGAAATGTGAAATTATCCATAAAGTCAGCGTCGGGTAGGCTTACTACGTAACGTTTGGTTCTATACGTTATACGTAGAAAGTCAAGTCGGATAAAGTCGCCGTAACGTAGAAACTAGAGCTGTGTCCCGTATATAGTTGAACCGGTACTTCTGTATACGGTTTTGAAACCGGTTTTGAATTATCGGTATTCTATACGGTATTTTCCATTGCCAACTAACCGTACTTAAAATGTTCTATAATGATGTTAATCTCATAAAAATCGAAGAAAAGACGACATTCGACGTATATTCGTCTTCCCTACCATTCGAATAGCGCACATCCAAAAGAGCACGTGGTATATATCGACCATAGGCGTTGTCCTATCAAGCCACCGTGTGGCGCCACTGTTACATAACCATATGGGTCCTTCTCATTTCGAGAATGAATTAGATTACTTTGAATCTCACAATTAACAGTATATTTTAGCTACCCATCAATACATTTATATTAATACAAATACTATATGATGTAAATAGCCGTATACAATACAAATATATACGGGACATTTCGCGTACCATATAGAGGCAAACGTTACACAACGCTACTGGAAACCCATTCGACCGTGTCGATCCATGTAGCAGCGAGGCACAGTCAATGCAGTGCTGCTGCTGGCGAAGCGGAGCCGAAGCAGTGGTGTATACGTAATGAGGTCAACAATGTACGCAGACGCGAGATCGTGTAACGTTCGGTTGGTCAATAGAATGAAAAATAGGCTCACAATATCGTGGACTGTGTATCGCGCGTGACTTAATGATCATATTAATGTCGGTCATGTCTCAATTTCGGATGTAGAAGAACCACTGAGGACGACCAGCACCCAGGCGGTAATCGCCTTCAATGCCCGAAAAACAGTCATACCCTGGCGATCATGTTCTTAAAAAGGCTTACTAGTTTAATGAGATCTCACATGATTATAATATTGTGGCCGCAATACATCCTCTATAGGAATCAGTCAATAGAACTTGAGAGAGTGTTGTATACTTTTAGGGAGTCGAAATAACAACACAATGTGTAGTATGAGTCGCTATAACCACGCCACATAAACACACTGCTGGCTGGTACAACTACACATTGATATTTACACTTAATGAGAACCAAAGTAACTTCCCACGGCGAGTTTGTGGAACGTTGACACGAACATATGTCACAGTAATGTGTGTTTTCAGTCGATATGTCTCCTCACTGGTAGCCTTGTGAATGTGAGTGAGAAGTAGGTCGAGCCATATTGACAGGTTTCTACTCAAAGGCGCATAGACTCACAACATATTGAGTTAACAATATTTGTATTTGCCTACGACACTTCTTGCACTGATTTCATATACATAACACCTGGAATATCAATGCAAAACAGCGTTATTAAAGGGTACATTGCTGATGTACCAAAGTAACTTACCACGATCCAGTCAAACATCGTGTACAGAGGTTCCTTCAATCAGCATACCTGCCACACTGGTAGTCGTGTGTGCACTGAGTCAGGCGAGGTATTATAACTAGCTTTGGAGATATCGGTAACTGATCATTAAGTGAAAGTAACTCAACTGACCGGGAATTACCACAAACTTTAAACCTTAAACGGAACTTTTCCGTCTTCCGGGTAGATGTTTGTAGTACATAAATTTGTGTATTTAAGTATATGGTTATTTAGGATTCACAAAATTGCGTTGCATGCATGTAGGGTTTATTACACATGTACATTGACAATAATTAGGGTGAAGTGAGATTGCCAGAAGCACAATCCGGATAGTTGTCAATAGTTGCTCTCGAGTGAGCAGATACACCTTATCGACTGCCTGTCAATTACACACACGTACACGCACGTACTATACACACACACTCTCTCTCTCTCTCTCTCTCTCTCTATATATATATATATATATATATATATATAAAAATATATATAATATATATATATATATATATTACTATCTCTTTTGTCTTTTTCTTCTTTCTATTTTTTCTCTTTCTCTTCTTGTCTACTTCCTGTCTCTGTCTCTGTCTCTGTCTCTCGTCTCTGTCTCTGTCTCTGTCTCTGTCGTCTGTCTCTGTCTCTGTCTCTGTCTCTGTCTCTGTCTCTGTCTCTGTCTCTGTCTCTGTCTCTGTCTCTGTCTCTGTCTCTGTCTCTGTCTCTGTCTCTGTCTCTGTGTGTCTCTCTCACACACACACGCACGCACGCACGCACGCACGCACGCACGCACGCACGCACACACACACACACACACACACACACACACACACACACACACACACACACACACACACACACACACACACACACACACACACACACACACACACATTACATAAGGCATGACATACACACCCCAACGTCACGTGTCGTGTATAAGTAAGGCAAGAAGAATATCCCTGTCACGATACCAATGCAAAACGACAGACAACTGAGATAGTCTGCAACTGTTCTTTTGTCACACGTTTGAACTGGTTGTTGAACCTTGAACCTTGCAGAATTTCCACAAATTGGTTGCTCTTACTCCCTCCTTCGTTGTCAATTAAAATAAATGCCAAGAGGTGCTTGCATCTTACTTCAGGGCCAGTCACGTGACTGATTGTGCTTGGTGTTGGACACATGCACACTAACCAGTCAACTATGTGTACACATTGTTGTTCCGCCTACATGTTTTATAACAAACTAATTTCTAGTTGTGTTACACAATAAAACGAACCATTAAGACCTAGCGATGCTAAATTGCAAATAGACTGTATCAATATAAATACTAATTGTACTAATAATAATTTAACATATGCGTGGCTGTTATGGCTAGTATTATAACTATTGATATGTGAGCAAGTCGAACAAATACTCTTGCGTACAGCAGTGTTCATTCGAGATGTCCTTGGAGTCAAGCTCAGTGAGGAGCTTATCGCTCATTAAATAAATTATGACACAATTGGGCGGTCACGGCGGTGCCAGTTGCCAGCAAACCCTACAACAAAGGGCGCGATGTAATCTCGTGTAGTGTTGGACCGGAGACTAAACATATATTCCACTGTTGCTGGGGTAAACGGACAAAACCCCACTGGACATAACCCCACTCAGACAAAACCCCATCCGACAGACAAAACCCCACTCGGACAAAACCCCACTCAGACAAAACCCCATCGGACAAAACCCCACTCGGACAAAACCCCACTCGGACAAACCCCACTCGGACAAAACCCCACTTTAAAAAAAAAAAAAAAATTTATATATATATATATATATATATATATATATATATATATATATATATATATATATATATACCACATTGCATACGTTATGATTTTTTACTTTAGATCAGAGACCTGAATTTACCGAATAAACTCATTATTATTATCACCTAATATAATACTTATATACAAAAAACAATCACATAGTCTAATGTATATTTTACTATAGAATAATAGAAGGACGAGGGCTGATACGGACACAACGGGAATAATACAGGGCGTGATACTGGAAAAACCCTGTAATAAAATGATTTTAATTTTATGACATATTTAGTTAATTTAAGTCTTATTTTACATGTAAAGCACTTTTGAACATGTTGTACACTATTATAGAGAGTGCTATATAAATGTTGTATGTAATAATAAAAATAATTACTTAATTAATCAATCAATAGCACCAAAGGCCTAATAAAAAACATTTATTAAATATTATTTTAAAAGTGGGGTTATGTCCGAAATGTGTATTAGTGAGTGGGGTTTTGTCTGAGTGGGGTTTTGTCCGATGGGGTTATGTCCGATGGGGTTTTGTCCGAGTGGGGTTTTGTCCTGGATTCGTTGCTGGCCCCAGGATAAGCGACGTGTTCGTTGATGCGTAGATCGTACCGGACACGTCATAGTGACCCCATTACATTCAGCAGACACTCTCCCAATTAGCCAGTGGCAACGTAAAACTGGCTTCCACGTTGAGCAAACCGCACGAACCGGTCCCTAAGCCTGACACATTTTGGGAGACAAGGTTGCCACTGGAAACCAGTTGTGGTTGTAGTCTGATATTACATAAACGTATCATGAGACACAACTGACACGAATCAATCCTCCATACACATTGATAGACAGGCATGTGTATAGTTGTTGTCACTGCTGCAACGCTGAACCTGAACTACAATAGTTGTGTACCCCCAAAATAGGTCAGACATACTGACCCGTTTGTGCGATTTGTTTCACGCGTAACCCCTTTTGACGTTGCTCGGAACGCGCTACTGATTCAAAGTAGGCCACGCGTAACCCAGTTTTGCGTTGTCACTGTCCAATTGAGAACAAGGTTTAACAAGGTTTAACAAGGTTTAACAAGGTTGCCGCCCCGAGCCAAACTCCAGACGGCCAGAGAACAAGGAAACCTTTTTATCGAGGTATAACCCACTCTTCCCAGGTAACTATAATTTTTTTTACATATTTACACTGTAGATATGTTGTAATGTATACAATATTTACGTAAGGTTGTAATGGCTGTATTGGGATCACTATGACGTGGTCGTTACGACCTATCGATCAACGAGCATGTCGCTTCACTGATAAGACTACCGCTTGATACAAGACACATTGCACCTGGTAATGGTAATGGTAATGGTTATGGTTATGGTTATGGTTATGGTTATGGTTATGGTTATGGTTATGGTTATGGTTATGGTTATGGTTTAAGGGTTTAAAATTGGTTAAAAAGTGGTTATGTGGTTAGGGTTTTAAAAATGGGTTATGGATTTTTTGGGCTTAAAATTTCGGTACTAACCGGGTTCCTTTGGCCCCCAAAATTTAAAAGGCAATTTGGGGTTTTTAAAAACCCCTTTTTTGCCTAAATGGCCTATGGCGACTGACCTGTCTCCATAACCGGAGCCCATGGCCCTATGTAAAACCCAAACGTTCGGTATGGGTCCAAGGTTGGCCCTACCAAAAAACACGTCAACGGAAAAAAATGTGAAAAAAGTGGCTAACGTTTCCCCAACGCCCTCGGAAATGTCTGAAGTCCAGTGGCTAAAATACCCCACGTCTCTGTATGATTCAACCCTATTTGGCTCCCGGTAACCTCCGGATGATGGGCCAGTGGCTACGTACACACGTCTCGGATGATGGGGCCAGTGGCTACGTACACACGTCTCGGATGATGGGGCCAGTGGCTACGTACACACGTCTCGGATGATGGGGCCAGTGGCTACGTACACACGTCTCGGATGATGGGGCCAGTGGTTACGTACACACGTCTCGGATGATGGGACAGTGGCTACGTACACACGTCTCGGATGATGGGGCCAGTGGCTACGTACACACGTCTCGGATGATGGGGCCAGTGGCTACGTACACACGTCTCGGATGATGGGGCCAGTGGCTACGTACACACGTCTCGGATGATGGGGCCAGTGGCTACGTATACACGTCTCGGATGATGGGGCCAGTGGCTACGTATACACGTCTCGGATGATGGGGCAGTGGCTACGTACACACGTCTCGGATGATGGGGCCAGTGGCTACGTACACACGTCTCGGATGATGGGGCAGTGGCTACGTATACACGTCTCGGATGATGGGGCAGTGGCTACGTATACACGTCTCGGATGATGGGGCCAGTGGCTACGTATACACGTCTCGGATGATGGGGCAGTGGCTACGTACACACGTCTCGGATGATGGGGCCCAGTGGCTACGTATACACGTCTCGGATGACGGGGCCCAGTGGCTACGTACACACGTCTCGGATGATGGGGCAGTGGCTACGTACACACGTCTCGGATGATGGGGCAGTGGCTACGTACACACGTCTCGGATGACGGGGCAGTGGCTACGTACACACGTCTCGGATGACGGGGCAGTGGCTACGTACACACGTCTCGGATGATGGGGCCAGTGGCTACGTACACACGTCTCGGATGATGGGGCAGTGGCTACGTACACACGTCTCGGATGACGGGGCAGTGGCTACGTACACACGTCTCGGATGATGGGGCAGTGGCTACGTACACACGTCTCGGATGATGGGGCAGTGGCTACGTACACACGTCTCGGATGACGGGGCCAGTGGCTACGTACACACGTCTCGGGATGATGGGGCCAGTGGCTACGTACACACGTCTCGGATGATGGGGGCAGTGGCTACGTACACACGTCTCGGATGATGGGGCAGTGGCTACGTACACACGTCTCGGATGATGGGGCAGTGGCTACGTACACACGTCTCGGATGATGGGGCAGTGGCTACGTACACACGTCTCGGATGATGGGGCAGTGGCTACGTACACACGTCTCGGATGATGGGGCAGTGGCTACGTACACACGTCTCGGATGACGGGGCCAGTGGCTACGTACACACGTCTCGGATGATGGGGCCAGTGGCTACGTACACACGTCTCGGGTGACGGGGCCAGTGGCTACGTACACACGTCTCGATATGATGGGGCAGTGGCTACGTACACACGTCTCGATATATTGGGGCTAGTAGCTATGTATACACGACTCGGATGATGGGGACAGTGGCTACCTACACACGTCTCGGATGACGGGGCCAGTGGCTACGTACACACGACTCGGATGACGGGGCCAGTGGCTACGTACACACGTCTCGGGTGGTGGGGGCAGTGGCTACGTACACACGTCTCGGATGATTGGGGCAGTGGCTACACACACACGTCTCGATGTGATGGGGCTAGTCGCTACGTACACACGTTTCGATATATTGGGGCTAGTAGCTACGTATACACGACTCGGATGATGGGGACAGTGGCTACCTATACACGTCTCGGATGACGGGGCCAGTGGCTACGTACACACGACTCGGATGACGGGGCCAGTGGCTACGTACACACGACTCGGATGACGGGGCCAGTGGCTACGTATACACGACTCGGATGATGTGGCCAGTGGCTACGTACACACGACTCGGGTGACGGGGCCAGTAGCTACATACACACGTCTCGATATGATGGGGCTAGTGGCTACGTACATACGACACGAGGTGATGGGGCCAGTTGCTACGTACACACGTCTTGGGTGACGGGGCCAGTGGCTACATACACACGTCTCGATGTGATTGGGCTAGTTGCTACGTACACACGACACGAGGTGATGGGGCCAGTGGCTACGTACACACGTCTCGATGTGATGGGGCTAGTTGCTACGCACACACGACACGAGGTGATGGGGCCAGTGGCTACGTACACACGTCTCGATGTGATGGGGCTAGTCGCTACGTACATACGTATCGAATGATGGGGCATTGGCTACGTACACACGCCCTCGGGTGACGGGGCCAGTGGCTACATACACACGTCTCGATGTGATGGAGCTAGTGGCTAGGTACACACGACCTCGAGGTGACGGGGCCCAGTGGCTACGTACACACGTCTCGGGTGATGGGGCAGGGGCTACGTACACACGTCTCGGATGATGGGGCAAGTGGCTACGTACACACGTCTCGGAGTGACGGGGCAGTGGCTACGTACACACGTCTCGGAGTGACGGGGCAATGGCTACGTACACACGTCTCGCATGACGGGGCCAGTGACTACGTACAAATGTGTCAGGGTGATAGGGCTTGTGGCTAGGTATACCCGTCTCGGAGTGACGGGGCCAGTGGTTACATACAAACGTCTCGGAGTGACGGGGCCGTGGCTACGTACACACGTCTCGAGGTGATGGGCTAGTGGCTACGTACACACGATACGAGGTGATGGGGCCAGTGGCTACGTACACACTCTCGGATGATGGGGCAGTGGCTACGTATACACGCCCTCGGGTAAATGGCCAGGGGTCTACATATACACGTCTCGGGGGATGGGCCCATTGGCTACGTACACACGTCTCGGGGTGAGGGGGCCCAGTGGCTACGTACACACGTCTCGGGTGAGGGGGCCCGGGTGGCTACGTACATACGTCTGGGAATGATGGGGCAGTTGCTACGTACACACGTCTGGGAGTTAGGGGGCCCTAGTGGCTACGAAAAAACACGTCTCGATATGATGGGGCATTGGCTACGTACACACGCCCTCGGGTAAACGGGGCCAGTGGCTACAAAAAAACACGTCTGGGAGTGATGGGGCAGTGGCTAGGTACACACTACCCGAGGTGACGGGGCCAGTGGCTACGTACACACGTCTCGGGTGACGGGGCAGGAGGCTACGTACACACGTCTCGGAGTGACGGGGCAATGGCTACGTACACACGTCTCGGAGTGACGGGGCAATGGCTACGTACACACGTCTCGCATGACGGGGCCAGTGACTACGTACAAATGTCTCGAGGTGATAGGGCTAGTGGCTAGGTATACCCGTCTCGGAGTGACGGGGCCAGTGGTTACATACAAACGTCTCGGAGTGACGGGGCCAGTGGCTACGTACACACGTCTCGGGGTGACGGGGCCAGTGGCTACGTACACACGTCTCGGGTGTTGGGGCTAGTGGCTACGTACACACGACTCGAGGTGATGGGGCCAGTGGTTTTTGTACACCCACCCGTCCGACGAAAAATGGGCCCAGTGGCTTGCGTAGGACACGTGGTGGAAATTGATGAAGAATTTATTTTTGGCTGGGGTAAAACATTATGACAGATGATTGGTGCCAAGTGGGTTTTTTAGGGAACACGGCCAATCGGATTTGAAATAAACGGGGCCAGGGGAAAATAGTAATAGTCTCACAAAGTTTAACGGGGCCAGTGGCTACGTACACACGACTCGAGGTGATGGGCCCAGTGGCTACACACACACACACGTCTCCGGTGATGGGGCCAGTGGCTACGTACACACGTCTCTGAGAGACGGGTCAGTGGCTATGTACACGCGTCTCGGAGTGATGGGGCCAGTGGCTACGTACACACGTCTCGGAGTGACTGGGCCAGTGGCTACGTACTCATATCTCGGAGTGACAGGACCAGTGGCTACGTGTACACGTCTCGGTGTGACGGTACCAGTGGCTACGTACAAACGTCTGGGGGTGACGGGGCCAGTGGCTACGTACACACGTCTCGGAGTGACACGGCCAGTGGCTACGTACACATGTCTCGGGGTGACGGGGTCAGTGGCTACGTACACACGTCTTTGGGTTATTGGGTTAGAGCAGGGTGGTTCACAGTAGTTATCTGGAGGCAGAGACGAACATGGACCGGTAGTTTGGTAGTGATGACCGCGACTGTGTTTTTTTTTTTACATTTCGCCATTCCCCGTCCGACGAAAGAATTCTCCGTAGAAATGGCATTGCGCAGGTTGTTAACATTTCTGTGGTGTGATGTTGAGTGACTAGAAGTTATGTAATTGAGCAGTGTGGTATCAAATTATGACAGATGTCAGTTGGTGTTTTCTGCGTATAGATACAGGTGTCATTTTGGATCGTGATGCCACACAGGCCAATCAGTGTAGTTGAAATGAAGGGGTGTCGAGTTAGGTCCTGGATTGTGGAAAAATGAGATAATAGAATCTCACGAATTTTATACAGCACGTGTCCTAGTATAAGCAAGCTAGCATGACATTAAGGAAACGTTATAATGGCAGCCTATGGGCAACTCAGACGTGGTGTTGGTTATTGGACGAAGACCTCCCGCTGCGGCTGCTGCAAGTCACGAAACCAACGGCGACCACGCACGGATACTTACCACAGACGTCGAGACGGCGTTCGGTTGAACACAGCTGCCAGTGTGTATAGTGTAAAGTGCCTTGATCAATCATGAAGACTGGATACAGCACTATATAAAAACTTAACATTGCTGTTTTGCATTAAAATAGGAAGTTAAGCATTTACAAAATTATACAATTTAAATAATTGATAAGTAATCAATATTGATATAAACATATAAAGGGAAAGGCCGGAATGGAATAATAGCATTAACTAATCATTTATCAAATACAATCAAGAATTGCATCTGTATTTTACTGATCTATTATCATTGCTCGTACAGATAGCGTAATTAATTATTTGGATAAATAAAATGTAAGTATTTCTACATCAGTTAGATTAATCTCACAAGACGTGTGATAGTAATAAAAAAATTATGTTGACGTATTGGTGCGAGACGCGGTGACGATGACGGTGTCCCGGGTTGTTAGAGCGCAGGTCATGTAAAAGTTGACGTAATAAGATGGTACTAAATTGCTTGATTGCGTGCATTTGGCAGAGTTAGGAGTGTTCACCTTGGTGACGTCATCGAGACGGCCGGCCATGTCAGTCTCAGCGTTGCTGGTGTCGAGTGCTGCTACGCACGTCTCGGCAACTCGAATGTGTGTAGCGTGAATCGAAGCTACACAGCTACTAATCAGAGCAAATTCGACCTCGGTCAGCTTCGATATGAATGTGTCTGCGTCGATGGGAATGTCAGTAGCAGAGGTCAGTCTGAGCGGTGGTCAGGTCATTTCTCACATCTTGTCAGCACCCTAAGGTTACGGAATGAAAGACAGTTCAAACACGTTGTAGTTCTATCACGAAACGTATGTTATAATTCTAAGGCGAATAATTAATATGAAAAAAAATAATGCTTTTGAAACTCGTTGTTCTTAAGTCCAACGGTTGTTATGTCGCTAGGAGACGTTAAGAAATGTATCATCATCATCATTATTGTGAAGAACGTTTGTTGTGTAGTCAACGCGTTTCGTTGACGCCTTCGATGTTGTGGCGACATAACTGGCAGCAAGGGTTGTCACTTGAACATATCGTATCGGCGCACGTGTAGCACAAACTCGTGTGTCCACATCCGGCGAGCACGCAGTTGGGTGTCCGGTCCATGCACACGGCGCACACGTCACCGCTACCAGCAACACTCCTCGTAACACCTGCAATACGATATTAATGACTGCGATAATTGGAAACAAAAGGCAACAAGTTAGCTCATATATATATATATATATATATATATATATATATATATATATATATATATATATATATATATATATACGGGAAAATACAGCGTCACATTTGGCATTTCTTATAGTCTAACCAGAAGATAAATCTAGAATGTCTTGGTATATATATATATATATATATATATATATATATATATATATATATATATATATATATTATATATATAACATCCATTTACAAACATGTGCAGAAATAACCGATCACCTTGTCGATACTGGGGTTTTAATGCCATATATTGGAATAAATAAGTCGCTGTCACCAAAATTTAGTGAAAGTGACACAGATCCAGCTGGTGTCAGTAGCTAACTGCAGGTGTCGTATCACAATTAATTTCCCGTACATCAGACGACGTTACTGGCTTTTCGTTGATTTACTTCTCTTAGACTCGAGAAACGCATAGGGCACCGTGATATGGCTGCTGTGCATGGACTAACTAAGACGAGCGAGCAGGACTAAGACGATATTAATGTGCCATTACCCGACGAAAGAGTTCCAAGATTCAACAGCAGCATGCCGGTTGTTTGACCGTCTGTGAGGACTGGTGTGATGTTGTGTTGTGTTTTCATTTGTTATGTGAATAGAAGTGACAGTTTTGCTCAGCCAGCGGGGTATCGCAGTTGTCAAATTAAGTCCGATGGCAGTGCGTCTTTTAGGCTTAGAGATACAGGTGCTGTAATTTTGATGGGTGATATCATCACGACCAACCACACTCTCTTTTTAGCTGAAATGAAAGGGTGCCAGGATGGACAGTGGTTTCTTGGAAAATGTGTTGTTCTAGTTTCACGAATTTTCCACGACACTTCTCAGTGCATGCTATTTAAACAATGTCAATTTTTGGAAACGATCTGAACAATTATTTTCAGGATGTGAATATAATGTTGTAATAGACGCCTGAGGTAAAACGAAAAGTGGTTTCACTCCGTTTTTATTCGAATGTACATGTACACACCCTTGCGCGCGCGCACACACACACACACACACACACACACACACACACACACACACACACACACCACACACACCACACACACACACACACACACACACACACACACACACACACACACACACACACACACACACACACACACACACACACACACACACACACACACACACACACACACACACACACACACACACACACACACACACACACACACACACACACACACACACACACACACACACACACACACACACACACACACACACACACACACACACACACACACACACACACACACACACACACACACACACACACACACACACACACACACACACACACACACACACACACACACACACACACACACACACACACACACACACACACAACACACACACACACACACACACACACACACACACACACACACACACACACACACACACACACACACACACACACACACACACACACACACACACACACACACACACACACACACACACACACACACACACACACACACACACACACACACACACACACAGGTTCGGTTCGATAACAGAGACATTCAAGTCTTCACGATGGACTACGATCTTCCGAGTGCCGATTCCGATGTTCGTCTTCGGTTTCGGCTGCATTTTGTTGATGACGAAGGCGCCAAATCGGACTCATTCACAATGTCGGTTGTAGCGAAGCCGACCAACGATAAAGCGTTAATTATTTCCCGCATCCAGTTGTTTGAAAGCACAATGAAGAACTCTTTTAAGCAGCCATATTTGACAAGGGCCGGGCAAGAGAAAGACCGAGAGTGTGGCAAAGTCCGTCGTAGCTGGGTATATACCACCAATTGATTTCACCCAGGCGGCCATTGTAACGTTTCTTTAATTCCCCACTAGGTTTTTTAATCCATTGTATTGCAAATTTCAGACATTGAATAGGGATTCACGTATGTTGTATAGGGTTTCACGGTGAGCTATCATAATGCTTAGTGCGTACATACATGTCAACCTAGCCGAATATTTAAAAACTCAACATAGGTTGCATAATGTTTGTCACGGTGCAATTACGGAGTCCTCATGTGCATAATCAAACTTAACAACATTGAAAAATATTAAGTCAAAATCATCGTTAGTGGCTATGCACTAAAGATTGTAGCGCATTAGAAGACCCGACATTCTATAAAAAGAATTTAAGTGGTTTAGGGTTCGCGTTTGGGTTTTCACCCACAGGGGGCGTAATTATATGAGGAATCAAATTTCAAGATTCGACAGCTAGAGATGTAGAGCTTCAAAAAGAGATACCACATGCCACATTGTCAAGCCTAGTTTGATTTTCCCGCCCGTGCAGTCAGTGCGCGGGATAACACGCATTGACCTTGACTTTTAGCATTGACCTTGACCATTCAATATAATTTAAATGCGCAACAATCAAACTGAATAATATTGTGAAACATTAAATCGACATCTAGATCATGATTATTATCAATACAAAAAAGATGGTAGCGCGATGATAAAAATTTCCATTGATTTAAGGGGTGGGTTAGGCTTTTCACCCACAGCGGGCATAATGTTCGAGACACAGAGGTCATCTTGGTATCAAATCGAAGCTAATGGCCGTGGAATGTTTCTATTTGAAAATATTGCCAATTTTTTACATAAAAAAGACTTTATGACACTAACTTGTTAGGCGGACGACGATGTTTTCATTTTTGGGAGGACTCGATGGTTGACACCGCCTTCCCCAATGTCTCAAGTTGCTTTCTGCCAAATGTTCTGTCTCTACATCTATGTATGGCCCCACAATGACAAAATACTTGAATTTACTTCATCTCAAGTCCGAAAATTGTGTTTCTGGCCCCGTTATCAGTTGACAAATAGACCTCGGTCTTCCCAATTTTAATCGCATACATACCCGCAAGTGATGGCACTCTGCGTGCATGCTGCCACCTGGCGACTGAGCATTTATATACAATGCGTACGTGTGTTCACGTTTGTAAAGTATGTATTAGTACGTGCGTACGTGTGCGTTTGTCGTTTTCTGTATCGTCCGGGTGTTTGTGTGTATGTGTGTGCATGCATGCCTGCGTTCGTGTGTGTGCATAATATATCGCATGTAAGTTTGCATGCATGTGTACACTTCATGTGTGTATGCATGTGTATGCGCATCTTCATGTGCATATGCGTGTTTGTGTTTGTGTGGTGCGTGCGTGTGTGTTGTGTTGTGTTGTGTTGTGTTGTGTTGTGTTGTGTTGTGTTTGTGTGTGTTGTGTGTGTGTGTGTGTGTGTGTGTGTGGTGTGTGTGTGTGTGTGTGTGTGTGTGTGTGTGTGTGTGTGTGTGTGTGTGTGTGTGTGTGTGTGTGTGTGTGTGTGTGTGTGCGCGTTTTATCCATTGCCTACAATGTTTAGGTCAACATCAAGCCGTACGCACGCCCGCCCACGCACACCCGCACCCACGCACACCCGCACGCACACCCGCACGCACACACACACAGCGCGCGCGCACACACACACGCGCACACACGCGCACCCGCACGCACACCACACGCACACACACGCACACACACCGCGCGCACACACACACGCGCACACACGCGCACCCGCACGCACGCACACACACACATACTGAGACACACTGACACGCATACACACAGGCGCACACGCGCGCGCACACTCACGCGGACGCGCACACGCGCACGCACACACACTGATATACACTGACACACATACACACACGCACATACGCCCACACACACGCTCACGCGCACGCACACGCACACCACACGCACACCACACACACACACACACACACACACACACACATTCCTTATTCTAGCGTTGGCCCGCATACCCTATAACATACCATCAACAATTCAACACAACACGTGTTTGCTGGGCCGTCCGACTACGGCAATAATAACAATCTGTTTTATTAACTGGAGCCACATTTCGTCCAAACACCAACATTTGAGAGACCGCACCGCAAAAGACGCCACTACCCCCAACGTGCGCTACCGTCTCTATAGCAGAACTCAACTAGATACTTGTTGTCAAACGTGCAACATTTCACATCAACATTTAGCTGTTAAATACTCCTCATCTATGAAAACGTGCACACATCTATCGACGTGAGAGTGCGTGAATACTGATTTACAACACATTGGTGCATTTCAGACGGGATACGCTAGTTAGTTTGTCTACATACTAACACATGTAATACTGATAATAAATTACGCATTGGGCGAATTTCGTTAGATCGTGCACTGCAAACTAATGCCGCTTTACGTATCGTCTGTGCGACTTAGCTAATGGGCGTCGGTACCAATCAGGTTAACATGTGTAGTTGTCGTGTCTCAACTAACACGTATGCCAATGATATCACACAACAACGATTTAACTCAACATAACATCACTACAACTACAAATGCCGACGCACGAAGCGTTAATAATTCACACTGTTCGAGAAACATAAAAGTAGAAAGATGCCACTAGTCGATTAGGGATTAGGCCTACAATTGCTACCAATTAAATAAATATAACCACAACACCATATGGCATGTAATCAATTTGATAAAAGTTTTCCGTTTAACACTCGAAATAAGAATTACAAAAAATGCAACATACAAACAAATGCAACATACAAGCAAAGCGGGTTTACACACATATGACCGTTCCCATGAATTACAAATGTCTTCACATATGGCAAGCTATGGTCATAGTCAGACGAGCCTCAGCATCCGCGCAGTGGAGTGTGGGACCGGAAGCGACGAGGGGGCGTTTGCGCGGTTGTTTCGTTGCAGTTTCTCCGTCATGTGTCACCACTGACTCGTGTAGTCGATATTCTGAAAAACAAAGGCGACATTTGCAATCCGTACACATAAGCTTTTAACCTACCGGGATTTGAAAGAAAACACGCTTCTCTACTATCCGTAATCTAACGTTTCAAAAACATATTTTGTGAGCAATGTGCAAATTTAATGTCCACCTATGCCACTGCTACGTCGACTGAGATCTGCATCAAGCGGAATGTGAAGGGTGAAGATGAAGACGAACTTAAAGAAAAACATTGAGACAGCAATGATTTGCTGAGTTACATATCTGCACTGATAAGTGAAGAAACACGGTGTATCGCTAACGTAGATTCAATGATGGCTGTAGACTCGCCAGCGGTCCTCCGCCATGGAGATGCAAACGATGCCACACTGTGGACATGAAACCTACACAGTAGACTCTTCTATGCCTTCTCCTTAACATTTTCACATTACAAATATTAACATTATATCCAATAATTTATATTACAAATACTTTTATACTGCATTTCAAATGTCAGTTTTAAATAACGCAGTCAACAACATCACTTCACTACACTCACGTTGTATCGGTTCGGCAGTTTGGCCGAATACTGGATGGAGTGTTGCTCCACCCTTGACATGTGTGAATCCCTGTCAAGAAACAGTAACACGCTACGTAAGTTACAAACCCCGTAAGCCATGTATTAAACTGGTTTGAAATCTAAACAGCACAATGTCACGTTCTTTACGCTTTATGAAGTTCTTTATTTGTGATACAACTCCCAGACATATACTGTGGCTTTCACGCGACCACGCCATCAGCAGCACAACAAGAAGCCAACACAGGGAGGGCTCATTAACTCAACAACGTTACACACAATTTCTCTTTTTGATTTTGTGTTTTAGCTTATAATTTACTCGACGTGAAATAGCGCTCGAGTGGCATTGGTCTCCGCAATGGATGTGCATCGGTTCTCAAACAGGCGATGACAATCGATAAGCAATTAACCGCTAACATAAGTGTGTCCGCAAAATTATGTGCCGTAAAACACAGTATCGGAAACACATTTTGCCCATTTCGAATCGGAAGTGGTGCGCAGAGACGGAAGGAACATAGTAGTAGGAATGTAGTCTGGTGAGAAAATCGTTTTTTGCGGCGTAACTACGTTAAGATCGGAAATCTTGACGGTTGAGACGGCAATCGTGAACTTATCGAGAACATTATAAGTGCATTTGCCGATGAATAGACCGACTATAAGTTCGGATTTGCACGGCGTGACCCAGTGGAGCCGTCTAGCAGCGCGACCGCAGTATCACAATAAGCTTGACTACTTTGTCTCTCGATGAATACATATTATCCAACGAGGAACGAGATAATATGGCGTCAGACAATGCACCATATGATCTAGTCATTACACGTGTCCTTACGACCGCAATCTTTTAGAGACGCCCGTCACCTTAATCGACTCGACAGAATGGCCTGGAATTGATTTTACCGAGCAATACACGTATCATACCGTACACGGACTGTGATTACAATATTTTGTTGACACTAGAAGTCACCTAGGTGCGCTGGTTTTGCGATGTTTGCCAGTTAATTACTGTTAAGCCGCTTCGTGGTAATTCCAACTGGCGACTGGCTGATACGTCAACAAGTCATAATAAAATTAATTATTTACGTTATCGATTTCGAGCAAACGACAAACAACGATGTGACGCAATGCCTGACCTGGGCCGAATAGCGTTTTGCGGGTAAGGCGGGCCCGGTGTATAGGGCCTAATGGAGCCGTGTCTCTCCGCTGGATTGCTCCAGTGCTCCCGCAGAACGTGGGCACTGTGCGACGCCAATCGTTTGCTCCTTAAAACGAGCCCGCGTCATACGTTTAAACCGCTACCCCACAAAAACCGCAGCGATAATGTTTTCAATGTACGTTCGAAGCACTATGCAGAGGCGTGGTTTAGTCGCAATGTTGTCATTTGTTGTCAAATAATAGAACATTTGTTGTCAGAAACTGAACGTTCTTCAGGGTAGGTCATTAAGTGTCAGTACGATGACGTCATTAAGTGTTTGTCGCGTACTGGTGAAGTCGGTGTGAGCATTGAAGAAAGTGTCTATAGGTAAATAGAGATTTCACTTTTTTGTCAGATAAGTTACGCGCACATAAGGTTATATCATTACTGCCTAGATATGATTAATAAAACAAATATCATGAGTTCTTGAAAGTTACCGACCGCAGTCTCTTGAACCTAGGTTGAAAGCCTCGTGCTTGTGTGTACGCACGTCGAAAATATTAACGCGTTGTGTTTTGAGTGGGGTCGTTTTTGAATAGTCTACACCTGACGAACAGGTGGAATTACCTGGCGATTAGTGAAGTCACAGGTGTGTCCTAATTCAAAGGGGGCTATATCCCAAAACACTACACTTAACTACAAACACACCAACGTAAAGTTTCGTTTCTAAAGGGAGCGTTAAACAACACAGCCGAACAAGTAAATTTAAAAAGTTACGATTTGCTCAAACAATTATAAAAATGACGCATTTCACAGATCGATGTTCAACATATTGTTATAAATAATGAAAGTAACAAAAAATAAGAACAATAATTGTATGAAACGTAGAAATATAGAGCATTTATAATACAAAATAACAGTAAAATTAATACAACAACTAAATACGAACAACGAGCAGGCATCTGATAATGAACGGCGTAACCATCGGTGTTGTCGGCAGATGGTTTCGCCAAATATATCGTCGGAAATCATTTAATTACAATCAGCAGCAATCTCTTGTAGATATTAATGTAAACAAATTCACTATAAAATAAGACAAAGCTAAAGCAAGTCTAATCTATAAACATGCAATGTAAGCGCATTGAACAGCAAGGAATTTGTATTCACAGCAAGCGCATAGAACAGCAAGAAATTATGTAATAACTGACAACTATGACGATGCAACGTAACGGCAGACAGCTACGCCATGACGACAACAACAGGAACCAGCGGTGTGACAAGCGCATGACACGCCTACCACGTGACAACGACAATGACCTCAACCACAACATAATGTTGAGGCTGGGCGGCGGCGACGACGACAGTGATAACGACAACATCAACGACGACATCGACGAAGACGTCGAAGACGACAGCAACGAGGGCGGCGATTACGGTGACGACCACTAACACCACGACGAAGGTCACAAGGAGGACGACACTGACGTCACTGACAACACTGACGTCAGAGACGACACGAAAAGTAGCGGAAGGAACGACGTTTTTGTACGTGCGACTGACATACGCCGACGTCTTACCTGAAGCCGGACTGCGGCGTCCTTTGGTGGCCGTGCGCACCCAGCAACTGTTCCCTCCACCACTGCCTCTCTGGCACCTCGACGCCCCTGATACGTCCCACTGCCAGCTCGTCTCGACTCTGGGGGATACCGTTGTACTCCGGCTGGAAGAAGAGGCGTGTGTAATTTACGTATGGACGTGTGCATTATCTCTAAGATACCCGTAGAGCAACACGCGATGACCACCGGTCACCACCACAGCAATATTTGTATAATAAATTCGGTTACAGTAAAGTTGCTAGTGAGTTAATCGCCACTGAGTTGTCCCAGCTAGCAGAAAGGCCCTTTTGTAAAGCATGGCATCGTGCAAACACGTAAGTTAATAACTCTAGATATTCATAAATTCGTTTTTGATACATAGCTAATGGCGATTTGTGATCAGGTAAAACGCTTGCTTATAGGCGCTAAGTATCCACACGTGCACACTCACGCACGGACGGACGCATATACGCATACATACACACACGCAAACACAAACGCGCGCGCTCGCATAACACACACACACACTCCTACATACATTTGATTTCCTCAGGTGGGCCCGCCTCATGATAAACGCCTCCTTGCGTCTTGCCTCGTTGTGTTCCTGGATGCCGGACGCGGCCATCTTGCTGACGTCACGGTGCTCTAGACTCAAGTCTACTAGTACCTGTCGATGAAATTTACCGATTTATACAGACATCATTCACTATAAATACGCTCGCTTTCGCCACTTAAATCTAAAATGGACCAAACCCAACGCAATCTGCTGGTATCCGGTATCAACTGATTTGAGTTTTGCTATTTCCGAAGCTGACTACAATAATCGATTAATTTCACATTTTACAATGGCGTACTTGCACCACCATTATTGATAAATACAAGTGTCACAATTAACCATGCCAGATGTACGTTGCTGTTTTACTGCAGCAATTTGAAATATGAAGTATGTCTCCTGTTTGTGTGTACTTGTAGAATTACACGCGTGCCTCTCGCCACGCTAACAATAAAATGTTATACACGGAATTAGCTGATATGGGCGTCTTTTAACATGTAATTCAACTTTAACTGGGTTTGAAAGGGGACGAATGTTTACGTCAGTCACGGGTGTATTCCCTTGTCCCGTTCCGCTTTTATATTATCTATAATGCCCCCTTTTTTCATGAGAGCTTTCAGCATACAGACATACCAATAAGCCAACTTGATAAATGCTAATAAATTCGTTACTGCAAGTTCACTTTGACAGCCTTCTATTGACAATCAATAAACGAATGCCTGTTTGTACAGATACTTGGAATAAATGACAATAAACTGCGTGGGGTAGCGCGCACATGCGTAATCACGTACATCCGTCACGTAGCTTTGTCCTCGGCGAGGTTTCGACGAACGACCAAATTCTCCATAATCAACCGGTTCTTTCGTTGTTTGGCGCGTGGGAATGAGAGCAATCGCACGTTCACGCGCGTCAAACTTATCAATAACGACCGGGCTGCACGACATAGAAAACTTTCTATATCTTAGGAGACCCTGAAATGGTTCTCGGCGGAGGTCCAAGAGTTGGTGCCTGGCGCGTTAAATCTCGGCAGATTATTCGTAAGAGTGGCCCAGAGCTGGCAACGTGTGTAAGGCGATATGAGACAATGTGCCAAACGTCTGCCGGCACAATGGTCCATGTCTCCCACGGTCTATACGTATGTCGCGTCACCGTGGCACGGACAATACTTTATTAGTCCGATAAGAAGTGTGCAATTGAGCGGCGGACTCTCGATGTATTGTGTCTATGTACAACGTTATTGGAAGGTCGTTGGTGAATAACGCGGGGTCGGAACACAACAAGAAAGTCTTCGTTATGGAGAGTACATCGAAACCTTGTCGACGTGTCTTTATCGTTATTGCATGTCCCCAGCCTACCTGTACTGGCTTGCAACCATATAAACCTCATTACGTTATGCCACGTATGCCAAGACAATTCACCTGGATAGATACTCCCAAAGATTGCACAAGGCTATTCACATAGCATATGACATATATTAGACGTAGAATTCAATTAACCAATTGTGTGTTTCTCTTTTTCAAGTATGCAATTAACATGTTGTTCTGGTCTTCTATGGACGGTGGAATTAATTAATTAACGTTGGACAAAACGTTGTCTTTGGAGTATTTCGTGAAGCACGCTACATAATTTATTATTACACAACACTTTAATTTAATGAGATTTTGTGAAAGGATTACACGACCTGCAAAATTAATATTACGTATCGCAGTAATCTATCTATCTCAATTATTCTTATGCATTTTGGCATCGACCCAAATTACAATCGCAGAACTTTCTTTGCGATCAATGCTTAACTTGGGATAAATAATAAAATAAATAATAATAAAAAATACGTATAATATTATGTAAAATAGAACATGTAGGCCTACCAGACATGCTGGTTGGACGCGGCGGAATTACCAACGTCGCTTATGTGTTTCTTGTCGACTTAGAAAGAGGACACGGAAGACCTTTCTTGCTAACCAGCTGTGTACAAGTGCCTATCAAATGCATGTAAAATACCTATTGTCAGTCTTGTCAAAAGTACCTTCAACCTAACCCTAATACTAACCCTAAACATAAACCTTATTCCACATAAGAGCAACCAAAAGTATGCACTTGTACACAGCTTGTTGGCAAGAATAGTCTTCCAGAGGACAGGCCTTGCAAATTCGCGAAAGCAATCATGAAGGACGGAATCGGGAAGACTATACCGTTTCAATAAAATTTGAAGGAGATTCTGCAACATTACATCGTAGAACGTGCCGCGCCATGTTGGTTGAAACAACACGTGTGTCCCTGTAGCGGCACAGACAACGTGATAACAATGTGTGCGCTTCCTAAGTATATAATTTTCACATAATTGGGTGCCTTACTGTGGACTCGTAAGTAGTGAGCCGTATACAATAAGTACAGAGTATACAATGCCTGTATAATATGTTCACAAGGCTCACGAATAATGAGTCGACACAATTTAGCTGCTAGACAAATTCAACAATAAGCTCACTAGGAAGACTTTGGTACGGAGTGAATGAAAACACATGTAATATTATGTTCGCTTAATGCGCTATAGTGATACATTTTCGGCGGAATAAAACACTATTTGGCTTTCCCAAACA
Source organism: Ridgeia piscesae (assembly GCA_025642075.2). NCBI lineage: Eukaryota > Metazoa > Annelida > Polychaeta > Sabellida > Siboglinidae > Ridgeia > Ridgeia piscesae. The sequence continues at coordinate 314,868 of JAODUO010000105.1, read as the reverse complement.
ACGACATGCTGAATGCTAGACGATCAATCTAGGCTAAATATCGCGTGAATTTGAAAAGCCATGTTTGATCTATACGGCGCTTCAAGTTGATGCAGCAGTTGTATACAAAAAACAGTGTGTGCATCTGCGTGGCACGGGCAAACTGGCCAAGCGCGATAATCTTGAACAGCGGAATAACCTAGAGCAGAGACTCCCGACCCACTTGTATTGGCTTGGCGACCCAAGTTGGGATCAAGGCGTAAAAACTTCGAACCAGTGACAGGCAACTATATCAGTTTAAAGCTGCCCAATCCATTCGTTTGCCCATCGCCGATGCGGTTCTTTTATGTCCAGAGGTTTCGTGCATCGTTTCGATTGGATCCAATCGAAACGAAAATCGAAAGAGTTCGCAGTTTTTCTATTAATTTATGAAAAGAGTTACATGTATACATAAACCAACTTAGCAATCGTTGGAGAGTATCTGATACCTCTGTTTTTGTGTGAAATCACCCAGATACGCTGGAAGTAAAATATTTGAATGGATATGGCAGTTTTTATATTGAAGGAGACAGAGTTGCGCTTCAGCACTGCGCTGCTGTCGACCGTGATGTTCGACGACGGGGAGACTTGAAGGCAGGTATTGTTGAGCTGTTTCAGGTTGTCAGTGATCTATCACGAATGACACTCATCAAAAACATCGACCAGAGAAATTACGAACGATCGTGGCTTTGATCGAACTATATATATATACTGTAGACATAGCTTCCCCGTTTTGACCTCTGTCTTGTCAAAGGGCTTCCTCGTTTCCAATTCACAAGCCAGTTTTGGCACCTGTGATCTATCACGCCGTATTTCGTATTTATTTGTCCTGTGCGTCAATGTGATGGTGGAACTCTCCTAGCCACAACAGGGTGTGAGTGTGACGCCCTGTTTTCTCTGCACACGTAGAGGACTGGATTAATGCGTTGATGGGCGGTCGACGGTCAACGAGTATCAGTCGTGCGTACTATATAGAGCATACATCGCGTAGAACGAAATGAGTCAGCCTACTCGATCCCTTTGTAGATACAAACGATACATATTTTGGTTCCCACGAGGAGAAAGCGAGCTCTGTTCCAGGGTGTTCAAATATCGTTGTTTATTTAGCCAAATGGCATACGTTTTATATTACCTGTACACGACTTCACGCTCAAAAGAGGGGTGTGATGTTCGTTTTAATTTAGTATTTATGCATTTGCGATTGGTATGTCGCAAAAAACAGCAAAATACTACTTTATTAATTACAATAAATGTGGGCAGAAAAGCTATCCTTAATGATGTTCCTATTGGTGCTGGGAGTGCAGGAATGACCACTAAGACTAAAGTCGTTTGTTTATATAGTCCTCTAAAATATGACATATATATTCCGGCGTTGAGCCACACCACCATGCACTCATTTATATCACAACATGGTAACATTAAAACGAATATAAAGGAAATGGGGTTAGTGTAGATACGAGGCAGGGATAAATACGCCACTCCAACACATCTTACTATCAGAAAAAAGTACTACCACCCCGTCACATTTCAGAGGTAGACTACTCAGCGTGACCTGTGCCTGATGGTGTTGATTCGACATTCACAATCAACACCATTTCCCACTAATACATGAGCTAATTTCCCCTAAACGTAGCTAGACCCGCGTGCAGTAGTAGACGTATTTTTCCCACTCTTAGTCAACGGGAACTGCGTTTGTGCAATGTTTACAAACGTCTAATTCAGTCGTAATCAACAATAAAACAATCGCTGCCAGATTGCGATGAGACAGGTAAACAATACACGCGTGTAAACACGCGACCGTCCGGCACACGACTTAACTGTATAATTAACACCTTTAACACCTGATCAAAGCCAGCCGCCCGTAGCAACGCAGCAACCCCACGGCCAATATGCTACCAAACCAACCCCATAGTTCGGCTTGACGTTTATCTCACGTTTTCCATTACGTCTAGTGCCTATACGCCAGCTTTCCGTTGTGTATGTAAGTTACACACGACAAAATCAACGCAAGCGATATTAGTTGTACGAATACGCATAAAGTCGTCTTTACCTGTCGCCCTGTTCCGTTGCCACTGACGCGATATGCAGCCGCCGCGGCGCTAGTCGCTTTATTTATGTACGCGTAGCCAACCACGTGCTACCGTACTTCTGATTAGCCGCCCGCATGACGAAGCACAGGATTCACCGCCTCCTTATGACGGCATTGTGGTATTATAGGCCCGCGACGCGCTGTGTGACACTGTGTGTGACACTGTGTGTGACACTGTGTGTGACACTGTGTGTGACACTGTGTGCGACACTGTGTGTGACACTGTGTGCGACACTGTGTGTGACACTGTGTGCGACACTGTGTGCGACACTGTGTGCGACACTGTGTGCGACACTGTGTGTGACACTGTGTGTGTGTCCGCGTGCGCATGTGTGAAGACCCTGTGTAGTGTGTACGCGCGTGTGTGTATGTCGGTTGACCAGTGTAAGTAAGTAAAAGATTTATTACCTGATGGTAACCATGTATTTAGTTGTTTAAACGTCATTAAACAACTGTCGCTAGGTGGCGACACGGCAGTCACCTCGCGCGCCCTGGTGAGTGTTCGTCCATCCGCGCCTTTCGGTAGACTATCACAAAAAGCAAGACTCGGTAGTGACCTTCACCTCGGTTCATAGTAGCGTTTCGGGGTTTTTTTCTGGTCCAGATCGCTTTTGTGATCTATCTTGTTCTCAAGTTCGACTCCATGTGTAAACATATCCCCTTTTTAGTGAAATACCTATTTTTGTTGTGTTATGTGGTCTGTGAAACTTTATTTCGTGATTTCTTCGTCTCTTATTTGTCCAAGTGGACAACAGATTAAATCGCTTTATAAGGCACTCACTTTGAGATATCATCACTACTTGTTCTGATTGTCATAGACTGGGTTACCAAAAAACTACCAGCTGGTACTACCAGTGATAAATTATTTTAGAGAACTCGTATATGAAATGACTGGACCACTCAAGGACATAGACACTCCCAACATATGTCAAGGAGAAACACATTTTAATAGACAGCACAAAACGAAAACTTGTGGTGCCAAGATACGTCCACCCAAGACTGAATTCGTGCAACTTTCCACAGCGCAGCAAAGACAACACACCTTGAAAGGAAACGTCCTAGAGGAGATAAACGACTTCAAGCATCTTTGCGGCTTCATCTCAACAGCAAAGTCGTAGAAAAGGACATCTCAAACAAATACTTCAAGCCGAGTGGGGCAATACATTCTTAAGGCAATATCCAGTCGTTTTATATATATATATATTATACATATATATATATACATTATATATATATATATATAATATATATATATATATATATATATATATATATATATATATATATACATATACATATACATAACATACACATAACATACACATACACATACACATACACATACACATACACATACACATACACATCACATACACATACACATACACATACATCAACATACACATACACATACACATACACATACACATACACATACACATACACATACACATACACATACACATACACATACACATACACATACACATACACATACACATACACATACACATACACATACACATACACATACACATACACATACACATACACATACACATATATACCTTTACATTTACTTGTTAATCAGCGACCAGACTGTAATAAAATTAATAAAATTACCATTGAGCTGTCAAGATTTTTTGAGTAAATGTCTCATAATAAAACCTACTACTGTACAATACAATCCACCAAACGTAATAAATCTGATTAAATACTTTTGTATTGATTCCGGCACAAATCGTTAATTGACCGGCGGCGTCGTTCGGTGACTAGCATACGGTAATATATGCGCCGGTAGATGGCGACGATGCCGGAAGTAAATGATCCCGCCGGTGTTTATTTCGTGATCGGCGACGGAAGACGGACAGTGTTTCACGCACGCGACAAAAGGCGCGATACCACGACACATATACCAAGTCTCATTTCAGCAACAGGTAAGACCAGTGCGCGTTCGTCTCCTCCTGGGCTTAGATAAAACGTTTGTTATTTCGGGGTGCTCGTGTATTGGCGAGTGAGCCGACGTTGATTCATGGGAGTGACTTGTCTGTTGTTGATTGACTACCATAGTACCGACCAGACAGGTGTGGTAGGTGACAGGTGTACGGACAGTCCCAACCGGCAGCGACACGCCTGCTTAATGTGTGACAGGCGGGGCGCCTAGCTCGTTCAGATGTCGAACGGTTAACAGTAAACCGTGCGACTTATTTGGCCGCTTACTGTAAGGATGATATTGAAATGTGCATATATAACAACGCTTGGTCATGTCACGTATCGTCATGCATGAAATGCTATTATTGAGATTATAATTAGAACCTTGTTTTGATGAATGCGCCGCGTCGCGCCTTTGATATATAAAATTGTCGTTCAGTCACTGGAAAGGAGACTAAAGAATCAACCTGAGATATCATACAAAAGGTAGATATATATAATATTTAACACTAATTAAATTATTCAAATATTTACATATATAATTATGAGGTCACATATTTACATAGGGTATGTAGCCTATTGAAATCAGGCACCCAGAAGGTAACATCTCTGGTCCTAGGTAATCTCGTATTAGCATAGATGATTTGTTCCTAAACTCTGGATGACCAAATATAATGGAATATGTAGTTGTTTTAGGTATACTAGATATTATGAATATATTTAAAACAGGCTGGGATTTAATAATTCCACAGATATAGTTCATCTGTTGAGGCATATTTTAATGTAAACATTGTGTGTAGTGTGTTCACAACAGGTGTACCAGTGCTGCAAAAACATACTCCTTATTTTGGGAGAAGATCGTAGGAATACCCGTGAAATAAATCCATTAGTTGCTGGTTGAAAATCATGTTGCGTTAACAGTCAAACCCACATTTGGTAAACAATGTGTTATAGAGAAATGTGTCTTCTTAATTGGTTAACTCATTAATCAAACAGGGTTGTTAATCAATGTTCATATTTATAATTGCAATGTTGCTTTGTTAAAAATCATCAACTATTTTGTTAAAATCATTGATATTTATCATTAAGCTATGTAACTTGTGAGGCTTTGAATAGCCTTGTAAACATTGTACTGTGTAGTATTGAGCCAAACCTCCCTTTCTGTTGTATGAACAACATTTTTATTGCAGTTAATAGTTTGTTTGACAAGTACTCTGGTACTTCAAACTGAGCTATCATGTGGATGCCATGCAGATAGGTTTGATATGTAGTGGATGCCAGATAGGTTTGATGATAATTTTTTTTTAATGAAGATGAGTGAAAATATAGCTATGCGAGAACCTTTCAATTTTGGTTGATGTTCTTATGAAAATGATGAGGAAGACTCGCAGTCAGTTTGTGTGAACGTATTTCCCACGCAATAACTCATTGAAATTTCAGACTGCATGATGTATGTTTCTTGATTTGCCTGGTAATTGTGATGATTACTAATGTGGCACTTGACTGGCACGGCATTCTCTGATGCTGTAATGAGAAACAAGTCATCCAGTTCGTCGACCTGACCGTGGCAGTGACTTCTTAACCCATTCAGGCCGCACCTTTTAAACAACATTTTTGGTTTTACTTGTCATTTCACAAAATTTCTTCAACTTTTTATAATTTTGTTCTTTCCAGTAAACCCATTTTTCCATCCATTGTTTTTTCTAGGAACCTAGATTTCTGTTGTCAGAGTTCTTCCAAATTGCAGCGGTTCTTAATATATATATATATATATATATATATATATATATATATATATATATATACGTGTGTGTGTGTGTGTGTGTGTGTGTGTCCTGAATAGTTTTTCTCTATCTTCTTGATAATCTCCATAAATCTGACTTCTGCTTCAATAGAATTTTGGTGAGTAAACCTCATCAATATTAATAATGGAATTATGTAGAACCAGAGGATTTCATGCATTTATTTGTTATGCAACCTTTACAGCACATTTACCACAGCTGTTAAACAAGTTAATTTTTCTGCATTCTCACACTGAGTTCAACGTTTCTTTGTCATCATTTCCATCAGAAACCAACTTGTTTTCTTTCAAATTTAAATAGTGTTGGATTTCAATTTATGACCAGTTAACAGTGTGTGAGAAGACAAGTGCAGGTTGCACTTAGATTTATTGGTCAGATAATATTCCTTTACTGTTACTTTGTAACCTGATGATCACTTTCATTGCCAGCACACCTTCATGTGAAACTAATATTGACTGTTTACTTGCTAGTAAAGCATTTATCTAATTTCTGAACAGTGTAAGTACCAATTGATCAATATTAAATAGTTAAATGTTATACTTCTTGGCCTTGAAAATGGAAAACCAAGTAAAAATCATCATCGTAAAATGTACAGCTGTACTGTCATATTTTTGCAGTATTCTCAATCAGCACGCTATTCCCAGTGAATCATTTCACAAAGATCTCTTAAGGAAAATTCATCTTTAAACAAAATCCATTTTGTAATTAAATGAGTTTTTTCAAAATCCAAATATTCATTGCCATATTACCGAGGACACTATTTCCATGACACAAAAAATACAAAACTGTGTTTAAGAGCTCCTAGCAACGTTAAGTTCTGCACAATCTCTTTGGTTTTCCTGTAGATCACTTCCCTTCCTAAGGTTTCCAAGTGGTGGTATGCAATGTCAATGGGTTATCTCAAGTTCCACTGTTGTGTCCTGCCCATGTCCATTTATATCTTCCATTCTTTTGAACATACATTCTTCAAAATAAATAACAGTCAGCATACAACAATGTCAATGGCATACTTTGTACCTTTAGTCAGCAAGAAAGAATTATTTATAAATAGTAAATATTAGTCAATCAATTCCGTCACCCAATATAGCTGGTTGACATGGTCAACAACACACTAAACGTGACTGGACACTGACTGGTGGCAGACATTGGCTGGTCAAGACTTTGTGTCCTGTGCTACTAATTGTCTCCTCCAGGCATTTGTCAATATTGCAGCAATTGACACAGTACAAATTACCCGCGTTGTAACACCAGCACGTTGCTGTGACCTAGTCGCTTCATAAGGTCTGTTAAATGATGTTGTCACCATGAGTTGTAAACTCTTTGGATGTCTGTAAGGTAAACATAGACTCAACAATACAGAACTGTAGTAATAATGACCTGATCGCTAAGTAACAGTGACAACTGTGTAGTGGGGACCAGTGGTCACGCAGTAGAGCGCCGGACTGTCAATCGAGGGGACAGTGGTTCAATCCCACCTACCGCCGTTTCGAAACTTAGGCAATTTTGTTCACCTCACATTGCCTGTGTCTTTCAGAAGAGACAATAAAAGCCGGTGGTCCCTTTTATCTGGTGTTTATACCAGGGGAAATCAAAGATCCCACACAGGGATGTGTAACCTGTAGTGGACTCACTAGTTCTATAGAAGGGTAACTCTGAAAACCAAGCTCGACAATACTCTAGTCACAAACATCTGGCTAACATACAGTGATGAGCTAACCATAAGAAGAAGAAGGTTAAAGTTTCGCTGGCCACTCATGGGTAAACATTGCTGTATTCTGGATAAGACGAGGACTTCCTTGTGCGATTGTTTGGTGGGGTGAGAAAAGCAGTGGTGAGTGGTGATCTAGTAGTAGAATACCAGAGAGGAAGAGGGACGAGTTCTGCAAAAGTCTGTGTTTGATTGTCCTAAACAATTGTTTTTTCTGATATATAAACTAATGAATGAATCACTTATATTACAGAAATAAATATTCCATATACAAGTTATTATGAGGAGCACTAACACTCTGTCGAGTCTGTTACTGATCAAAATGCTGCACACTTCACCTGTGGACCTGTTCAGTTGAATGCCACGCCAACTTCCCTATTATTATTGTGTTTTCGATTTACTACCCACTAAAGAAGTACCAGTAAATTACATCATGGAGTCATGGTTGACAAATCCACTACCATGACGTGATCACGAACGTCAGAAAGTTAAAATCTTGCACATCATTTTGACTTCCGCGGGAGACATTTTACTACTGCAGGGTTTTCAAAGTAGAGCCAAACTGAAGTACCAGTAGACTAAATCAGGCAATCTTTGTTGACACACTCCATAGTATGAGTTGACTGAGAGCATCAGAAACATTGAAACAGAGCAGGAAGTCGAGCAAGTTACAGTGAATAGCAAGTTTAGTCAGCCAGCCTAGGGCTGTGTGAGCAACGCAGAGAGGTTTCATTGAACTACAATGGCCGAGACCCTTCACCCGGAACTATGGGGATGTGTCACTGTTGGCTGTGTGTGTCACAACACACAAAGTCTCACACAGTCTCACCCTGCCAGTTTGAGCTGCGGCTAACAATGGTCCCTGCATATTCCTTTATTTGCAGTCAACCCGTCGTAATTCAAAGCTGCATATTATCGCAGTGATGTCACAGTGTGAGGTTTCGATGTCGTGACCGTCACTACGGCTATCCATGACAGCTTTGGCTTCTTTCCATCATGGACAATTGGCTGCTTCATTCGCGAGCGTTGCCATCACTATATCTTATTTGCTGTTTTTAGCAAATGGTTGTTTGACTATTCTTTAGACACAAGCCACATATTGTCTGTGATTTCGTCCAACATTCTTTGACTGTAAATCATCTTTGTTTTGCAAACACATCTAACAATATATCTTTGATTCTTTTTTATATGAGGTCGTAGTAATGTATGCCTAGGGAATTAAAGACTTTAACAGTATTTTAAGACATACATGGCGTTCAAAGGTTAGACACTTATTTCATGCAACATACTTATTTATATGACTCATTGTCGACTGAAAAACAGCACAAGAAACTCGAGTGCATGTTTACAAAATAACTGTGAAAATAACTTTTGCACAATGTAAAGAGAAGATAAGTGAGGAAACGATAGGACTGTGGAAGGCAGGGGGTGGAAGGCAGGGAGGGTGGAAGGCACAGTCGGGGTGGAAGGCACGGTGGGTGGAAGGCAGGGAGGGTGGAAGGCAGGGGGTGGAAGGAGGGAGGGGTGGAAGGCAGGGAGGGTGGAAGGCAGGGGGTGGAAGGCAGGGAGGGTGGAAGGCAGGGGGTGGAAGGCAGGGAGGGTGGAAGGCAGGGGGTGGAAGGCAGGGGGTGGAAGGCAGGGAGGGTGGAAGGCAGGGGGTGGAAGGCAGGGAGGGTGGAAGGCAGGGGGTGGAAGGCAGGGAGGGTGGAAGGCAGGGGGTGGAAGGCAGGGAGGGTGGAAGGCACAGTCGGGGTGGAAGGCACGGTGGGTGGAAGGCAGGGAGGGTGGAAGGCAGGGAGGGTGGAAGGCAGGGAGGTGGAAGGCAGGGGGTGGAAGGCAGGGAGGCTGGAAGGCACAGTCGGGGTGGAAGGCAGGGAGGGTGGAAGGCAGGGAGGGTGGAAGGCACAGAGGGTGAAAGGCAGGGAGGGGAAGGAGGAGGGTGGAGGAGGTAGGCTGGGAGGGTGGAAGGCAGGGAGGGTGGAAGGCAGGGATGGTGGATTGAGGCAGGGACAGTAGAAGGCAGGGAGGGTGGAGGTAGGGAGGGTGGAAGTAGGGAGGGTGGAAGGCAGGGAGGGTGGAAGGCAGGGAGGGTGGAAGGCAGGGAGGGTGGAAGGCAGGGAGGGTGGAAGGCAGGGAGGGTGGAAGGCAGGGACAGTAGAAGGCTAGGGAGGGTGGAGATGGCAGTGAAACAGGAACTGTGATGGAAGAACAAACAAAATAACAGTCAGAACCAGTCTCCCTGTCTGTGTCTCACTGTCATGTCAGTCTCACTGTCAAACTCAGTGACTCTCAGCCTCACTGTCAGTCTTATCATCATCTCACTGTCAGTCTAACTGAAAGTCTCACTGTCAGTCTCTCTGTCTGCCCCACCGTTAGTTTCACTGTCAAGTCAGTCCCATTGTCGGTCTCACTATCAGTCTCATTTTCACCTTCTCTGTCAATCTCTCATCTGCCTTCACTTTCACCCTCACTGTCAGTCTCATTTTTACCTTGTCAGTCTCATCATTAGTCTCACTGTCAGCCTCAGTGTCTCACTGTCAGCCTCAGTGTCATGCCAGCCTCAGTCTCTCTGTCAAACTCACCACCAGTCACAATGTTAGTCTCACACAGGACTCCAGGAAAAGGGGAGAGCAGCAGAGTGCAATGTCCCGTCTTCCCTGTTTCTCAGGTGTGTCTGTATCTCTGTCCCCTCTAAGTCCAGTGAAGGCGTGGCCTAGTAGGACGACTCATATAAGAACATCCAAAAATATAGATATCGGTGGCAATAAAATACTCCACCTGTGAATATAATTATCACTCTGTTAGACGGGTGATGATATTTGGATGTACTAGGTGGCGCTACCAAACGGTGTTGGTTAAACGGCGGGAAATATTGATGTACTCGCCCGCGTTCCACTTAGTGGTTATTACCGTCACATCAGGTGTCCATGCCAAATTAGATATGTGCAAAGTAGTGCTATTCTGAAGCAGGGACTGGTATGGTCTATTAGTTCATTTCCAGCTGATGATTAGATTGATTACGTATAACCTGGGCTTGCCATTCACGCTGTCAGGGTCCATCATTGAACTGATCCATCTTAGGGAATCTCGCAGTAAGCATACTTGGATGAATTGCGTCGCAATTTGACGAACTGCCTCTTTGGGTAGTTATTACGACATTATCGATGTGTGGATTTGAATGACAGGTGTGGTAGTTCCACATTCAGAGCGATCATCCAAGGAGACTTTTCTTCAATTCGGTGACCGTAATCTGCAAACCTTGACTGCCTGTGTTGCTGACTTGTTTGGGTGTGTTTTCAGAATACCACCGATTCTGGAGTAAGTGCATGATGTGATGACACACGTTGTGGTCCATCTTGTGATATATACAGGCTGTTGCAGTACACCTTGTGAGTTGTGATACACACAGTCTCTTGGTACACCTTGTGAGTTGAGATACGCCCAGTCTCTTTTGGTACACCTTGTGAGTTGTGATACACCCAGTCTCTTTTGGTTCACCTTGTGAGTTGGGATACACCCAGTCTCTTTTGGTACATTTTGTGAGTTGTGATACACCCAGTCTCTTTTGGTACACCTTGTGAGTTGTGATACACCCAGTCTCTTTTGGTACACTCTTGTGAGTTGGGATACACCCAGTCTCTTTTGGTACATTTTGTGAGTTGGGATACACCCAGTCTCTTTTGGTTCACCTTGTGAGTTGTGATACACCCAGTCTCTTTTGGTACATTTTGTGAGTTGTGATACACCCAGTCTCTTTTGGTACACCTTGTGAGTTGTGATACACCCAGTCTCTTTTGGTACATTTTGTGAGTTGGGATACACCCAGTCTCTTTTGGTACACCTTGTGAGTTGTGATACACCCAGTCTCTTTTGGTTCACCTTGTGAGTTGTGATACACCCAGTCTCTTTTGGTACATTTTGTGAGTTGTGATACGCCCCGTCTCTTTTGGTACACCTTGTGAGTTGTGATACACCCAGTCTCTTGGTACACCTTGTGAGTTGTGACATGCCCAGTCTCTTTTGGTACACCTTGTGAGTTGGGATACACCCAGTCTCTTTTGGTACACCTTGTGAGTTGGGATACACCCAGTCTCTTTTGGTTCACCTTGTGAGTTGTGACATGCCCAGTCTCTTTTGGTACACCTTGTGAGTTGGGATACACCCAGTCTCTTTTGGTTCACCTTGTGAGTTGTGATACACCCAGTCTCTTTTGGTTCACCTTGTGAGTTGTGACACACCCAGTCTCTTTTGGTACACCTTGTGAGTTGTGACACACCCAGTCTCTTTTGGTACACCTTGTGAGTTGTGACACACCCAGTCTCTTTTGGTACACCTTGTGAGTTGTGACACACCCAGTCTCTTTTGGTACACCTTGTGAGTTGTGACACACCCAGTCTCTTTTGGTTCACCTTGTGAGTTGTGACACACCCAGTCTCTTGGTTCACCTTGTGAGTTGTGACACACCCAGTCTCTTTTGGTTCACCTTGTGAGTTGTGACACACCCAGTCTCTTTTGGTACACCTTGTGAGTTGTGACACACCCAGTCTCTTTTGGTACACCTTGTGAGTTGGGATCCACCCAGCCTCTTTTGGTTCACCTTGTGAGTTGTGACATGCCCAGTCTCTTTTGGTACACCTTGTGAGTTGGGATACACCCAGTCTCTTTTGGTTCACCTTGTGAGTTGTGACACACCCAGTCTCTTTTGGTACACCTTGTGAGTTGGGATACACCCAGTCTCTTTTGGTACACCTTGTGAGTTGGGATACACCCAGTCTCTTTTGGTTCACCTTGTTAGTTGTGACACACCCAGTCTCTTGGTACACCTTGTGAGTTGGGATACACCCAGCCTCTTTTGGTACACCTTGTGAGTTGGGATACACCCAGTCTCTTTTGGTACACCTTGTGTGTTGGGATACACCCAGCCTCTTTTGGTTCACCTTGTGAGTTGTGACACACCCAGTCTCTTGGTTCACCTTGTGAGTTGTGACACACCCAGTCTCTTTTGGTTCACCTTGTGAGTTGTGACACACCCAGTCTCTTTTGGTACACCTTGTGAGTTGTGACACACCCAGTCTCTTTTGGTACACCTTGTGAGTTGTGACACACCCAGTCTCTTTTGGTACAGCTTGTGAGTTGGGATCCACCCAGTCTCTTTTGGTACACCTTGTGAGTTGTGACACACCCAGTCTCTTTTGGTACACCTTGTGAGTTGGGATACACCCAGTCTCTTTTGGTACACCTTGTGAGTTGGGATACACCCAGTCTCTTTTGGTACACCTTGTGAGTTGGGATACACCCAGTCTCTTTTGGTACACCTTGTGAGTTGTAATACACCCAGTCCATTTTGGTTCCACTTGTGATACACCTAGTCTGTTTTGATACACCTTGTGATACACACAGTCTGCTTTGGTACACCTTGTGATACACCCAGTCTGTCTTGGTCAACATTGTGATACACAGTATGTTGTGGTACTTCTTGTGATACACCCAGTCTGTTGTGATACATGTTGTGATACACACAGTCTGTTTTGGTACACATTGTAATTCACAATCCATTGCAGTACACTTTGTGATACACAGTCTGTTTTGTTACATGTTGTGATACAGTCTGTTGTGGTACACCTTGTGATATACCAATCTGTTTCGGTATACCTTGTGGTACACATAGTCTAGTGGTACACCTATTCATGTTGTAGGATGACAGAACACGTATCGTTACGTCCACCCCTCAGTAGTGACCGTACCGTCCACCGCCTGCACTGACCAGTGAGTGACCAACCACCCTCACGCCACCATGAGGGACCTCCACAGTGATATCATCCCGTTCCGAGACCTTCCTGATCCCAAGGCCCAGTGGGACTTACTCGACAAGATCGGGGAGGGGACATACGGGACAGTGTACAAAGCACGTCAGAAAGACACAGGTAAGTTGTATTGATTGGGCAGGGAGGGACAGGTGACAGTGGACAAGGCGTGCAAGAAAAACACAGGTAAGTTATATTGATCGACCGCCACCTAATATCGCAGCTGTAGTTGAAATGAAACAGCTCATCCTCCCTGTAATGAGGACACATGTTTATTGCTGTCATTGGCTAATCACTGACTTTGATGTCGTCGCAATCGTTAGGAAATTTGTCAAATCTCGGCTCTGACACAACTTTCATCTGGTGAAATGTTGAGGTGATAAATTGTCGACAGGCCGTCACTTTTGGGATATGACACATCACCGTTTGACATGGTAAATTTGTGTCAGTCCATGGCGTTGGTAACACATGTAAGTCAAAATCAGACATGCTTTTTTGATTTTTCTGTTTTGTATGTAATAATTAAGCACAAATTTGCAGAATGAAGCTGGTGCAGTAGTTGTAGTATTATTATTTGCAGGTAGAAGAGATTATTTAATTGTCCTAAAATAGGACAGCCAGTCCGTATCATGTGACAAAGAATTACCTTGTTCCTTAAAATGGACTCTGATTAATCTGAAATATTGAAAATACTAGAATAATAATAAAACTACAACATGAGCTGTATGTATTATTAATATTATCATTATTTATATTACCAGCTAACATAACACAGTTGTGCTTCAAATAAAAATAAACATACCTTTATGTAGTTAATGTATAAAGCTGTCATCAGAAGTGTAAATCAACTAGTAAATAAGAAACCTGTTTGTTTCTGTCTTAATATAAACATAATAAATGGTCCAGTCATAGAATGCATGAACATCTTGCACTTTCGTGAATGCATGAAAATAACACAATATTTAAATCACATCACATAGTAATGCATAAATATGCTAACAACAATATGACAATAGTATAAGATAAATAAATGTGGTAAAACAACATTGCAGTGGCAGTGGCAGTGGCAGTGGCAGTGGCAGTGGCAGTGGCAGTGGCAGTGGCAGTGGCAGTGGCAGTGGCAGTGGCAGTGGCAGTGGCAGTGGCAGTGGCAGTGGCAGTGGTAGTGGTTTCACGATTTTTTCCACCAAAAACTCTATCACTATATCTAGTATAACACTTCTACTCAGATTATTCCTCTTCATGCATAATTTTGATATGTGCATATTCTGTAATTGCTTGACTGCAGACATTGCAGTAGTTGACAATTCCTTCTGTCCAGGTCTGTTTGGGAAAGTAAGTGCCACACAGGGTCTGAAGTGGCTAAGAGCTTTTCATCTGAGGGGGTAAACAGTGGGTAGGACCCCAGCTGTTTTAATCATCTGCCACTGTAAGACTCTTTTGGAACATGCAATGTTTATGAGGAAATTGTTCATGGGGTGTTAACCGTGAAGGGTTGTGGTAGGAAAGGAAAATAATTGTAAACAACTGAAATAATTTAAATAATTATCAGTTTTTTAAGAAATACATGTTCATTAGTTTGAATTGAGAGAAAGAGGCGAGTGGCAACCAGAACCTGTGAGAAGATATACTTAGAATACTACAGAGTTACCATGTTCATACAACAGTACCATGTTCATATAATAGTGAACATTTTGCAACATGGCTTAAAAACCTTAAGAAAAGCAGTTGGGAAATTTCTTGCCAGCAACATTTCAGGGTGGACAAAATGCTAAGACAAATTCCACAACGGACGCAATCGTAGTTGAGGGAAAATGCCGGGTGAGAATACCATATGTTGGCTACTCCCAAATACAAAAAAAACAGGTTTATTTTTTCTGCTTCTAAACAGTTTGGTGGCGCGCATCCCTAATGGTCCATTGTCTGTGCTGTCGTTGATATTCACGCTAGATCGCTGGAAGACATTTTAAATTACCAGTTTACCCATTCCTCTGTAACCCTCAATGTGGCCAGTGTCAGAGGACCATAATCTACTGTGAGGAGCCCTTCACCCTCTGATGTCAACGACACATTCTTCAGGTAATCACCCCATTGTCACGAAATTCTTGGGTTTCTGTCGCGTGTTTGAAGGCATTGTGCGCGATCGGCCATGCGTGACTTGCCCAGTTTAGAAAAAAGCGCCCATTGTTGCGTGTTACATGCAAGACCCTGCAATGTGGGCTTAACATCCGTGGCCTTTCAGCGATGCTGGTACTTTAAGTATACAGGAAGCGGGGTATGTGTAGGGGTATTGTCTCGGGACGTCTTCAGATGGTCATTTGATGCGGTCAGGCAGAAGGGTTCTTGTGAAGCTGAGAAAAAGTGAACTCGGCTGTTATCAGCCTGTTCTCTCCTGCACTGGGGTGGGGCTGTGGAGGTCACGACCTCTCACCCAGGGTGATAGTTGTAATGGTTCACAGTAAGAAACGTTTGACTTGTGATGTCGCTGGATGTAAAAGGCAGAAAGAAGAAAAAACGTGTAAATAATTGTTACATATGTTAACAATCGTAAAATGTAATTGATATTTCTGATACTTTTGTCCTTTGGGATTTTAGCTAAGAAGCACAATATAGACCTTAATTGTTAAGCTTGATTTATGAATTTGAGTTATAATCAAACCAAGTAATTGCTGAGTATTTCTGTGGAAATGCAGTGTTGAACAGATTTAGTTTTAACATGTTTTAACAAGGCAAGAAACATATTTAACAGAATTGTCAATAAAAAAACATACCCTCGTGGGAGTGGCAAAGGAAGCCTTTGACATGTCTGGAGGGTACAACACTTTTTTATCTTGTGAATAGGTTGTCAAAGTGGGGATATTTTTAGCAAACGTTTTCTGATTCAAGGTCCCACAAACGCACGTTCACTTGTTAAAAAGGACAATACCTTCAAAACCAAATTGGCTTGCCATAAAGATTATAGATAAATATGTACAAACTCAACAAGGGCTCCATTTGTGTGAAAAAAACTGATCTGTTTAACGTAAACATGCAGTTGTACGGCTGACAAAGTAGGCTGGTGTGTTTAGTTGAAACAGGTATGTTGTGGATTATGTCAAACGGAGATGTTGATTTAGTTGTGCTGTGTTCAGAGGAACAAGCCGGTACATTAGTTTGCTGTACCTGCACACTGTTTCTATTTCAAGCTTTGTTGTGACATCATCCGCCACCTGTAGAAACATTTTTACCTAGAGAAATGGATTTACTTGTAGAAATATATTTAGCTGTGGGAATGGATTCATCCATAAAAATTGATTTACCTGTATAAATTAATCCATCCTTAGAAGTAGATTCAGCTATAGAAATGAATTTATCTGCATAAATGAATTCACCTGTAGAAATTAATTCACCTGTAGAGATTGATTTACTTGTAGAAATGGATTCACATGTAGAAATGGATTCACATGTAGAAATGGATTCACATGTAGAAATGGATTTACCTGTAGAAATGGAATACCTGTAAATATTGATTTTCCTTTATAAATGGATTTTCCTGAAGAAATGGTTTCCCATGTAATAGTTGATTTACCCAGGGTGTACCTCTAAAAATTAATTTACCTATAAAAATGGATAGAAATGGTCTTCCTGTAGAAATGGATTTACCTGTAAAATAATTTTTTCTATAGAAATGGATTTTCCCATGTAGAATGTTCTACCTGTAAAATATACTTTCCTGTAGAAATACATTTTTGCACATATATAAAATTGGATTTATCAGTACATAATATTATGATTTTACATGAAGAAATAGATTCATTTATTGAGAAGTTTGTGCAAATAGTTTGTCAGATTATAGATTATTATTATATTTCAAAATGTACTCACCTTTCAGTTACCCACACTGTCATTGTGTAATTTCTTCTAATCATTTATCTATGATAATGCTCTAAAAAAAACCTACGTTCATTGTCATTTGCAGATCCATGCTATTTGGTGTCATTTAATTATTTCCCTTTTCTAAATATGAAGATATTATGTCCATCAGTGAAATGACCAGTGCACACCGTTGCGACATTACAGGTTACTGCTATTTAAATCTTAGAAATATAGGTAGGCTAATTACTTGTTTGTTATTAACATTAAATATAATTACAAAATGGACCATCACCTGAGGACATGGTAAATTATTTATGACTAATGTTATAGTACTAATGGATCATTAAGCATAAATATTACATATTCAAGCAGGGTTCACTCAGTTGAAGTGTCAAGGTTCATGACCTCTTGACTTCGCTCTTGTTTGGTTGTAAGCATTGAGGCGTGTCTATGATGTGATGTCAGACTGCTATCTAAAAGGAATACCTTGTACCTGCATGTCTGACTTGACGTACATTTAATGACACCTGTACGAGACAAGATGACGCACCTGGGAAATCTCGTTGCATGGGAACAAACCTGAGAGAGTACACAGCAACACAGTTCAGTGTCACACCCAATATACCATTTGAGCAGGAATTTTTATGACATTACGTGACAATAATGTTAGCTTGGGTCCCGAGTCAGGGTTTCCGTATATTACTGTGATGGCGCTGCACAGTTACTTCCTATGTAGGATCTCGAAAAGAGGCAAAAAAATGTGAACATTGAAAGTTTACTTGCGGCATTTGTATTGTGTTAAAATTGTTGTCCATATTGCAAAAATTTGTACCATGAAGCCAAAAAGAACTACCAGGTATAGCTCAGTGACCCCAGTTGTGTGTTCTAATATTGTTGTGTATTTACCACATGGCACTAATTAAAACAATTAGTTGATTGCAATATGACACTGTCAGAAGTGACTGGGCAGGGGGGTAGTTGAGAATTTTGAATTTCCACATTGTTTTGTACCTCTGCGTTCATCTGGCAGTTCATTTGTGAGACAGACAGAGGGAACAGAATCAGTTGTAGAGATCAAAGTTGTTCTGCTGTAACAGAAACAAACTAAGACAAGTATTATGTCAACCAGTGCAACACAATGCAGCCATCTTCATCAGTGCCTTCAGAGCTGAAATAATCTGAACTGACTGCAACGGAATAACACTTTCGCTAAACAACAAAGCTATGCCGAAATGATTACACATAATTCATCTGCATCCCTACCTTTGTGGTTGGTTATCAAATGATGGAGACAAGTTTAATGAACAGGCACGCAAAGACACGAACACACCCATAGATGCCTGCAAACATACATACACACACAGGCACATACAGACACACACACTCACGCACGCATGCACGCACGCACGCATGCACGCACGCATGCACGCACGCATGCACACACGAACGCATGCATGAACGCATGCACAGACACACATACATGCACATACACACATGCACACATGCACACATGCACACACACATGCATGCACAGACACACACACATGCATGCACGCACGCACGCATGCACACACACAGAGCAAACTCAGACATTAACAATATTACGAAGAAGATGGAAGTATTTTGCTCATCCTCTTAGAATTCTACTTAGAGGGAATAGAGAGGCATGGTATTGGAAACCATTAAAAAAGGTAATGACACTCCAAAAAGAAACTTCTTTCTCTGCGTGAGAAGCAAACACAGAAGAAAAGTGCAGAAACATAAGATAGAGACCAGGAAAAGAACACCTGCAGACAACTACAGGTGTCCAGTGTCGTCTGTGTCATGTGCTTCAAAAACAAAATAGGGTCTAAGTCAGTACTTGAATGCAAATGAACATCTGTACATGAGTGAATAAGGGTACGTAAGTGAGTATCTAACATCTGTGTATCTAATACCTGTGCACAAGTTAGTACCTGTACATAAGTGAATACCTGTACAGAAGTCAGTACCTGTACACAAGTCAGTATCTGTACAAGTCAGTACATGTACAAGTCAATACCTGTACATCAAGTCAGTATTTGTACACAAGCGAGTACCTCTACACAAGTGAGTACCTGTACATGTGTAATTACCTGTACACAGAGTCACTTCTTGTACACAAGTCAATACCTGTATACAAGTCAGTACATAAGTGCATATCTGTACATACGTGAGTATCTAAACTACCTATACACAAGTGAGTACCTTTATGCAAGTGAGTACCTTTATGTAAGTGAGTATCTTTATGCAAGTGAGTACCTTTATGTAAGTGAGTACCTTTATGCAAGTGAGTACCTTTATGCAAGTGAGTACCTTTATGTAAGTGAGTACCTTTATGCAAATGAGTACCTTTATGCAAGTGAGTACCTTTATATAAGTGAGTACCTTTAGGTAAGTCAGTACCTTTATGCAAGTCAGTACCTTTATGCAAGTCAGTACCTTTATGCAAGTCAGTACCTTTATGCAAGTGAGTACCTTTATGTAAGTGAGTACCTTTATGTAAGTCAGTACCTTTATGCAAGTCAGTACCTTTATGCAAGTCAGTACTGTTATGTGAGTACCTGTTTGCAAGTGAGTACCTTTATGTGAGTACTGTACACAAGCCCCATCCATAATACCCTCCATTAGTGTTGATGACACATAGAGACAGGCTGACAGTTACTTCTCATCTAATCCCCTCAGAGTCACCTGCTGCCCACATTAACTCAAGGCAAACAAAGTCGTTAAATCCAAGTAACACCAGTTGACAAGTAATTAAGTGAGAAGAAAACACATAATAGCCTTACTGGAATCAGTGTGAGTGATTTTCAGTTTATAGACCATGTTAGCTCAGTCGACATAATATTGCATTGTTAAAGGAACAAGCAACCCAAAATAAAATAAAAATTCAATCCGTTGAGCAGTGTATGCTGAATCACATTCCATATTTTTTTGGCTTAATTCTAAGATAATTTAGTAAGTGTTTAAGGGAATTACTGAGCCTCTCAGGAGGCTGACACTTAGGGCTAGTGTCTCTTCTCCCAGGTGACTTTGCAACAGGAAGTGAAGGATCCCAATTGACAATTACTGTATAATACTGTTGATACTTGAAATAATGATATCATCCAGTGTTTCCCCTGGGTAAAATGATGGGCAAGGTGGTTAGGGTGATGTGAGCAGGCACTGAAGTCACGGTGAGATGGGGGTTATGAGGGTTTGGGAGCAGGCCAGCTGGAACTATTTTATTTAAAATTTGCTTCATGATACGATAAGATAAGATCAGCTTCATTGCCATGTGTTTTCATTGTATTTACAATAAAACATTGGAATGCATTGTAATGTTGGATCATTGTACAAGTAATTTCACATGACAATACACTCACATGCTTTGTGAAGTGGGTTTTAAAGTATTTTGTGGTATTTCGTGGGGAAAGAAATTACAAGTTAACATATAAATGTGTTTCGATAACATTGCTTGTAAATAATCAATGGGGACACAGAAAATAACTATGAAGCAATGAAGACATATTTTGAGCTCAGAAAAACCGTGAGGTGGCCCACCTCGTCATATAGCAGGAGAACCACTGCACTCGGAGGTGCTTATGCATACTTATGTGGTGAATGGAGCAAGTGAACCAAAGACAGGTCTAGGCCTGTGATGAGTCACAGTTCTCTAGAGGAATGGGACCAGCGCAGGACTAATGCTGCATTCAACAACAAAGCAACCAGACAGCTACTGTGTCTCGCGAGGAATTATGTTGGTACAAGTACATACAAGGGGAAATGAACCATGAAGGAAGGATATAGTTGCTGTCAAGTTGCTTTATTTTTTTATTGGTGCATGAATGTGCACGTTTTGTTTTGTTCAATCCAGATAAATGTTTCATCCAGTTGTCACCTTTTTAGTTTCCCACACACTTGAGTTATGGTTTAATTGAACTGATGTGTATTAATTTTATTCAGCTCTTATTTGATTATGTTGTTGAATGTTGGCATACGTCATTGTTTTATTGCTTTATTGCATTGCTTGGTTGGTTGATAGGTTACCCAATAATTGATTGATTGATTGATTTTTTATTAATCATGATAATTTTCCATTTTATGTTGCAAAAATTTATTTACACTTGCAAAGTGGAGAACATTTAATTGTATTATCACACACAGCATATGTGATGTTCATAGAGATCATAGAGAAGTTTGCATTCAGGAGGTAATTCACGCGTTAGTTTGATGTAAAAACTAATAAAAACTATTGTCATTTAGCATAATTTATTATATAATATATTGATGGTGGAAATATCAGTAAGTTATGCTTACAAACCAATATTTTACCATACAATTTAAAATAAACCAATTTCCTTGAATCAAACTGATGATGATTTTATGAATAATTCAGGTGACTTTTTTTGCCAAAAAAATACATAATGTGGATAGCTTGACCATGAACTTTTATCACATCAATTATTGGCAAACGGTATGGCGGGCCATCAACTTTGTAATTAGAGAAGCAATAAATGTTGATGAATGGGGACAGACTAAACAATAGAAAGAATATGCTGTCAGTACATTGCTTTCACCTTCAGCTTAATCATTTAAATGTTAGAAGCCTTGATAAGTATGTTAATATTATATTGTCTCAAACTATTGGTTACAAATTTTATATTACACATGCCATCCATTGTTGATGCTTTCACAATGTACATCGATCTTGAGAATGACAAATATTAGGTGTTTTGGTATTGATACACCAACCCATTTGGGATTCTGAGGATTTTCGCATTATGGAAGTGTTTTATATTATTTTAATTATTATAATATTACCATACTTTATATTATATTGTATTATATTTATTAAATATGTTATATTTAATAAACTATAATATAATATAATGTAACAATAGTATTATAATAGTAATGTTATAATAATAAAAACAATATAATTTGTAATGTTATTATAATAATTATAGTATTGTTTTGGGAGTTTGTATTATTATTATTATGAAATTATGTTTATACATGGTTTGTCAGGGAGATAAATAAATCAGTAGCCATGATTTAAAAATTAATCTCGATAGTGTGAAGTCAATGTGAATGGACACATGTCTGATACGACACGATGTACTTAGAACTGCTTGTTAACTGTCACAACTGCCTACTTTAGCTGGAGTCATCACTGGCTTGACTCTGACTTAGTAGGTAGTCTGTGGTCATTAACTGCTCTGTTGGTGTCCAGTTTCAGCCTCATCTATCACCCGGTCACCTCAACTCAATGTCCTTCTGTCACCATCATATTGACAGGCCATGACCGCATACGTCAATACAAAACCATTGAACAATTCGTCTCACTCACCGGTGACCTACTTCCAGAATTGTTCTACTTCATTGGAGAATGTTACTTAGTTTCCTTTGTCCTGCTGAGAAGTTTCTATTGATCTCTACCATGTTAAACACCTTTTGTCCACTGCTCTAGGCTGCAATGAGTCGTGTTTGTTGATGGTCAACTATATAGCATGTGAACTACGGGACGTTTATTCCTCATTTTTAATATAATATTTTAAATACGTGAATAAGTACGTTAACCATATATTGCCTGCCAAATTGTGTTTGGTGAATGAGATATGTGAGACGGGCGGTTCCCTCCATAAAAGCACCCTGGTACATGTGTGTCCTGTCACATATATCACACCAGCTTTCCTTCCGTCATGTTTTTGTGGTTATTTTTATTTCCCGTCACCAAACAAATTGCCCTGTCCCGGATGTGGGGGGGGGTAGATTGATGGACAATAGTCGCACGCATAGAATCCAGTAGCACATCTATAAGACATCAGCCAAAGGGAACAAGTTTAGTCATGTTAAAATAGTGCAACAACTGTTTATATGAATGGGGCATTTGCGACTGATTGTATGATGCACATTTATAGTCATTATTTTTATTATTATATTATACAATTAACAAAACTGCCTTGTGGGCTGTGGGTGGTGAATGTGTCCCTGTCGGTACCCCTGATTTAAACCCCCTCCAACACAGCTGCCATGTATGACTGTATACAGGTACATTGTGACTGTGTATCTGATTACCACGGCCAATTGACACAGCTATAACCGTTTTTTTTTAAGTACATGCCTGTCGCCATTTACGTAAGCTCAGTGTGTGTCATTCTTTCAACAAAAGATGATTCTTTGTAAGCGAAGCCAAGGCTTTGCCTTACCCGTACCGTATACTCCCTAATAGCTGACCCCTGCATTGCTAAGACGTACTGACTGGTCTTGCCAATACCGTACTAATGCAGCTACCAAATGCTTTTAATTTCCATTTTTGGGATTAATAAAGTACATCTGATCTGATTTCATCACGAAACAACAAATTTGTGAGTATATGTTATTATGTTATTAAGTTCAACATTAAAAAAGTGCGTATTCGTTCAAGTGTAACCGTTTCTTATTTCTTGGAAATATTTGTTGATGCATCATGTAACCAGATATAATTGTTAAGATAAATAAAGGTCCTCACATTATGTACAATAGTTATTTTAAGACACATAAATGTATTGCTAATAAACCTTGTTGTAAAATAAACAATCAACTAGAACGATGTTCATTTTTGCGACTGTCTGAATAACAGTGTGTTTGTATCAGTGGGACTCATTCACACACTTTAATTCAGCTGTTACAGAGATAATGTGTGATTATCCAAGGGTGACCCTAATAGTGAGGTGACTGTACTAGTGAGGGAATCTTCAAATGAGGTTCAACTGATAATTGTTGGGTTGCTATTTGGACTGCTAATCACATTCATGTAGGTATTCTGTAGCATATTAAACGTACTGGGTACATTATAACGAATTTGGTATTTTTCAATCTACATCAATGGATTTCCGTAAACGCCATGTGCTGTATTATTTATCTGTAAAAATGGTCAAACACTGCACCTTAACAACCTGAGTGATGTGTTTAGATAAAAAGTGGGACATGTTCTAAGCATGCAGTAAGTGAACAAACTTGTACCCTACAACCCTCAGTATTTAACCTCAGAGTTATGTCATCAGCATTGAATATATGGGTTCACTGGACACACATATCTTGTCTGTGTCAGTGACATATGTAACAATGTGACGTTGAACTCAGACCACACATCAGTACTGATCTAACAGTACATGGAACCTTTCATAGATTATTGAGAGGCCAAATAAATTCTATAACGTGATCATAAAAAGACAACTCCTGTCACGAAATTGTTTACTCAGAAATCACCTTCTACCAAATGCTACATGACCAGTTTGAAAAGGTGGGTATATACCCTGTGTAAGTAGACATGACTCAGTGTAGCCCAGGGCCATATGAATCATCCACTACAAATGCGTACACGTTTCCGTGATTGTGAATGCGACAAATGTGACACATACAAAGGGCGCGTCCTGCCAAAAACTACCCTATAAATAAAAACAACAAGCACGCGATAGCAATACAGGTTCATTTGACAGGTTGACCTGTTTAATTGTGGAAGCACTGTGAAGGTTTTGTTCAAACAAAGGGTTCACCTCTGAGTTAGTTCTGGTTCACAGGTGCCGTGGTGAGTGGTAGGGTGTTGGTTTTTCACACTGTTGTTGTTTGTCAGTGTCAAAGTTGTGTCATTTGGTTCTCCGACGTTCAGTTCGTTTGGTGGGTAAGTTGAAGTAGATATCATATCGCTGTCAATGTTGTTATATTATATGTGGAGATAAAACAATTTTTTGTCGTTTTGTAAACAGATGTAAACAGTAACCATGCATGAGGGTGTAGTGAACTATTGATTACATGTGTCTGTGCTTTTGTGTGTTATAGTTTGTGATAGAGACACAGTGAAAGGGGAATTGTGTCACTGCGTCAATGTTACAGAAAGTGATGACATGTCAGCTGTATCTAAGGGTACATACTGTATACATGTGGAAGGTGGTAGCCTTAGCTGTGTCACCAATGACAGCCTGGTAGTTGTGGTTATTGTGTCATCTGACGATGACGTTTACTTTACTGTAAACATTGTCTATCTGACATTGATGTTTACTGTGTCAGTGCCTGAAATATAAATGTAACTTTGCATATTTACTATAAGATGTGGTCAAAACTGAAATTGCAGTTTGTCATGGCATTGTCTGTATGTGAACACGGACCATGTTTGTTTACTGTAAAAATGGGTTCTCAAACAGTAATATTTAATATGTCATGATTACACAAATTACTAAATGCACAACAAGATATTGAATTGAATGAGTGATTGACTGAGTGAATTAACGAGTGTTGTATGTGTGTGATTGCATGCATGTGCATGTGTGATCAAGTGGATGAATGTGTGTGTGTGTGTGTGTGTCTGTGTGCGTGCGTGCGTGCGTGTGTGCGTGCATGCGTGCATGTGTATGTGTCCAGAATCACACATTTTGTGTATATAAGAATCACACACATAAGGTATGTATTTATATTAACATTTCAAATGTTGTTTCTATAAAACGTGATCACGATGCCAAGACCTGACATGATACGCTTGTAACACAGTAATTTAAATAAAAATTCCACACAGTTGCTGATTTGAATGTCCTCAGAACGGTGTAGCATTTTGACACATGTTCTCTTGTCATGTGGCAGGTCAAGAGGTCGCCATAAAAGTGCTCGATTCAGTTGACGAAATACTTGACGAGGTTGAGCAGGAGTTTGTCATACTGCGGGACCTCAGTAACCATGACAACATACCTCGATTCTACGGTCTGTTCTTGAGGCAGGACCCAAATCAGGACCAACTCTGGATCACGATGGAGGTGGGAAAATTGTTTGTTTTCTTCCTCAAACTCAGGAAATCCGAATAATGCACGTTTAATTTATTTAACTTTCACAACTACTTTTTCCTCTTTGAATCCTCCATTTGTATTCATGTGTTTACTTTTTGTTTTGTAAACTCATTGACAAGAGGATCTCCATGAAATCACTATAAATTGTTTTAATCAGGATAGAGTTTTACAAGATTGCTACCAAAGTAACACTACGTAACCCCATTATGAGTAAAATAATGATCAATTTCACCAAACAGGAGCTGATATCAGATAAATACAATATTTAAAAGATATTGTTTCTCAGAGACCACTCTGTTCATCTCCTAACTAGAATAAAAACTATTAAAATCTTGACACTCCAGACTTACCTAATGCATGTAAAATAGCAAATGAACAAGGAATTGAGGTGTGTTTCTGTATATTCTCTTGAAGGTTTCTGTTGTTCACTTCTACGGCAGCCAGATATACCATTGTAGACTGTCGACTTTTGCTCAATAACTCAGTTGATGTTGTGCTGCAGCTGTGCTCTGGTGGGTCAGTCACAGAGCTGGTGAAGGCTCGACTGCAGCGTGGCCACAGGATGGATGAATCCGTCATAGCGCACATACTCAAGGAAACCATGAAGGTAAAAACTAATCACCTTGTTTACTGTTTCATCAGAAATATAATTATGCATTGGTCATTATAATTATAAATTAAATGGCAGATTCTTTAATCAGTTCACATAACTCATGTATGCAGACATGCATGGACACACAAATGCATGCACACATGCACACACAAACACACATGTGTACACATACAGGCTGTGAATTTGGCAGCAGCTTCCTGATAATTTATTTCACTGACCTGGCACTGGACTTTATGCCTTGGAAATGATACAGTGGTTCCCTGGTTTTATCGGTCATGTAATATAAAGATACCACAGAAATCTATAAGGCAACTGACCTTGGCTTAAATTGGGCAGAAATCTAGATAAGTACATCACCTCTCAGATTTAGCTCACACAAAAGTTGTAATTTAACAATTTATAATATAATAAATTGATATAATTATATAATATATATATATATATTATACATATTATTTGTCGTTACAGCATTTAATCTTTTTTATGTTATTTTCTATAAGCTAGGATTTGTGTACGTGTATATATATATATATATATATATATATATATATATATATATATATATATATATATATATATATACACCTGTATATATATATATATGTTTATGTTTATTTATGTTTATGTTGATATTCATATTTTTATTTCTATTTTTATTTTTGTTTATATTGATTTATTTTGTATTGTTATGTTCCAGGGCCTTCAACATCTACATGATCATCACGTGATGCACCGAGATGTCAAAGGTCACAACATACTGCTCACTCAGGATGGAGAAGTCAAACTCATAGACTTTGGTACGTTCCACTTCACTGACTCCACCACGAATCTGTCTGGGAAACTGACTCCTCCATTCAGTACATTGTCAGTGTGTCAGAATATGTCTCTATAATGGTACACCAACTCGGAGACACTTTTGGCTCCAGTGATTGGCGTAAACTTACTCATAATAAAACATGTTACTTTAATTCCCGTTATTAGAAAGCCATTTACTGAATAATTTATTACACGGGTTAGTGACACAACTACACAGGATGGTGACATTCACTTGACAGTTGTTGACAACTGTCTCATTGTGGCATTTCTTAGGATTTTATTTTTGTGATTTCAATTGCAGGAGTGTCGAGACAGGTGAAGAATACCCAGGACCGATGTTGTACCTCACTCGGAACCCCTTTCTGGATGGCCCCTGAGGTAGGTACCTCATTAAACAGCCTTTTTATATTACTCCATGAGTTAAGTACCTCGTTGAGCAAACATTTTTTATTAGCCCCAAGTTTGGAACCTCACGAAGCATCCTTTTTAGAAGCCGTAAATTGATCAGCTACTGGCTTCATTGGACTCTTCAGTCATGACAAACTTGAGACAGCTTGTTCAGAATAACAGGACATGCTGTCTGCATTCTAGGGTCCACCCATTCTAGACATTTACAGTTTTACAGTCTTCAAGTATTTACTGCTTAAAAGTGATAATTCACCATCCTGCAGCTGTCATAGACAAATAAGTTAATAAAATAAGTATATAAAAACAATGCATAAATAAGTTATAAAATAAGTGTATAAGTAATAAATTTGAATATAAAGGTTATTGTTAGCTAAACATTAAATAAATTCATAAAACTAATAATAATAATATATAATAACATAAATAAATATTTTAAAAAATTCTAAGATAAATGTCTACATACACTTGGGAGTTCTCCCATTTGGACAATCAAAGAATTCTGATTGATAGTGTTAATTAACGTTTTGTCTGTGTAATCACTCCTCCTTATTATAAGGTAGATGATTATTTGACAAAACCTTCAGTCTTGCGATAAGTCCCATGGTATATCAGTCTACTGTAACTCCAGTGTAAACTTCTTTTATTAGGTTCTAAATAGTTAACAAACATTAATCAGAGACTGAATTGTCAGAGGAACATATCCAATGTCACACTTTATGTGTTGGTATCACGACTATTGTCTGGTTATGTCTCATTTGATGGTGTTTTGGTTAGTGAGAGCTGTATCGTGTTCTAGTGGAATCTCACAGCAGGTGTAGAGTGTACACATTAGTTAGGTTACACAGTGGCAGATGTAGTAAAGTGTAATTTTGAGAGACTTAATCAGGTAATGAAAAAACCAAATGGTCACATAATAAAATATGAGTAGGGTAGATATTTAAGCAGCGATACGTATCAGGTTTGTTTAATAAAATAGCAGCTAAGGGTCAGTTTTCAAAGGAATTCAAAGGAGACTGACATCAGAAAGAAGTACACACCAAATGTGGAAAAAACAATGGGGAATTAAACTTGGAATGTTGAATAAACCAGAGTATTAGATTTGGACTGTTGAATAAACAAGAGTATTATATTTGGATTATTGAATAAACAAGATTATTATATTTGGATTGTTGAATAAACAAGAGTATTAGATTTAGAATTTTGAATAACCAAAGGAGAATTAGATGTGGAATGTTGAATAAACAAAGGAGAATTAGATGTAGAATTTTGAATAAACAAAGAGAATTAGATGTGGAATGTTGAATAAACAAAGGAGAATTAGATGTGGAATGATGAATATACAAAGGAGAATTAGATGTGGAATGTTGAATAAACAAAGGAGAATTAGATGTGGAATATTGAATATACAAAGGAGAATTAGATGTGGAATGTTGAATATACAAAGGAGAATTCGATGTGGAATGTTGAATAAACAAAGGAGAATTAGATGTGGAATGATGAATATACAAAGGAGAATTAGATGTGGAATGTTGAATATACAAAGGAGAATTCGATGTGGAATGTGGAATAAACAAAGGAGAATTAGATGTCGAATGTTGAATAAACAAAGGAAAATTAGACGTGGAATATTGAATATACAAAGGAGAATTAGATGTGGAATGTTGAATATACAAAGGAGAATTCGATGTGGAATGTTGAATAAACAAAGGAGAATTAGATGTAGAATGTTGAATAAACAAAGGAAAATTAGATGTAGAATGTTGAATAAACAAAGGAGAATTAGATGTAGAATGTTGAATAAACAAAGGAGAATTAGATGTATAACAAGAAATTAGTGTGAATTTAATAACAAAGGAGAATTAGATGTAGAATGTTGAATATACAAAGGAGAATTCGATGTGGAATGTTGAATAAACAAAGGAGAATTAGATGTAGAATGTTGAATAAACAAAGGAAATTAGATGTAGAATGTTGAATAAACAAAGGAGAATTAGATGTAGAATGTTGAATAAACAAAGGAGAATTAGATGTAGAATGTTGAATAAACAAAGGAGAATTAGATGTAGAATGTTGAATAAACAAAGGAGAATTAGATGTAGAATGTTGAATAAACAAAGGAGAATTATATGTAGAATTTTGAATAATCACAGGAGAATTAGAGGTAGAATGTTGAATAAACAAAGGAGAATTAAATGTAGAATGTTGAATAATCAAAGGAGAATTATATGTAGAATGTTGAATAAACGAGAATTAGATGTAGAATGTTGAATAAACAAAGGAGAATTAGATGTAGAATGTTGAATAAACAAAGGAGAATTAGATGTAGAATGTTGAATAAACAAAGGAGAATTAGATGTAGAATGTTGAATAAACAAAGGAGAATTAGATGTAGAATGTTGAATAAACAAAGGAGAATTAGATGTAGAATGTTGAATAAACAAAGGAGAATTAGATGTAGAATGTTGAATAAACAAAGGAGAATTATATGTAGAATGTTGAATAATCAAAGGAGAATTAGATGTAGAATGTGGAATAAACAAAGGAGAATTAGATGTAGAATGTGAAATAAACAAAGAATTAGATGTAGAATATTGAATAATCAAAGGAGAATTAGATGTAGAATGTTGAATAATCAAAGGAGAATTAGATGTAGAATGGGGAATAAACAAAGGAGAATTAGATGTAGAATGTGGAATAAACAAAAGAGAATTACTGTAGATGTAGAATGTTGAATAATCAAAGGAGAATTAGATGTAGAATGTGGATGTGAAATAAACAAAGGAGAATTATATGTAGAATGTTGAATAATCAAAGGAGAATTAGATGTAGAATGTTGAATAAACAAAGGAGAATTAGATGTAGAATGTTGAATAAACAAAGGAGAATTAGATGTAGAATGTTGAATAATCAAAGGAGAATTAGATGTAGAATGTTGAATAAACGTAGGAGAATTAGATGTAGAATGTTGAATAGACAAAGGAGAATTAGATGTAGAATGTTGAATAAACAAAGGAGAATTAGATGTAGAATGTTGAATAAACAAAGGAGAATTAGATGTAGAATGTTGAATAAACAAAGGAGAATTAGATGTAGAATGTTGAATAAACAAAGGAGAATTAGATGTAGAATGTTGAATAAACAAAGGAGAATTAGATGTAGAATGTTGAATAAACAAAGGAGAATTAGATGTAGAATGTTGAATAATCAAAGGAGAATTAGATGTAGAATGTTGAATAAACAAAGGAGAATTAGATGTAGAATGTTGAATAAACAAAGGAGAATTAGATGTAGAATGTGAATAAACAAAGGAGAATTAGATGTAGAATGTTGAATAAACAAAGGGAATTAGATGTAGAATATTGAATAATCAAAGGCGAATTAGATGTAGAATATGGAATAAACAAAGGAGAATTAGATGTAGAATGTGGAATAAACAAATGAGAATTAAATGTAGAATGTTGAATAATGAAAGGAGAATTATATGTAGAATGTTGACTAAACAAAGGAGAATTAGATGTAGAATGTGGAATAAACAAAGGAGAATTTGATGTAGAATGTGGAATAAACAAAGGAGAATTAGATGTAGA
This sequence comes from Ridgeia piscesae, assembly GCA_025642075.2. Lineage (NCBI taxonomy): Eukaryota > Metazoa > Annelida > Polychaeta > Sabellida > Siboglinidae > Ridgeia > Ridgeia piscesae. The sequence goes on along the minus strand of JAODUO010000105.1, from coordinate 283,420 downwards.
ATGTTGAATAAACGTAGGAGAATTAGATGTAGAATGTTGAATAAACAAAGGAGAATTAGATGTAGAATGTTGAATAAACAAAGGAGAATTAGATGTAGAATGTTGAATAAACAAAGGAGAATTAGATGTAGAATGTTGAATAAACAAAGGAGAATTAGATGTAGAATGTTGAATAAACAAAGGAGAATTAGATGTAGAATGTTGAATAAACAAAGGAGAATTAGATGTAGAATGTTGAATAAACAAAGGAGAATTAGATGTAGAATGTGGAATAATCAAAGGAGAATTGTATGTAGAATGTTGAACATACAAAGGAAAATTTTACGGAATGTTGTATAAGCAAAATAGCACAGTAGTTGGTTAGTTGAAGCAATTAAAGGAGTACTACAGAATGAATGAATGAATCACTGAATGGAAAGGTTAGAACTGAGATACAGTGACCAGAATGGCAGTGACCAGTTCTTCAATGCCCCTGATTACACCTTATTTAGCGAGACGCTGGTGCCATAAAAGATAACGTGTTATTATTAGTAGTAGTAGTACATAATTAGAACTCTGAGTATTTGTTATTAGCATTTGAATGTTTATCAATGTTAATGTTTCTTAATACCCTCAATCTTTGCTGCCTGAGCCAATTTGTGCATTGAACATTACATCGAATCACTGGTCTTTTTAATGAATACTACAATGATTACATTATGTGTAACCAGATTGCTTTCATGTAACATTTGCTGCATGGCTGACTGCTTTCTTAAGAGAAGGGATTGAATGATCACTGCTGTGAAGGATGAACTGTTTTGAGAAGTCCCAATGGCTAAATATACTGCTGTGTGATATATCATGTGAATCAGTGTATGGGTGTTTATGGAATGGGTGTGGCATTTTGGGGTCTACAATTAACCCTCGGAATAGTGTGGGGTATGCGTATTGGTCGTTGTGCTGGCTCTGTTTACCTTACTGTACCTTACCTTAATTTAGATATTACCTTACTTATAGCTATCCTTTATAGGCCTCATTGTAACCTATAAGGCAGCATTGTTCACCTCTAGTTCGTCCCTCCTTTTGCCATTTTTTTTTGACAACCCACTTTACAATTGCCTCCTGCGAAGTAAATTGTTTCCCTGTAAAGAAACATGTCATGTGTTTTCCACCTGTAAAGTAAATGTGTTCCTAGTAAATAAACATACCATGTGTTTGTCGTGTTTTGCCAGGTGATTGCATGTGAGCAGCAGGTGGACACGAACTACGACATACGCTGCGACATCTGGTCACTAGGTGTCACTGCAATCGAGCTAGCAGATGGAGACCCGCCATTGGCTGATCTTCATCCAATGAGAGCGCTCTTCAAAATACCCCGGTATGGCGAACTGGTTTCCAGTTGACACAGTGTAGACGTTTTGGTGGTCTTGGTTATTGCCCGAGACTTGCTAATTGACTGATTTGGTTTGGAATTAAGTAAACTGACTTGAAACTTGACTTGTAATGGCATCTTTTGACTATCCAAGAAGTCTCTTGATCATAAAAGCTTACAGCATCATGGAACAATAAGTCAAGTGTATCAGTTATAGTATTACTATTATTATCTTTGACTTAGGTCTTAGGTGGTTTAACTCCAAACAGCCCAAACATGGGCTAACGCAGGAGTCATCCTTCTCTCTAGAATTAGTGAGTCCACTACAGGTTACACATTTACCCCCTGTGTGGGATATTTTACTTCACCTGGCATAGACACCAGATAGAAGGGACCACCGGCTTTTAGTGTCTTCTGAAAGACACAGGCAAAGGTGGGGTGGACGAAATTGCGTCAGTTTTGAAACAGCGGTAAGTGGGATTGAACCACCGTCCCCTCGATTGACAGTCCGACGCTCTACCATGCAACCACTGCTCCTGATCACATAAGTAGCGCCCTCTGTGGGACAGTGATTCATCACTTGGTTCTCTTGAGTCAGAGAAAGTTTATCCAGAGAAGCATCACATATCAGAAACAACAATTAGAAAAATATTGCTGTGTTTTCTTAAATACACTGCAATTGGTAGGTCGAAGGTCAACATTTCAAGGAAACGAACGAGCATAAAAAATAGACAGGTGGCCCTCAGTTCCTCAGAGTGGATGCAGTTACAGTGACAAAAAGTTAGCATAATAATGTATAATAATGGTAATATTACAATGATCACAACAATGACACTGTTGTAATAATCATGATTTTACTGATTTACAAAAGTGAATATTAGTGTACATGGTGGCATAGACTTTGAGTCACATTAATAATTATAATAATTATAATTATAATAAAAGTACTAATATAGATAATTAAAAAGAATTGATAATGTAACTAGTGATAAGAGTATCTGGTGATATTATACAATGTAGCACATACTGTAGTACACCTTGATATATCTTAATTAATTAATTAATTAATTAGAAGTTGATGCATAAGAGAGCCAAGCGAGTTTAATTGTGTTAACTGGTTCCTCGTGGTTACTGCAGGGATCCTGCTCCCTCAGTAAGGAAGAAGGAAGACTGGTCCAAGAACTTCCTCCACTTCATTGAAAGGTCAGTTTCCCACTTCCTTCCAAAAGAGGGAAATGTCTTGTCTAACTCCATCAACTTTATATGAATTAACTTATCATGTACATACTTTTGTTCCGATAACAGTGGTCTGTAAATATGGTGTGAATTCAGTTAACCCTCAGATGTGTGTCTGTTGTCATGTTTCCAGAAGTAGTTGATGGTTAGTCATCATTAGTCATGATGAGTCATGAATGATGTTGTAATGACTTTTTTGTAAAATGTAAAAGATTTAGCTCCTCGAAAAGCACTGTTGTCTATATTATTAAATTATTATAATGTTATTATTGTAATGTATGTAAGTATTCTGTCAGTTGAATACACATTCTAAAAATCAGACTGTGGGTAACCACTAGCCAGCACTAAACTTTGATATGTCACTGTAGTAGTAGTGATGGTCGTGATTGTGACTCTGTTGTGACTGTAGCTGCCTGTTGTGACTTTCAGGTGTGTACAAAAGGACTTCGAGAAGCGACCGTTTCTGAAGGAATTGTTTTGTCACCCCTTCATCACTCAAGTGCCACAGAACACATCCAAGGTATGACATGACGCCAGTGACAGTGGTGACAGTGACAACTATGACAATGACAACTGTGACAGTGACAGCCATGATGGTACAGCCATGACTGAAAGCCATGATGGTGATGACCATGACTGTGACAGCTGTGACAGCTATGACTGTGATGGTGACCATGACACTGATATGACAGTGACAACTTTGTAGCAGCCATGACATTGGCAGCTATGATAGCTACATCCATGACAGTGACAACCATGACAGTGACAACCACTACTGTGATAACCACCACTGTGACAACCACCACTGTGACAACCACCACTGTGACAACCACTACTGTGATAACCACCACTGTGACAACCACCACTGTGACAACCACGACTGTGATAACCACCACTGTGACAACCACGACAGTGACAACCACTACTGTGATAACCACCACTGTGACAACCACCACTGTGATAACCACGACTGTGATAACCACGACAGTGACAACCACCACTGTGACAACCCCTTCATCACTCAAGTGCCACAGAACACATCCAAGGTATGACATGACGCCAGTGACAGTGGTGACAGTGACAATCATGACAATGACAGCTGTGACAGTGACAGCCATGATGGTACAGCCATGACTGAAAGCCATGATGGTGATGACCATGACTGTGACAGCTGTGACAGCTATGACTGTGATGGTGACCATGACACTGATATGACAGTGACAACTTTGTAGCAGCCATGACATTGGCAGCTATGATAGCTACATCCACGACAGTGACAACCATGACAGTGACAACCACCACTGTGACAACCACCACTGTGACAACCACCACTGTGACAACCACCACTGTGATAACCACCACTGTGACAACCACCACTGTGATAACCACCACTGTGACAACCACGACTGTGACAACCACGACTGTGACAACCACGACTGTGACAACGACTGTGACAACCACGACTGTGACAACCACGACTGTGACAACCACGACTGTGACAACTACGACTGTGACAACCACGACAGTGACAACCACGACTGTGACAACGATGACAGTGACAACCACGACTGTGACAACGATGACAGTGACAACCACGACTGTGATAACCACCACTGTGACAACTATGACTGTGACAACCACGACTGTGACAACCACAACTGTGACAACCACGACAGTGACAACCACGACTGTGACAACCACGACTGTGACAACCACGACTGTGACAACCACGACTGTGACAACCACGACTGTGACAACCACGACAGTGACAACCACGACTGTGACAACGATGACAGTGACAACCTCCACTGTGACAACCACCACTGTGACAACCACAACTGTCAGACAACCCTAACAATACAAAAAATATCAATTCTGAATAAGTAAACCCATATTATTATGCTACCAACCGTAGGTTAGACACAAATCAGTCAAACTTTACTAATCATACAAAATTGAGGCAACATGACATGCAACATTGATACTACATTACAACTCAGCATGTGTAAATCACCTTGGTAATTGATGGGAAATAGTTATTTAAACTTGTTTTTGGGTGGTTTCCGGGCCCCACATTTATTATGCTTAGCTAGTTGATCACACATCGGCAATTCCCAGTGATCGATCTTTGCTCATCTGTACTTACCTCTGCTTTCTAGTTAAGTCGACCGTGTTGCCCATTGTCAATTTTGTTGCTTGTTATCATGTTGTACATATAAAGGGCACTGTCATTTGCCAACCACAGTTTGTGTCTTCCTTTCACTCTTTAAACATAGGAAAGCAAACAGGCTTCACCACCCACCAAAGGTGCACTTGAATATGGCAATAGTACGTATGATGATGAGTAAAATTTGTATTTAAACTTGATGTGTTCCAGCTAAAGACGACCTTACAGGAGCTGATGCGTAGGTCCGAGGAAGTCGTCCACCGACCTCAGATGACGGTGAAACATGGCCAGCTGCGCATGAGACAACAGACGGACTCAACCTCCACCGTCGACGACCTTGCCTCACTGGAGACTCTCGACAAGGTCACAACTTACCTTCAGTTGACAGCTTACCTCAGGGAATTCTCTGGTGCTAGCAGCTCTTATTGTAAACACTGTAACATTTAATGTTTATCTTTTGACCATTTTGCATGCGGAATCTTTCAAACTGCAAATATTATTTCAAGTTTAATAAAGTAACTAGACACAAATTGGCAAGCAGTAACACCTTCAACATGCATATTGTAGTAAAGAGAATGTAATATTAAATTAAAAAATAAACCTTTAGAGCTGGCACCCTCACTATGAGCTGAGAAATATTTGGATGAATCATCCAACTTTCCGCCACGTTCCTGTGACCTGGTAACATGTTATTGTTTGTCATAATATCGATGCGGCTTGCAGGGGACGATTGTGAAACATCTGGAGCGTCGGTACAACAACACTGTCATCTACACTTACATTGGTGACATCCTTCTCGCAGTTAACCCTTTCTCTCCCCTCACTATCTACACAGAACAGGTAAGTTCACGAGAAACTGACACCCGAACTGATTCATGTGTTTGGATGTGGCAATATCTTGTGACTTCAATGGTTTAGTGCAGATGTAGCAAACTCTTGTTTAGGAAATTTGACACTGGTAACACATTGATGGTTAGTGTGATTGTGAAATATACATCACATCAAAGTAGGTGACATGTTGATGACAACAAAGTAGTTGATGTCTGTGTTAATGACACACAGAGTAGTTGGCACATATTGATGACACCCACCTTGACATATATTGGTGACACACAAGTAGTTGACATGAATTGGTGACACAATAAATTGAATGTATTTATGACCCAAGTAGTTGACACATGTTGATGACACAGAAGGAGTTGACTTATGTTGGTGACACACAAGTAGTTGACACATGTTGGAGACACACACAAATAGCTGACCTGTGTTGATGACACATAAGTAGTTGACATGCATTGGTGACATACAATTAGTTGAAAAGTGTTGGTGACACACAACTATTTGACGTGTTGGTGACACACAAGTAGTTGACATGTGTTGATGACACACAAATAATTGACCAGTGTTGATGACACACAAGTAGTTGAAATGTGTTGGTGACACAAGTAATTGACATTTGTTGGTGACACAAGTAGATGACACTCAGCTGGTTGTTGCAGTACTCACGTCAGTACCGTCACTCGGCCAAGGCGGATCATCCTCCACACATCTTTGCCATGGCAGACCAGACCTACCAGGCCATGGTCCACGGCAGGTGTAACCAGGTGAGTCACCAGTCATTGTGAGTGAGTCACCAGTCATTGTGAGTGAGTCACCAGTCATTGTGAGTGGGTGTGAGTGAGTCACCAGCCACTGTGAGTGAATGTGAGTGAATCACCAGTCATTGTGAGTGGATGTGAGTGAGTCCCCAGCCCCCGTGAGTGGATGTGAGTGAGTCACCAGTCCCTGTGAGTGGATGTGAGTGAGTCACCAGTTATTGTGAGTGGATGTGAGTGAGTCACCAGTTCCTGTGAGTGGATGTGAGTGAGTCACCAGTTCCTGTGAGTGGATGTGAGTGAGTCACCAGTCCCTGTGAGTGGATGTGAGTGAGTCACCAGTGACTCTGACTCTGTGAGTGGATGTGAGTGAGTCACCAGTCCCTGTGAGTGGATGTGAGTGAGTCACCAGTCCCTGTGAGTGGATGTGAGTGAGTCACCAGTCACTGTGAGTGGACGTGAGTGAGTCACCAGTCACTGTGAGTGGATGTGAGTGAGTCACCAGTCACTGTGAGTGGATGTGAGTGAGTCACCAGTCACTGTGAGTGGATGTGAGTGGATGTGAGTGAGTCACCAGTCCATGTGAGTGGATGTGAGTGAATCACCAGTCACTGTGAGTGGATGTGTGTGAGTCACCAGTCCCTGTGAGTGGATGTGTGTGAGTCACCAGTCACTGTGAGTGGATGTGAGTGAGTCACCAGTCACTGTGAGTGGATGTGAGTGAGTCACCAGTCCCTGTGAGTGGATGTGAGTGAGTCACCAGTCACTGTGAGTGGATGTGAGTGAGTCACCAGTCCCTGTGAGTGGATGTGAGTGAGTCACCAGTCCATGTGAGTGGATGTGAGTGAATCACCAGTTCCTGTGAGTGGATGTGAGTGAGTCACCAGTCCCTGTGAGTGGATGTGAGTGAGTCCCCAGTCCCCGTGAGTGGATGTGAGTGAGCCACCAGTCCCTGTGAGTGGATGTGAGTGAGTCACCAGTCACTGTGAGTGGATGTGTGTGAGTCACCAGTCCCTGTGAGTGGATGTGAGTGAGTCACCAGTCACTGTGAGTGGATGTGAGTGAGTCACCAGTCCCTGTGAGTGGATGTGAGTGAGCCACCTGTCCCTGTGAGTGGATGTGAGTGAGTCACCAGTCACTGTGAGTGGATGTGAGTGAGTCACCAGTCACTGTGAGTGGATGTGAGTTAGTCATCAGTCATTGTGAATGAATGTGAATGAATCACCAGTCACTGAGTGGATGTGAGTGAGTCACCAGTCCCTGTGAGTGGATGGGAGTGAGCCACCAGTCACTGTGAATCGGTATGAGTCTGTGAGTGAGTGAGTGAGTGAGAGTCTGAGTCAGTGTGAATCTGTGAGTTGGTGTGAGTCTGAACCTGTGCGTATCTGCAGATGACGTAGGTTGAATATATGAAGCAATATATGCAAGAATGCTTGAGTCATTGCAGGAGACAATATATGAGACAATGGATGAGATAATGTATGAGACAATATATGAGTTAATGTATGAGACAATGGATGAGATAATGTATGAGACAATATATGAGTTAATGTATGAGACAATATATGAGTTAATGTATGAGACAATATATGAGTTAATGTATGAGACAATATATGAGTTAATGTATGAGACAACAATTATGAGTCAACATATGAGACAATGTACGAGACAGTGAATGGTCAAATGTATGAGTCAGTATATGAGACAATGTATGAGTCGTCAACATATGAGTCAATTTGAGTAAATATGTTCTTTTGAAGTCGATATGAATCTCACAGTATGTCTGAGTGTTTGGCAGTGTCTATATCCCAGTGATTCAGTGACGACACAATGACACGATGACGCTGTATGTTGTAGTGTATTGTCATCAGTGGAGAGTCAGGGGCGGGGAAGACGGAGAGCGCCAACTTCCTAGTCCAGCAACTGACTCAACTTGGCCGGGTAAGTCACCCAGTGCACGGATGTTTAGTCATAATCGTCATCATCATTTAACGGCAGTGTCTCCAGGCTCTGATGGGTGCGTCGTTCTCCCAGTTGCCACCTTAGTATCCTGTGGGTTACGACACATCAGACACACGTCTGCAGACACAGAGTCATGCCAGGTCTACGTTGGCCTGCTGATGGGAGCTGTCCACACCACCACTGTCTTTGTACAGCCTTTTACCAGCCCACATCGTCCTTTGATTCTGCATGTCCATACCACATTAGCCTACGTCATCCCATCAAGTGTCACACCAACTCTTCTCCCACTCTTTGAGTTCTAAGTTCTGCCCTCGGCTGTCTGTGACCGAATGATACACCTCACACCCATCTCACAATCCTCATCTCAGTTCTTTCACAGGACTTTCACAAATCACACTAGTGCCTGGTTATCATAAAGGGTGACAGTAGCATACATGGCTGCGCTGTCACATGCGGACTACCTTAACTACCATCAAAAAAAAAAAAAAAAAAAAAAAAAAAAAAGAAACACTAGTGCCTGGTTATCATAAAGGGTGACAGTAGCATACATGGCTGGGCTGTCACATGGGGCTACCTTAACTATCATCCATATAACACTTTGGGCACAAAACTTGGGACGTTTTTAGAGCTTCAGCATACAGGTATCTTATTTATTGTATGATTTAACTTACTTAGGAGCGAATTTGTCGATGAGTATGACATTTCGACCCGTCAGCTACGGGCCACGTACGTGAACAAGGCCCATAGCTGACGGGTCGAAACGTTGTACTCATCGACAAATTTATGCTCCAAAGTAAGTTAAATCATACGATAAATCAATCTTGGAGCCATGAACAATATATTCAATATAGGTATCTTATTCATTACATATTAACTATGTTACAATACCTGTATTTCTGTGATGATGCATTACTAAAACCACCAGACTCATTCCCTGGTGTAAGGCAGCCTACAGAAACCACTTTATCTTACCATGACTGTCCTTTTACTTTTTAGGCCCCAAACCGGGACCTTGAAGAGCGCATCCTGCAAGTGAACCCACTGATGGAGGCATTCGGAAACGCAAAGACGGTTATCAACAATAACTCTAGTCGGTTTGGAAAATATCTCGAGATGACCTTCACTGGCAGTGGCAAGGTCACAGGAGGTTTGTGTGATCTGCTTTTGGTCATCAAGTTTTGCAACTGATTAATCTTTCGTTGTTTATATTAAGTAAGAACAAAAGAACATTTTATTTGTAAATTATAGACCATTTGTTCTGTTTATTTTGTCATCGTCTCATTCACACTACATAAGTACATAGGTATGTGAAAGCTCACCATGTTGTATTTTTCTTACAGCTCGACTATCTGAGTATCTTCTAGAAAGATCTAGAGTGGTCAATCATGCCAAGTGAGTGTATAAAACAACTAACTAAAATACAACTTTAATTGTTTGTTTGTTTGTTTGTTTGTTTGTTTGTTTGTTTGTTTGTTTGTTTGTTTGTTTGTTTGTTTGTTTGTTTGTTTGTTTGTTTGTTTGTTTGTTTGTTTGTTTGTTTGTTTGTTTGTTTGTTTGTTTGTTTGTTTGTTTGTTTGTTTGTTTGTTTGTTTGTTTGTTTGTTTGTTTGTTTGTTTGTTTGTTTGTTTGTTTGTTTGTTTGTTTGTTTGTTTGTTTGTTTGTTTGTTTGTTTGTTTGTTTGTTTGTTGTGTATTTGTTGTAACCGATATAATTGTTTTGTTTCGTGTTTTATTCATTTGAGGTACAACATTTAAAATTATTTGTGTCTAATGATACATATCGAGTGTTGATAAATTACCCAATTTGGTAAATCATATCAGAGGTGTTGATAAATAATTTGTTCTAATGATACATATCCAGAGGTGTTGATAAATAATATACCAGAGGTGTTGATAAATAATCAGCTTCCAGAGGTGTTGATAAATATTTGTTCTAATGATGCATATCCAGAGGTGTTGATAAATAATGTTCTAAGACATATCCATTAAAATAATTGTCAATGATACAATCCAGAGGTGTTGATAAATAATTTGTTCTAATGATACATATCCAGAGGTGTTGATAAATAATTTGTTTAATGATACATATCCAGAGGTGTTGATAAATAATTTGTTCTAATGATACATATCCAGAGGTGTTGATAAATAATTTTCTAAGCATATCCAGAGGTGTTGATAAATAATTCGTTCTAATGATACATATCCAGAGGTGTTGATAAATAATTTGTTCTAATGATACATATCCAGAGGTGTTGATAAATAATTGTTCTAATGATGCATATCCAGAGGTGTTGATAAATAATTCGTTCTAATGATACATATCCAGAGGTGTTGATAAATAATTCGTTCTAATGATACATATCCAGAGGTGTTGATAAATAATTCGTTCTAATGATGCATATCCAGAGGTGTTGATAAATAATTCGTTCTAATGATACATATCCAGAGGTGTTGATAAATAATTTGTTCTAATGATACATATCCAGAGGTGTTGATAAATAATTCGTTCTAATGATGCATATCCAGAGGTGTTGATAAATAATTCGTTCTAATGATACATATCCAGAGGTGTTGATAAATAATTCGTTCTAATGATACATATCCAGAGGTGTTGATAAATAATTCGTTCTAATGATACATATCCAGAGGTGTTGATAAATAATTCGTTCTAATGATACATATCCAGAGGTGTTGATAAATAATTCGTTCTAATGATACATATCCAGAGGTGTTGATAAATAATTTCGTTCTAATGATACATATCCAGAGGTGTTGATAAATAATTCGTTCTAATGATGCATATCCAGAGGTGTTGATAAATAATTCGTTCTAATGATACATATCCAGAGGTGTTGATAAATAATTTGTTCTAATGATGCATATCCAGAGGTGTTGATAAATAATTTGTTCTAATGATACATATCCAGAGGTGTTGATAAATAATTTGTTCTAATGATACATATCCAGAGGTGTTGATAAATAATTTGTTCTAATGATACATATCCAGAGGTGTTGATAAATAATTTGTTCTAATGATACATATCCAGAGGTGTTGATAAATAATTTGTTCTAATGATACATATCCAGAGGTGTTGATAAATAATTTGTTCTAATGATACATATCCAGAGGTGTTGATAAATAATTTGTTCTAATGATACATATCCAGAGGTGTTGATAAATAATTTGTTCTAATGATACATATCCAGAGGTGTTGATAAATAATTTGTTCTAATGATACATATCCAGAGGTGTTGATAAATAATTTGTTCTAATGATACATATCCAGAGGTGTTGATAAATAATTCGTTCTAATGATACATATCCAGAGGTGTTGATAAATAATTCGTTCTAATGATGCATATCCAGAGGTGTTGATAAATAATTCGTTCTAATGATGCATATCCAGAGGTGTTGATAAATAATTCGTTCTAATGATGCATATCCAGAGGTGTTGATAAATAATTCGTTCTAATGATACATATCCAGAGGTGTTGATAAATAATTCGTTCTAATGATACATATCCAGAGGTGTTGATAAATAATTCGTTCTAATGATGCATATCCAGAGGTGTTGATAAATAATTCGTTCTAATGATACATATCCAGAGGTGTTGATAAATAATTCGTTCTAATGATACATATCCAGAGGTGTTGATAAATAGTTTGTTCTAATGATACATATCCAGAGGTGTTGATAAATAATTCGTTCTAATGATGCATATCCAGAGGTGTTGATAAATAATTCGTTCTAATGATACATATCCAGAGGTGTTGATAAATAATTCGTTCTAATGATGCATATCCAGAGGTGTTGATAAATAATTTGTTCTAATGATACATATCCAGAGGTGTTGATAAATAATTTGTTCTAATGATACATATCCAGAGGTGTTGATAAATAATTTGTTCTAATGATACATATCCAGAGGTGTTGATAAATAATTTGTTCTAATGATACATATCCAGAGGTGTTGATAAATAATTTGTTCTAATGATACATATCCAGAGGTGTTGATAAATAATTTGTTCTAATGATACATATCCAGAGGTGTTGATAAATAATTTGTTCTAATGATGCATATCCAGAGGTGTTGATAAATAATTTGTTCTAATGATGCATATCCAGAGGTGTTGATAAATAATTTGTTCTAATGATACATATCCAGAGGTGTTGATAAATAATTTGTTCTAATGATACATATCCAGAGGTGTTGATAAATAATTTGTTCTAATGATACATATCCAGAGGTGTTGATAAATAATTTGTTCTAATGATACATATCCAGAGGTGTTGATAAATAATTTGTTCTAATGATACATATCCAGAGGTGTTGATAAATAATTCGTTCTAATGATACATATCCAGAGGTGTTGATAAATAATTCGTTCTAATGATACATATCCAGAGGTGTTGATAAATAATTCGTTCTAATGATGCATATCCAGAGGTGTTGATAAATAATTCGTTCTAATGATACATATCCAGAGGTGTTGATAAATAATTCGTTCTAATGATACATATCCAGAGGTGTTGATAAATAATTCGTTCTAATGATACATATCCAGAGGTGTTGATAAATAGTTTGTTCTAATGATACATATCCAGAGGTGTTGATAAATAATTCGTTCTAATGATGCATATCCAGAGGTGTTGATAAATAATTCGTTCTAATGAAATGCAATATCCAGAGGTGTTGATAAATAATTCGTTCTAATGATGCATATCCAGAGGTGTTGATAAATAATTCGTTCTAATGATGCATATCCAGAGGTGTTGATAAATAATTCGTTCTAATGATACATATCCAGAGGTGTTGATAAATAATTCGTTCTAATGATACATATCCAGAGGTGTTGATAAATAATTCGTTCTAATGATGCATATCCAGAGGTGTTGATAAATAATTCGTTCTAATGATACATATCCAGAGGTGTTGATAAATAATTTGTTCTAATGATACATATCCAGAGGTGTTGATAAATAATTTGTTCTAATGATACATATCCAGAGGTGTTGATAAATAATTTGTTCTAATGATACATATCCAGAGGTGTTGATAAATAATTTGTTCTAATGATGCATATCCAGAGGTGTTGATAAATAATTTGTTCTAATGATGCATATCCAGAGGTGTTGATAAATAATTTGTTCTAATGATACATATCCAGAGGTGTTGATAAATAATTTGTTCTAATGATACATATCCAGAGGTGTTGATAAATAATTTGTTATAATGATACATATCCAGAGGTGTTGATAAATAATTTGTTCTAATGATACATATCCAGAGGTGTTGATAAATAATTTGTTCTAATGATACATATCCAGAGGTGTTGATAAATAATTCGTTCTAATGATACATATCCAGAGGTGTTGATAAATAATTCGTTCTAATGATACATATCCAGAGGTGTTGATAAATAATTCGTTCTAATGATGCATATCCAGAGGTGTTGATAAATAATTCGTTCTAATGATACATATCCAGAGGTGTTGATAAATAATTCGTTCTAATGATACATATCCAGAGGTGTTGATAAATAATTCGTTCTAATGATACATATCCAGAGGTGTTGATAAATAGTTTGTTCTAATGATACATATCCAGAGGTGTTGATAAATAATTCGTTCTAATGATGCATATCCAGAGGTGTTGATAAATAATTCGTTCTAATGATGCATATCCAGAGGTGTTGATAAATAATTTGTTCTAATGATACATATCCAGAGGTGTTGATAAATAATTCGTTCTAATGATACATATCCAGAGGTGTTGATAAATAATTCGTTCTAATGATACATATCCAGAGGTGTTGATAAATAATTCGTTCTAATGATGCATATCCAGAGGTGTTGATAAATAATTCGTTCTAATGATACATATCCAGAGGTGTTGATAAATAGTTTGTTCTAATGATACATATCCAGAGGTGTTGATAAATAATTCGTTCTAATGATGCATATCCAGAGGTGTTGATAAATAATTCGTTCTAATGATGCATATCCAGAGGTGTTGATAAATAATTTGTTCTAATGATACATATCCAGAGGTGTTGATAAATAATTCGTTCTAATGATACATATCCAGAGGTGTTGATAAATAATTCGTTCTAATGATACATATCCAGAGGTGTTGATAAATAATTCGTTCTAATGATGCATATCCAGAGGTGTTGATAAATAATTCGTTCTAATGATACATATCCAGAGGTGTTGATAAATAATTCGTTCTAATGATACATATCCAGAGGTGTTGATAAATAATTCGTTCTAATGATGCATATCCAGAGGTGTTGATAAATAATTCGTTCTAATGATACATATCCAGAGGTGTTGATAAATAATTCGTTCTAATGATACATATCCAGAGGTGTTGATAAATAATTCGTTCTAATGATACATATCCAGAGGTGTTGATAAATAGTTTGTTCTAATGATACATATCCAGAGGTGTTGATAAATAATTCGTTCTAATGATACATATCCAGAGGTGTTGATAAATAATTCGTTCTAATGATACATATCCAGAGGTGTTGATAAATAGTTTGTTCTAATGATACATATCCAGAGGTGTTGATAAATAATTCGTTCTAATGATACATATCCAGAGGTGTTGATAAATAGTTTGTTCTAATGATACATATCCAGAGGTGTTGATAAATAATTCGTTCTAATGATACATATCCAGAGGTGTTGATAAATAATTCGTTCTAATGATGCATATCCAGAGGTGTTGATAAATAATTTGTTCTAATGATACATATCCAATTATTTTTTATTTAAAGGTGTTACTATATAATTTAATTTTCTGTTGCAGTGGAGAGACAAACTTCCATGTGTTTTACTACCTGTATGATGGACTTGTGGGTAGTGAAAGGGCGGGGAGGTATTACCTCACAGAAAAGGTCAACTATAGGTAAGAATCGAGTAATTTAATAATTTTTTAACTCTAAGTTCTATGACTAAATTTTTCTCTAACTTCAACTTATTGTTTTCAGCGATAGAAATTGTATTCCTAGCTTTAGTCCCAACTATGTGAACTTATTTTATATCAAATTTGTTATCCAGTTATGTGATGCTTGGGGGAAAAGGCTGTCACCTTTGGTAATGTGTTTGAAAATTGCATTACATTGTTTCAGCGTATCCCAAAAATATGCGTAGGTCGTACGCTCATGCGCATGATGTAAAAAATTATGATAAAGTGTCGCAGACAAGCCGAAGCTGCGCAGTCTCGGAAATGTAAACAATAGTTTAACGTTTAAAAACACAAATAACAAATCAATGAAGATGCTTTGCAAGTTAGTCTCACAAACAACGATGCGTAACACAGTAATACAACCTTAGCAAACCATACGCACGAGGAATGAAGACCAAAATTAAAAGCAACTTACATTGATCGATTTAAAACCGGAGTGGGAAGTCTACGCGGTCTTTTCCCATAATACCCAGGGTGGACTAGACCACAACTGCTGAGGGGTGGAAGGTTCATTTAGACAACCTTTTACATTTTTACGCAATACATAACCACCATAAAATTACTTTTGGCTTTACCAAGAAGTTGACATTTATGATCATGTAGAAAAACATGAAATTCCAGGGATGCAAATATTAAGCACCCATTAGTTTCCCAACCACCTGTAAAAAAGTTTAGAAAAGTCTAAATCTCTAAACCATCCCGGACTGTCTGCTAGGTCACATGCACAATTTCAGCTTGATATATGCAAAACTGATGGAGGTGCGGGTCCATGGACGGACGGACGGACGGACGGACGGACGGACGGACGGACGGACGGACGGACGGACGGACGGACGGACGGCGGACGGACGGACGGACGGACGGACGGACGGACGGACGGACGACACGGACGGACGGACGGACGGACGGACGGACGGACGGACGGACGGACGGACGGACGGACGGACGGACGGACGGAGACGGACGGACGGACGGACATTTTAAAATTTAGAAATGTTTTAAAATTTAGAAAATGCTATGTCAGTTGTGTCGCCCTGTCAATATGTTTCTTGGTTTTGTCAGATATTTGGGCAGCAATCGTGGCCATGGCTGTTCTGTTGATGCTCGCACAGTGTCCGCCAGCCAAACCAAGTGCAAGTCAATTCAGAGATGCTTCGAGATTATTGGATTTCGAACTCAGGTTCTTAACATCTTATTATTTGTATTCATACAGACACATTCGGGTAGAGGCTTATGTAGTGATAGGTAATTGCTTTATAAATAAATTAATCTAATATATTTTTTTGGTATAATTCAACTTTGTTTGATTTTTCTGGTACAGCCTTCGTAATTTGTTAATACTGACAAAAGATTGTCCTAGTTATAATTGTGATAGTGATATACATATGTAGGTTATGATGCGTTTGTCTGAATAAAATTGAGTAACATTTTGTGACCAATCTCATGTGACAAAGTAAAGGAATTGCGACACATTGAGTATTTCAAATTTCAAGTACAAAGTTTGAAACTGGTAGTTTATCTGAACAGTTTCTATTGAAATGACACAGAATGTTTTTAACATAAGCACAGAGTCACCAAGATGACACGTGCCTCCCACTGTACACTCACAATGTGTGTTTCTCTGAGCCAGGAAGTCAGTGCCATCTTCAGCATTCTCTCAGCCATTCTGCACATTGGAAACATCGACTTTCTGGAGCAGGAAGTGAAACATCAGACCACAACTGTCATTGCAGACACTGACTTGGTTCAGATCGGTGAGTGTCACTTTGTACACTCTCTAGGACAAGCCTTAGTCTCAGAGTGTAGTACACTCATCTCTGACTCGTCCACAGTCTACACTGGAAGTTACGAGCACAGTGGCGCAGTGGCACAGTGGCACAGTGGCGCATTGGCACAGTGGTGCAGTGGCATGAGCTTCGGACTCTCGAATAAGAGAACCCGTGTTCAAATCCCATGCCTGCTCTGTCAAATCTTGGGCAATTTTGTTCATACTACATTGCTCCAGTTCATTCAGTGGTATTAATGAGAACTGACTTCTTTTATGACTGCTATGTTGACCTTTATATTGACCGCAGCGTTGACCTCTACAATGACCTATATATTGGCTTCTATGTTGACCTCTACCTTGACCTCTACAATGACCTACTGTTCCAGTGGCCGAGCTGCTTGGGGTGGATGCGAAAGAGTTGCGAGTGTCGCTGACCACGTCCAGTATGGTGGCCCGAGGCGAGATGATCGTCCGGCACAACACAGTGACCGAGTGTGTGGACTGTCGAGATGCCCTCTCTAAGGCCATCTATGGCCGCCTCTTCTGTTGGCTGGTCAACCAAGTCAATGACCTGCTCCGGCCGTCTCACTGCAATGAAGACAGGTCAGTCTTTAGGACTGACCAGTATGTTATGTCTGATCACATCTCGATAGATCTTGGAAGGGGGAAAGAAAATTGTCTCATCTAACATCGCAACATATTGAATCCTTTAAAACTTGTTTTGGAGTGCACTCTTGTTTAGCTTTTCATGCATCTAATTAACTGCAATTTTATCATACTTGTTTATGAAAATTCTTAATTTATTTGTTATACATATTATTATTTTGCATTCTAAATTATTTTAGCAACCTGATATTTATAATTAATACAAATTTTTTGGCAGATTTCTTAACTTGTGTGGTGATTGATGTTGACATGTGTTTGATATAAATCACTTATTTATTTAACTCTTATTAAAAAGTTGTGTGCTTTCGTCTGTTGATGTTTTTATCTGTTTTTGATTATCCTTTTAATATATTATATTTTATGCGGTACTGTAAACATTTATGGATACAACACTTTATCAAGTAAATAGATCACATCCACATACTACAAATTAAGACTTTTCTGAATTTCCAGCCTAACAATCAACATGAAGTCTTTGGTGATGTTTAAAAAAACAGACACAGATTTTGAAACTATCTGCGCATCTATATACCACAAATACAAACATCACAACTCATCCACAATAAGTAAAATCTATTGAGAAAACTGCGCCTTTTCACCTACAACTTTGTTTTACCTGTTTCTTCCAGCACTGAGAGCCTGACTATTGGAATCCTCGACATATTTGGCTTTGAGAACTTTGATCGCAACTCATTTGAACAGCTGTGTATAAACATCGCGAATGAACAGATCCAATATTACTTCAACCAACACGTGTTTGCCTGGGAACAGGTAGGGACTCATTTTTGTTTATAATTATCTCTTTAAAGGTAAACTATTCCATATTTGAGCAGGAAGTGCATTGAATCACATTTTATCAAGCGTGTGAGCAAGGCAACCTGAAATCAGTCAGTAATAAGCATTCACTGCGAATTATACTTAGTTAATAATAGAATATTTTCTTTACAATTTATTCATTTTTGTCAGTGCATTTTCAAATTTTAGATGTTGTTTTTGGCATATTAGTTATGTTATTAAGCGTAATTTAGCAAGCAATATACCTGAATTATATTTATTCTAGAATTAAATACCATGTCTAAACAATGTTAGTAATGAGCCATGTTAATAATGAGCAATGTTAATAATGAGCAATGTTAATACACAAAGACCAGACATCATACATATATATCGTACACTGTTTGCTTATTTCTACTTTACATTGAACTTGCTTATGGCATTCTTACACTGATGTAATTTCTGTGTCTGTAGCAAGAGTACAAGAACGAAGGCATCGATGCCACAGAGATCAAGTTTGTGGACAATCGGCCGGTGTTGGACATGTTCCTGTCTAAGCCAATGGGGTTGCTTGCCTTGCTGGACGAGGAGAGTAACTTCCCAAAAGCTACCGACCTCACACTTGTTGGTGAGTCACAGTTACAATGTCCTACTGTGCCGTCATCCCATGCCAGGTGTTTGCCTTGCAAACTACCCCTGCAAGAAGTGCTTGTTTTAGTTGAGTTGAACTAGTTTATTGACTTTGCCAGTCATGACATTCACCCGCGAGAACAGTGCTAATACCCGCCCAAATTTGAATGGGTGCACAATTTCTTGGAATTCCATTATAACTACCCAATCACATGAAGTCTTTGGACGGTTTTTGTTTCAGATATTTTTATCTGCATCCCAAACGTTGCATGTAACATGAACAATGTGTGGTTGTCGCATGCTATTATTTGGCCGGAGTCCGACTGCAATCCTTGTAGGCGATTTCTTTGGCTGACGTTAAAAGAGGACTTTTTGAAAGGGATGTGCCAGGGGTAGAGAAGAGTTGGTGCTGATGTAATCAGCTGCAGCGACCCCTGGCATGTAAGGATATACTATGCTGTAGCATGTACATCCTTACACACCGTACTGTCAAACGTTGATCATATTTGTTAATATTTCCAACTCTTTGAAATGGCAAGGGTCACTAACAAATCTTCTAATGTCATGTAACAGAAACTCACATTATAGGAACATGCGTAATAAATTAAATCTCTTCAAAAGAGGCGTGAAAATAAACTTCAGGAGCATCTATAGTATCCAACTTTGATTGAAATACTGTGTGTTGAATATTTCAGAGAAGTTTGGACAGAACATTACGACTGGCATCTTCAGTCGACCCAAGTCTCAAGGACTTGTGTTCACTGTGCAGCATTATGCTGGCAAGGTATGTTTCTCTCTCACTCTGTCTCTCTGTTCTCTCCGTCTCTCTCCATCTCTCTCCTCTCTCTCTCCTTCTCTATCTGTCTCTCTCCATCTCTCTCCTCTCTCTCTCCGTCTCTCCTCTCCCTCTCCTCTCCCTCTCCCTCTCCCTCTCCCTCTCCCTCTCCCTCTCCCTCTCCCTCTCCCTCTCCCTCTCCCTCTCCCTCTCCCTCTCCCTCTCCCTCTCCCTCTCCTCTCTCCCTCTCCCTCTCCCTCTCCCTCTCCCTCTCCCTCTCCTCTCCTCTCTCCCTTTTCATCACACAAAAATGTATGAATTAAGAATATGTTTAAAAAAATTATATTTTGAATCATGTCTAACTAACAGCAGTGCATACATACAATTGGCAGTGGGGATTTACTGATATAGTTTTCATGTTTGCCATCAGGTGGAGTACAGTGCAGCAGGTCTGCTTGAGAAGAATCGAGACCGTCTCGCCGCTGAAGTGACAACCATGCTACGGTTGTCACAGATCGCTCTAGTGAGGACTTTGTTCTGCTGTGCCATCACGAAGACTGGTTCGTGCTGTTGTCATTTCATTGACAGATTCAGTGGTATCTATAATAGTATATGAAGTCTTGTTGCTCGAGAGTTTGTGGTCCATGTACAGTTCTACACTCACTGGAAATCATTCTATTCAAATACAGTTTTAGCACCGTTCTTTGCTATTGTTTTTGTGAAGATTCGCAATTTACAATAGTGAATGTTTACATCCATTTGCACTTGCAGCAAAACTTAAGACATGCACACACGCATGCACGCACACACACAATCATTCATTCATTTTTTGATAAAGTGAATTACAGAAATGTGATGCATGCGTTCACATGCATGTTTCAGGCAACTTGGCGTCTGCCAGCGATTCCACTGGTGGAAGTTCAAGTGGTTCGTTCTCATCCACGATATCAATCCGCAGTGCCTCAAATGTAAGTAGTTCCGGCCATGCCATCTTTCATAAAAAAAACTTTCTAATAATAATCAATAATTGGGATAGGAATGGGGAGGAGAAAATAGGTGATGTGAGATCAATGACAGAATAAGGAAGACAATAGAAATGAGACCACGTAACTTTCATCTCAAAGATGATTGTAACAACTACAGATGCAAAGTCGAATACTGGTTCTTTTGATCCTTTATTATCTTGCCTCGTGAGAAATTGAGAGTGACATATGATAAGACTGTCTCTCTTGTTTTAGGTTCATTCAAGCGCAACAAGCCAAGCACGTATTCAGCAGACCGTGGCGACCTACTTTCGCTATTCGCTGATGGACTTGCTGTCCAAGATGGTTGCTGGAGTGCCCCACTTTGTTCGGTTAGTAGCTCTTGGCTGTCTAGACAGACATTTTAGATGTCATGATATCAACTGTGTTCACAGGGAGGTGTTTTTGCCACATTGTAGATATATATGCATTTGTCTGCTATGTCACACACAAATGTACATATACACATACACACTCATGCATGCACACATACACTCACACATACATACACACACACTCACACAAACACACACACACACATACATATACATACATACATACATACATACATACATACACATCATGCATGATCATACAACAACATACATACACATGCATGCATGCATGCATCCACACACACACAGACAAACACATATACACATTCACATATACATAACACCTAAACAAACACACTCACATACAAACAGTCATTCACATACACTCACACGCACATACTCACTCACTTACACACATCTACACACACACTTACACACACACACTTACACATATATGCAGACACACATATACAGACACAAACATACACGCTCACACGCACACTCACACACACACATTCATACCCAATCCCACACAACACACACACACACACACACACACACACAAACATACACACACACTCAGAGTTCTAAGCATGTATTTACATGTTCACATTTTCACCACCAGGTGTATCCGGCCTAACACAGAGAACAGCCCCGGATACTTTGACCCGGAGAAGGTGGAGATCCAGCTGAAGTACACCGGAGTACTGGAGACAACGCACATCCGCAGACTGGGATATTCTCACCGGATCCCGTTCTCGGAGTTCATCAGGAGGTGGGCAACTCACATGGATACCCTTGGACAACACATGACATAACCAGGGGGATGGGGGTTGTCATTGTTATGTATGTGTGAAATTATATCACGTGTTGTTGAGTAAACAAACTCATGGAGTCTGTGGTGATTTTGTAATAATACATTGTATTATATATTATGATTAGGTAATTATAGTCAAGCCAGAATATGTATGTATCTGTGTGTGTGTGTGTGTGTGTGTCTGCTGTGTCTGTGTGTGTGCGTGTGTGTGTGCGTGTGTATGTGTGTGTGTGTGTGTGTGTGTGTCTGTGCGTGTGCCTGTGCGTGTGCGTGTGTGTGCGTGTGTGTGGTGTGTGCATGTGCGTGCGCGTATGCGTGTGTGTGTGTGAGCGAGCGAGTGAGTGAGTGAGTGAGTGCACTTAGATTCTTTCTTTCTCAGTCTTCTGTGAGAGTCTACGACTCCTGAATCCTGAAAATAAAAGTACATGGTTTTGAATAATTGCAAGTGTGTAATATTAGCAAACTACTGAACGCAATCCTTTACAGAAGTCTACAATAGAAAGAATATATTGTAAACTATCCTCTGCAGCTCTGAGTGTGTGGTGCTAGTGAGAGAGTGCATTGTCACTAATTTTAATGAAGATTATATGCATCATCTTAAATGTGATTTAATTGTGACAGCAGTGGAAAACACCAAATCGATCAAACAATATAACACAGCTAAACTTTCTTACATTGTACACAACATTTGATATAATAAACAAGAGCAGTTACTTAAACAGGTAATGTTGTGAATTCAGATATGCGATCCTTGGCCTCAGTTTGAGCAAGGAACTGCCAGCAACGAAAGAGACATGTAGACAACTTCTGGAACACATCGGCCTGGAGAACTGGGCTCTCGGCAACACAAAGGTAAGGCACAGCATGGCATGGCACGGCACGGCACAGCATGGCACGGCACGGGGAGAGGGACAGATTCTTTGTCAATTCACTGTGGCACAGGAGTAGCTACAGACAGACTTCTGTAGCAAATTATTGTCAATTACTGTCACCAAATCAGGCCAGTGTGTTTATCATGTGAGTAATGTCATATGACGCTGTTGCAAAGTGGTATATTCTGTCAAGTGTGGGTCTACTCTGTAGAAATCTATAGCCTGTAATCATTGTGTTACTAGTGTAGATAATGGTTTATTTTGTTGTTGATGTCACTATGACAGACTGTTTATTTTGTTAACTGTGTCACTGTGCCTCTGCTCTAAACAGTGTGTTTAATATATCATTTGTGTCATTGTGTCACTACTCTAGACAATGGGTTAATATGTCATTTGTGTCATTACTCTAGACGATGGCATTGATATGTGTCAGTGTTCTAGACAATGTGTTACTGCCACTACAATGTGTTTAATGTGTCATTTGTGTCATTGTGTCACTACTCTAGACAATGTGTTTAATAATGTAAGTTATTTATGTCACTTTATCATTACTCGAGACAATGTGCCTAATATGTCATTTGTGTCACTCTAATCTGTCTCTATATAAAGATGTGTATTCTGTCACTAGTGTCACCAGTGTAGTGACACATAAATTTTGACATGTCGCAGGTGTTCCTCAAATACTACCACGTCGACCAGTTGTGTCAACTGTTTGAGGCGAAGCAGAGATGTGTCATCAGAGCTCAGTCTGTCGTGCGCATGCGACAACAGCGCAAACGCTATCTCCAGTACAAGGACCGTCTCTACAGGAGTGTCCTTGTTGTACAGAAAGGTGGGTAATTGTCTCTACAGCAGCGTCAATGTCATACAGAAAGGTGTAATGAACATCTTAAAATAAACACACAAATATGATTTTGATGAATTGTTTTATTTTAACATATCATACATACTCCCATGGGTATGTGTATGTGCCCACTGTCACATACAGTAAAGCAAAGCAGCAATGAAAAACAAGTGATGTTTGAACTAGGCCAACTTAATGACATTTCTTTTAATCCTTCAGATTACTCATGTAACTGCTCCTGTGTTCTCAAAGGTCATGAGATGTGTCATTTGGACATAATGTCTTTTTTTCTTGAATTACTATTCTCAAGTGACAGCATGAGAACATTAATTTTATAACAATATCCCCGTTGTAAATCAATCTTATGTGAAATTATAGATGGTTAACTTAACCAACCAGAATGGTTCCTGTCTTTAGGAATTGTGATTTTATATGTTTAAACGTTTCAAATTATATTCTTCCCAATAAAACAAATTTTTTTCAAATGCAAAATAATAAAATAGATGCTTTCACTCCTCTATCGCTTTTAATTGTTTCTCAATTTGACTAATAACACCATGTGATACGAGCTGAGATGTCGTTTGTAAGATGCATAGATCTGACAGGAAGTGGGGGGTGTTGCAGTGTTACGTGGGTATCGAGTACGGAAGCAACTGAGGGAAACGAGAGAGAGGGAGGTGGCAGGGCCGCTGTGTTGATGCAGAAGACAGTACGTGGTTTCCTCCAACGTCGCAGTTACCAGATTCGACGGGACGTCATGCTACGCAGTGCCGGTGTCATACAGAGAGGTGAGTGTGGGTGGGCTACATGTTAGGTGGGTGTGGTGGGTGGGCTGTGTTAGGTGGGTGTGGTGGGTTGTGTTAGGTGTGTGTGGGGGTGGGCTGTGTTAGGTGGTGTGGTGGGTTGTGTTAGGTGTGTGTGGTGGGGTGTGGTGGGCTGTGTTAGGTGGGTGTGGTGGGCTGTGTTAGGTGTGTGTGTGGGCTGTGTTAGGTGGCTGTGGTGGGCTGTGTTAATTGTGTGAGTGTTTTTAGGTGTGTCTTGGTGCACTGTGTTAGGTAGTTGGGCTTTGTTAGATGGGTGTGTGTGGGCTGTTGTGGGTGTTGATGGCCTATGTTAGGTTTGTGCTATGTGTTAGTTGGCTGTTAGGTGGGTGGGCTACATTAGTTAGGGGATTGGTGGGCTATATTAGATGGATGTGGGTGGGCTGTGTTATATTAGTGTGTGTGTGGGTTTATTAGGTGGGTGTGGGTGAACTATATTAGGAGGGTACATAAGTGATGCATGTATTATGATCATTATTTCATCATAAATTGATTATGTAAATGGAAACCTCCTTTCCTAGCAACCTCACAGATCCACAACCTCACAGATCCACAACCTCACAGATCCACAACCTCACAGATACCCCAACCTCACAGATCCACAACCTCACAGATCCACAACCTCACAGATCCACAACCTCACAGATCCACAACCTCACAGATCCACAACCTCACAGATCCACAACCTCACAGATACACAACCTCACAGATACACAACCTCACAGATCCACCAATCATAAGTAATAAAAGAAACAAAGTCCACTGTAGATTCAAGAATTTTGTTAACTTGTTTCCGCAACTGCAACTTCAAGAAGTGTGGTTTACCGCTGGCTGTTTCCATAGGCAGAAATATGAACATTACAGGTTTTCACCATTTAATTTCAGAAAACATAGAACCCTAGTTTTGTCCATGCCATTTAGAAAACATTCCATGCTTTCAAGGCCTTGTTTTGAACTAATGGAAACCCAAGCCACTCCAGGGTGCCCATGTTCTCTATGAGTCTTGTGTTCACTGTTAGCTGACAGTTACAGTGAGGATACGTTGTGTTCTGTGCAGGTATGCGAGGCTGGCTGGCGAGGCTACGATTGCGTCGGATGAGGATGGCTCAGGAGGAGGGGAGGACGAAGGCCATCCTCGTCATACAGAGGGGGGTGAGGGCGTGGCATGCCCGCAATGTACGCAAGGAACTTGAGGAGCAGAGAGCTCAGTACGCAGTACAAACAGCCAAGTTTATGAAGCAGGTGGGTGACTGAGTCAGACCTCTCTTGGTTCAGTGATTGGTTGAATTGTGTAAGAAATGTGTGTGTGGGGGCTTCTATCACACCACATTCTTCATAAACACGGAGTTAGTGAGTATATGTGTATATATGTATGTATATATACGACATATGGTAGATTACACCGAGATATTGGTGTCTGGTACATCACCGCTGGGACAACGATAAGCAATTGTTTACTGTGTTTTTTTAAGTCCGTAGAAATGTATGTTCATATGTGTGTAATCACTTGTGTGCATGAACACCTGCGTACTGTGTGTGTGTTTGTGCGTGCGTGTGTGCGTGCGTGCGTGCGTGCGTGCGTGCGTGCGTGCGTGCGTGCGTGCGTGCGTGCGTGCGTGTATGTTGTGTGTGTGTGAGAGAGAGAGTAAAGTATGTGTTTGGGTTTACGAAAGAGAATTTGTGTATGTGGCGGGTGTGTTTATGTTGTGTGTTTGTGGCATGTATGTATATCTCTGTGGTATATGTGTAGACATAAGTGTGTGTTGAGTGGTTTACATTGTTACATTATGTTTTACCCAGACTTTCACCTCTGTGACTGAACAAGTCTGGTCTCTAGTAGTTTGCTATTATTTCTTGAGATTTTTTACCGGAAAACAAATATATTATAAATTCAGTTTAAAAGAGTATGCTCAAACAGATCAACCCACCAGGTACTTACTGAACAATTTAAATGTGCAAAGTATATTTGTGTAAAGATTGATAGGAGTGAAATATAAAAGTAAATGAATTAAAGTGTCATGTTATTCCTTTATTTAGTATATAAAATTAGTTAGTTTCATTCATAACTGATATGTACCGACCGACCGACCGACCGACCGACCGACCGACCGACCGACCGACCGACCGACCGACCGACCGACCGACCGACCGACCGACCGACCGACCGACCGACCGACCGACCGACCGACCGACCGACCGACCGACCGACCGACCGACCGACCGACCGACCGACCAACACATAATTACTTACATATTGATACACCACCATTTGTCATCAGCCATGGTGACATATTTTGACATGAAGAGCTGACCATGTGACATGTCTTAGGTAAGGATGTCAGCAGCCAAGGTGCTTCTGTTGACGTCCAAGCACCAACCGCGCCCGAAAGCTGTCACCAAGCCCAACCCCGTGCCCAACTCAGAGAACTTCATATTCTGGCCGGGCAATGACACTCAGGCCAATGGGGGGGTGACAACTCCAGTCACTGACCACTCCAGCAGATGGACTGACCAGCCACCTAGGGTCAAATCCCCAGTCATTGTCCACCAGCAAACTGGGAGGGTGGACTGTCGTGACAAGAGGACCAGGGTTGCTCTCAGCGACGACCGACTTGAACATATGAAGAAGGCTCATGACGTAAAGACGCCCTGGACAGAGAAGGATGCTGTGTACTATGACTCGGTGAGTACCGTCTGTATGTTATGACTCTGTGAGGATTATGTGGTTGTTATGACTCAGTGAGTATCGTACGTTTTGTTATGACTCTGTGAGGATTATGAGGTTGTTATGACTCGGTGAGTATCATCTGTTTGTTACGACTCTGTGAGGATTATGAGGTTGTTATGACACGGTGAGTATCATCTGTTTGTTACAACTCTGTGAGCATTATGAGGTTGTTATAACTCGGTGAATATCGTCTGTTTGTTATGACTCTGTGAGCATTATGAGGTTATTATGACTCAGTGAGTATCGTCTGTTTGTTATGACTCTGTGAGAATTATGAGGTTGTTATGACTTGGTGAGTGATAATCGTCTGTTTGTTATGACTCTGTGAGGATTATGAGGTTGTTATGACTCAGTGAGTATCGTATGTTTTGTTATGACTCTGTGAGTATCATGTGTTTGTTATGACTCGGTAAATCTATGACTCCAGCATCATTAGTTTTCTCAAACTGTATCAGTATAATCTCTTTGCTGTGACAGTAAAATATAGAGAGGTAAAAGGTAAGTTATTTGCATACTGCAGTACGCAATCCTTAGGATTGCTCAAAGCGGTTTACACTTTACTCCCTGACAGACCTGTTCAAATGACCACCATCTCCGGTTCTCTGTTCAGTTGAATATCATCTAGTACCATCTGCCTATTCTGGCTCAGTGATGTCAGGTTGTGGAATGGTTGCTGATACCATCACACTGCTATGACTCAATCAATCAGTTTTGTTAACGTGTACAATTACAATTGTGTACTTAAAGAAAAAACAAGTCTAAAGAATAATTAATCTTATCATTCTGCACACCGTGAGATTTCACGTTTGTTTGTTTCTTGTTCCTGAAAATATTTAATAGTGGATTGAACTTTCAGACCCTTTCAGTGTCTGATATTTCAGTTTCTTCTAGTGGCAACCTGCTATGTATAATGAACGTGTAACATTATGTCCTCTACAGATAGCACAAGACAGCAGTCATGAGAAATGCTTATGGACTGAAGCAAAGAGGTGAGTAGAGTCTGCATATACTCACTCAGTCACTCAGTCGCTAACTCCACTCATGCAAGCACGCATGGATGCACATACATGCACACACATACACACACACATGCAACACACATGCAACACAACACACAACACACACACATCTACACAACACACACACACACACCGCACCACACACACACACACACACACACACACACACACACACACACACACACACACACACACACACACACACACACACACACACACACACACAACCCACACACACACACACACACACACACACACACACACACACACACACACACACACACACACACACACACACACACAACACACACCCACACACACAACACACACGCACACACACACACACACACACACACACACACACACACACACACACACACACACACACACACACACACAACATATATATACACACACACTTTTGTGTCATGTATGCATTTAAATTATTTGTTGATGAAGTATACTTGATGTGTTTTGGGTTTGCTGTCTTCATAACAAGATACAAAACAATGACACCTGATCCAAAGAACAAACCTATGATAAGATGCTGTATTTTTATCTTTCAGCAAAGCAAACAACGTCAATTCAGAGAAACAGACGCTGTGCAACAAATTCCTCACAAACTCGTGAGTAACAAACTATTGCTGTCACAGTATACTTTAATTACTTACATGTCATTTTGTTGAATGCTTTTTTGTTTTATACACTTATAGTCATGTATACACATGCTTGCATGTTTGCACACACACACACACACACACACACACACATCACACACACACACACACACACACACACACACACACACACACACACACACACACACACACACACATCACACACACACACACAACACACACACACCACACACACACACACACACACACACACACACACACACACTCACACACACACACACACACACACACACACACACACACCACACACACACACACACACACACACACACACACACACACACACACACACACACACACACACACACACACTCGCACCACACGCACGACAGCACACACACACACACACACACACACACACACTCACACACACACTCACTCACACACACACACACACCACACACACACACACACACTCACACCACGTACCACCACGCACGCACACACCACACACACACACACCACTCACTCACACACACACACACACACACACACACACACACACACACACACACACACACACACACGCACATAATTTGGTTTGATCATGTGTCATGAACTTTGAGAACACGTGTAAGTGTCTGACCAGTAGTTTTCTGTAATTTTACAGAACAAATGACCAACATAATAAATACCACCCATGTTCCTTTGCATGACGTTGCACAGCAACTATTACTGAAATGCAATAATCTGGCTGATTCCTGAAAATGTTGACTAGTTGTGTAAATAAAGTCCAAGATACCTCTCTGAATCTCCTGTGGAGCTTTTGGTGTCTTTTTGACACCTTCGTCAGTGTTGGGCTGCTGGTTACAAGGTCATCATGAGGCAATCGAAATCAGAAAGAGTCGGTCAGCGATCAGTTGAGATTCTGGGTACAACCTTCGCGACAATTGTCACGGAAATGCTGTCATGTGATGACCAACAACAAAGTCACATGATGACCGAGTACCAGCAGTCCAACGTTGACGAAGGTATCGAGAAGAAAACGAAAACTCCATAGGAGAACACGTTGTATTCAGGGAGGTAATCTGATAGCAACATTCATGCTGATTGACTTGTTGTCATATCACCGTTATCTAATATGTCTAATATGTCCTTTGAGCAGAGCGTCCAGCAATGGGGACACGAAGGAAGGAGGAGGCATTTGGGATGCCCCTCTCCAGGTGGCAAAAGAGAAGGCCATCTATGACCTGTAAGTGCACCTGTACTGACCAGTTATGATTACAACAACATGCTGGAGTTGACCGGTGAATCAGAAAGTTAATTAAACGACCTCCAATGTTTAACTGAACAGAAATACGAAGAAGGGAAAGTAGACGTTTGAAGAATGGGTCTTTTTGGACACTGCAATAACGGGCATAGTTAATTAATGTTATGATGTACGTACTTTTCCAACAAAGCATGGATTTTGCAATTAGTTTAGTTCAACTCTGGTTTAGCCACAAATTTTCCAAGTCAATCAGGGTAACTGTTAGACCTTGTGCTATGGTTCATAAGAAATGTATGGGTCAAAGATATCAAACAAAATAGTGACATACATACATACATACAACCTGTCCGTGCTCTGCATGTGTTATGACTGCAGATTTACAATAAAACATCATGTGTGAAAATTACCATTTATAAGTTTAACATTAGTATAAACTTGATGTATACTAGTCTCACTAGTGAATCTCACCCACATCTGGTATGTGTGTTGAACATGTGCTCCTGTAAAAGACAACATATCCAGAGAAATTGCATCGAATACAGTTGCCAAAGTTGCAGCAAGGAAACAATTGCTATAGTAAATTTATGGACAGGACCGTGTGATTCATCAATGTTGTGATGTCTGTATGGTTCTGATGCCTAGGAGTCAACAGGAGAGAGAACTTGAACTGCAGCGGGAACTGGCCGAAGTTGACGAGATGTTTCGCAGTGTCCTGGCTGCGTCTGTCGCCTCAAAGTTCCTTGGCAGGTTTGTGTGTTTTGAATGGACGCCGAGAACTCCTGCTTGCTTAGTTACGCCTAAACAGCAAGCATTGGTTGGCTCGAGAATGATCTTGACCAAAACTAATAACTCGTCCGAGAGACTGTTTCACTAAGATAAAAAGCTCTTAAGAAATATCCATCATTAAACAAAATCCATTGTTAAAATAAATGAACTTTTTTAAAGGGATACTCCAATCAGTGAAAGATTCACACCATTTACTTACATCTGTATAATATATTGGTTGTGCATAGTAATTGTGCACCAAGATCGTTAATAAACAATTAACTATAGTGTAATTGTACCAGAAACACTCCATGTTGGATTCAGGGCGCTGCCATTTTGAAATGTATGCGCCAGCGACGTAAACCGCTTACATCACTGGTGCATGCACGTTCGAACATCCTATGTCTGTCCAATGGTAATTGAAATGTCTAGTACGTTGCGGATTGCTTACGTCATAATCACAATTATTAGCAAAGATTCCACCAATCCTTGCCTTTTTCAATAATGCGCCAGTGACGTAAATGATTAGCTTACGTCACTGATGGCAGCACCATGAATCTAAGATAGCATGTTTTTGATACCATTAAACTATAACTAATTGTTTATTAACGATCTTTGTGCACAGTTACTTGGCACAACCAATATAGTATACATATGTAAGTTAATGCTGTCAACCTCTCACTGACTGGAGTATCCCTTTAAGCGCCATATTATCGAGGACACTATTTCCTTGACACACCACTGACAGTGTCCTGCTGGTGGGTGATGGCGTCGACATTTTTCAGGTATTCAAGATCATTGTTGACGATCAAAATTGATTTTAAAGTGTAAAATCAGGTTTAAATGCTCTTAACAATGTTAGTGAAACAGTCCCCTGATCTTTAATAACACGTTCTTGGAATCAGAACGTGACACGCACAGTGTATTGTGGTGTGGCAATATAGTGCTGCTGAAATTAACAAGTAGTGCTATTTAGCTAGTGACTAGTAGCGGGAATGGTGGTATTTTGAAACGATGATTGATTATAAGCCAGTCTGTGGTCAGTGTCATTATGTATGTCCACTCTTGGGCCAGCCATGGCTGGGTCTAGGGGATGTTACAAGTCACGCCACATTTGCATGTTTTGCATGCTAATTCCTGCCCAACTGTTACATCGGTTAAGTGGAATAATTGGACGAACCACGGTATTAATTTTGACTCTGCCTGATTAAAATAAAATAAAATTAATGACAGCATATTTTTCACATTATTTATTAGTGATAAAAATTGAAACCACTATATAAATTTTCAAAATCGAAATTTCGTACAATTAATGACAGAACCTTTTGCATGTTAAATTGAAGTAGCAACTTTGTTATATTATCTGTGATTGTGCAGCATTGGTAGTGATTACGTACGACTAACCGCTTCATTTGCTTACGCTGTTTCTAACTCACAGTCACGCTACTGCCAATGTTACCATGGAAACTGGTGCACCAGCAGCGCCACCTAGTGGCTTGCACAAGACCATGAGCGAGCACAGCCTGGCCTGGGATGCTGTTCTTGAGCAGGCCAAGATGACAGCCCTCGCACCAGGCACTAAAGCACTGTTAGTAGCTATCACTGTGTGTGTGTGTGGTGCATCTTGTCTTGAATTGTCACGCTCTGGGATGCTATAGTCACACCCATAAACAGTTGAAATAATGTATCATTTAATGAAATTTTCTTGTCATTAGACTTGATTAGAGTGGTTATTATGGGTTCGAAATCAAACTTTGTATTAATTTGGATCATTCTAAGTGCATCCCTTCCCAGGATGCACTTGCCTCTTTCTGGGATGTTTCACGTCCTTGCATCACTGACCTTTGTGCTACCAATTGGTGTTGTGATTCAGATAATGAAACAGTAGTAATCTATAGATGCTTGCTTACACATTTTCGATCTGCTTTGCTTTACTAGAGGGTTTTTATCCTGAGAGAATATTTAAAAAAACACCAAAAGATGGCAACTGATGTACGTGGTTTCATCGTCCGTTCATGTGAATAACATAACAGAGGACAATTTGATCTTAATGATATATCAGTCCATTGAGTATTCAGTCTACTACTAAAAGGAATACCTGACTTAGTGAGTGAGCTAGCTGTTAATGGCCAACAAAATATCCCTATGTCTTGCAAAACTTTGGTGTGATGCCATGTTTCTGGCTAATTAAGTCATAGTTATGTCATCAACTGTTTGTGGGCGGAGCTAGTGTAGCTCGGATTTTAACTGTTTGTTTGTGCTTGAGGTGCTTTCGTAGATCACTAGACTTATCCATGTGCGTCTTGTTTACATAGGGCTCTTGAGAGATAATCTGCAATGTCTTGTTAGTTTACTAATGCGTGCATACGATCAGAAGAGCTTCACGTAACTTCGCTTGTTGATTTTCCATTCTGTTCCTGCATAGTAACACCAGTGATACATATGTTAACACCTGCTAACACGTTTCAGTTTTGTCCATACCATTATATACTTTGAGTTGTTTGTTAGATTTGTAAGTTGACAAAGTATTCAGTCGGTGTGCATGGTTGCTTTGAATCGACCACAGTTTTCTAAACTCTCTTGCAGGTTGTGTGAAGCAGAGTCAGCATCACTTGCTTCCTATCACCACTCAGCCACCAATTCGTACTTCCAGCTTGAACCTTATGAAACAGAGTCAGCCTGTGATTCCTACTGCATTTCATCCACCGATTCACAAAACATTGATAACCTAGAATCAGATACATCATTCTACGAAATCCCCGGTGCTTGGACCAATGAAAGTTTCTCGGCATTAATAATGCGAACAACACAGAATATAGATATGAACACATACAATTCTGCAATCTCTACTCTTGGTCAAAGTTCGCCTGATATTTCTGAATTTTACGACACTCCATTGACTCAAGCAATGAACACCACAAACGACTACTACAATCTACAAAGATGGCTAATCCCAGACAAGCACATTCGTATTTCCAATACAAATCCTCCCAGAATAATACCGAGAAAAAATTCGAGCGCAAAACTATCGATGAATCGAGTGACACATGGCTCCCCCTGGGTGTGTTACTATCCACCGACCCCGCCCATCCACCACAATGACCCCGTTTACCAAACAATCATCATTCCCGCACCGCCCACCTCCCCCGCACCGTCTCCCCCGGGTAAAAATCGGAAGAGAGTTCACTTCTCGGGAACGGATGAGATTTTCATAGCGCAGTCAGAGCTGGGAAGCGATGTAACTGAAACACCGAAGTTAGTAGTTTCGTCTGCTGCCTGTCGTCTCGTTCAGCTGTGTTCTGTTGTATTATTCTTTTGTTTCATTCTTAGGCAAGATTCCTGTTTGACTTTCTGTGTAGTGAATAGTCTGTCCATTTTTGTTGGTTTGGGATAGTTGTGGTTTTCTAGTGTTTCCGCGTGTTGTGTCCGAATCAATATATTGCTGTTGTAATATGTTGTCTGATGTCCTCGGAGTGGTTGACTACTTGTGATAATATCTATCCGTTGTACCGGTAAATAAATGGAATGGCCCAATACGTGTAACGTTTGATTAATATATCCCATATGTAACATTCGATTAATATATCCCGTAGTAACAGTTGCTGTTGTTCATATGTTGTTGTTTTCTTTGTGATTTATTTTTCTCATATGGAAACGGTGTTGTTGTTTTATCAATTCCATCCATCAAAGATTTGAACACTTGAGTTATATTCTGTTGGGTAGTTTTGCAATGAACGACATCGTTGCTTTATCCATTGCTATGTGTTGTTGTTTAAGACGTTAAATCAGTGGTGTTTTCATTCTTTTGCATTAACAGCCGTGCTTGCGAAAATTATATTCATATCTAATGTACACTGCATCAATTTTATAGTGTTGTTGCTCAGTTAAACACAATTGCTCGCTTTGTGAACATCCTTCATGACATAAAATTATAATGACATAAAATTGTGAAATGCAAATGATAGGCATGATAGGGAGATACCCACACACACGCATGCACACACATGCATGCATGAGGCCTGACAACTCATTTGGTGATTGCTGGTTTAGTTGCAAGCACATCACACAATGGCGCTCACGTTTTCTACTCTGTCACTGCAGACACTGTCAACCAGTCGAGCCAGTGTCAGAGCTGTGACCGACTCTAACACATGATAGGTCAACCATGCGTTCAAACATATATCCAATAGCTTTTCTTGTCAGAAATACACAACAGGAATGTGTGTTGATGTATATTATATAAATTTTTATATATAATATATATGTGTTGTGTATATATATGCATATATATTTATATAAAAATGTATAGTATATACATGTATATATATATATATATATATATATATACATATATTAATATATATGTATAATATAAAAATGACTTGTCAGAAACGTTTCAAGTATACAACTTTTAAACCTGCAAGAAATGTACCAGCAGAGAGCAAATTATATCGTGTGGTTATAAATATAGGGCAAATTTCAGCCTTCTGTGTAAGCAGCCTGACAGTGACACCTTCTTACAACACCCAGCTGTAATCATTGAACAAACAACAAAGTCTTCTATTATTAGAGCGAACACATTGCTGTATACATACCACAAGTGAACAATTTCCATGAAGTCATGGGAATTCTATTTTCTC
Source organism: Ridgeia piscesae (assembly GCA_025642075.2). Taxonomy (NCBI): domain Eukaryota; kingdom Metazoa; phylum Annelida; class Polychaeta; order Sabellida; family Siboglinidae; genus Ridgeia; species Ridgeia piscesae. Next base: position 247,748 of record JAODUO010000105.1, on the reverse strand, counting down.
ACTTATTCACACTAAACAAGGTTCACAGTTATCCGTCTAGATGACCAACTCTATCACGTCGTATAACTGACCGTGTGACTGACAAACAATGCATTCATTGTCAATACAACATTGGTTTATGTCGACATTGCATAAATTATGTTAACATGTCATCGGAAAATAAATCTAGTCATTCACTTATGATGATGACAACCTCCATCACTGTTGTGATGTCATCATCGTGTTGACCTTGGGAGTCTGACTTGGAGGTCATGTTGCAGCGAGGACTCAGATGACGACGAATCAGGGGACGAGAAGACGGGTAAGAGAAGCAGCGTCATGAGTGAGACACCTGCTCCCAAACTGGTGAATGGACAGAAGGGGGAAGAAGAGGGAGAGGGAAAGAGGGAGCCGAGACAAGAATTGTATAAAAAGGTACGGATGATTATGTGAATGACAAAAGTGGATCTTTTACACAGTTGAAAACGTGATGTTATTATTTATTTAGTCAATTTATTTTCTAATTTATTTGTTTTATCTTATTTATAATATAAAAAATTTAGTAAAAAAAAAATTTTTAAAACTGTAAAGTAAAAATTATATTGCAGGCTCATGTGTGGTCAGATGAACTGTCACTGTGTCTGTTGTTACAGAGGACAACATCTCACTGTGACACCAATCACGCAGACCACAACAACATCACTACTAGTCAGTCAGATCACTGTGATGACTCCACGGCACCTGTGAACTTGTGAGTGACTCAGTCAGTAGCGATTTTATTAGTTGTGCACATCACGCACGAATGCTCGCATGCACACACTCACACATACAGACCTAACACACACACACGCACACATGCATGCATGCACACACACATACAGACCAACACACACACTCAGACCACACACACACGCACACATGCATGCATGCATGTACACACACATGCAAACCAACACACACACACACAGTCACACACACACTCAGACCACACACGCACACACGCATGCACGCATGCACGCATGCATGCACGCAACGACAGACAGACAGACAGACAGACAGACAGACAGACACACATACACACATACATATATATATATATATACATATATATATATACATGTACATAAGACACACATCACACAAGTAATATACATCACACACGTACACGCACACACACACACACACACACAATACACACATAACACACACAATGCACAAATGCACATGCAGAACACACACACATACATGCACACAGATAACACACACAACAACACACAAGTACAAACACATATATCAAAAACAAACACATTTCCTCTAATGACCTGTAAAATTTCATAGTTTTGATGATACATCTGATTATCTACATTCCAGTGCGTGCGACACAAACAAAGCCTGACAGCACCCCTCACCCTACAGATGGCGCTGTTAACTTTCGGTCTCTCCTGCGCAAGACGAACTATGACCCAAAAAACACACTGAGGCGACTGACGTCATCGACTGAATCTGTGAATCAGGTTGACTTCCGTAATGTGCTAAAACGGAAGTCGCCAGACGCTCCGAGAGACAGCAAGACGACAGTTCAATATGTCAGCTAGCTCTCAAACACAATCTCTTTTTCACAGTTTGAACTTTCATTCTGCAGCAGTCTACATATATGCTGCAGATAAACTGCAACTTCTCCATCAGTATGCTCCCAAGTTCGTTTTCCTAACTGCCATTATAGATACTGCATCAGCCATTTACTGTCTCGTCCATTTCTTGTTTATCATGTTTCTGGTTTTTGTCTGTGAAAAAATATTGTTTGTCAACATGAAAATGGTTACATTATTATAGGGTTTCGTTGAGTGTGATAGTAATAAGTACTAAATATGTATAAAGTTGTTAGGCTGTTGATGAGAATCGTTTCTGATTTACTTGTTCATAGAAACCAATGATGCTACTATATCGTTTGTAGAAGCTATACTGCCAGGAATTGTGTTGGGCTAATGTTATTGTGTATATTGTTGAATTTTTAATATATAAGGATATATTATGTAAATATAAGTATCTTATGAGAATGATATTATACCATGTAATGTGTATATATTTTAGCATCTTCTAAAAAATTATGTGTACACTGTACACCATAATTATGGTAGGGTTGCGGATGTTGTGTTATAATGCAATTACATCAATTACATTATTTTAAACTGGTGTAAAGAATGAATGACGAACAACTCTGATTCCCCATTCCGTAAAGGTACACTCATACATGTGCTTGCAAAACCCTGAACTCATGTTAAGATCTGTTTTCTGCATGTTAACGTTATAAAGTAAAACGTTGGTTTTGCAAAGTTTTACGTAATTTACATAATTATATATATATATTGCCATACATGCCACACCAATAATAACACACGCAGTCACGCCCACAAATGGGCTGATGTCATTGTAGACTGTGTCTTATTATTGTTGTAATGCAAATAAACTTTATCATCATAATCAATATTTACTTGTCGTGTGAGGAATAAGTTAATGCCAATTGGATTATTATTATAAATGAGAGTGATGCAATATGTATAGATTAGAAAGATCACACGGAATCAAAGTCAATCACTGGACATTAAAAATGGATAATCCTCTTCTAGTACTATCTTACCATACTACTGAGTGAAAATGAAAGGAGATTTTAAGAAGCTGGTGATCTCGAGGTGGCAAGCAACAATCACTCGACTCATTTAGAATTCACCCCCACTCAATGTCTGCCTAAAGGAATAAATCTATGCTAATGAATCTATTGACCTATATATTGCATGGTGGCCAGAAATAAAGTCTCGGGAATAAACTCACAGTTTTGCCTAGGAAAAGTAGAATAGGATGATCTAGGCTGCTCAAGAGGATTAGATAAGAGATTTAGAAGGATTAGCAGAGAGGATGCTGTGAAAGAGAGATATATGAGTGGAGATGGTTGATGGCAAGAACATTACAAAGATAATGAGGAACAATAAAAACTCCAGCTTCAGGAAGAATGCCCCAAACAAAAACGCATAGTTGAAACTCAGTTGAAACTCAACTGAGTTTCAGTTGAAGCTCGACTGATTCGGTAGGAATAGTTTAATTTCAACTGTTGAAATATGCTTTCAACTCCTGTTCAACTCGCGTTCAACAGTTGAATGCAAGTTGAACACGAAGATGAAGTTGAATGCGAGTTGAAAGCAGGGATTTAGATTTTACAAGCAGTTGAACGCAAGTTGAAAGCGGGGATTTAGACATTAACAGAAGTTGAATGCGAGTTGAAAGCTCTGTCATTTTTGAAAAAATTTCCCAGTTGAACGCAAGTTGAAAACTGGGACTGTAATTTGAGTCCCTGGCCTGTCCCTGCAGATTTATGCCTTGCTGAGGTCACTTAAGCCAGAAAGTTTTAGCCCACACATTTAACCTCTGAAACCCAACCTTTGCACATGTGCCCAAGTGACTTTATCTCTGTATATAGATTGGCCTACTGGCTTTAAGAGGGAAATTTGAAAACAGCACCATTTTGTGAGGTAGAGTGCCAGTGAGAAGTACGTAGCACAGTCATGTAGACTGGTCACTGGCAACATTGAAAAGATTGGAGCTAAAAGTATCACATAAATGGACCTTGGCAACTGGTTAGCTGGTGGCACATCAGCATTGGAAGCAAAATGGAAGCCCCTGAATGTGAGTTGGTATAACATTTTCAGCATTGAATATCAACTAATATAACAAAATATGCAGTTGTTACCCTATGCATGCTAGTGCATTTGTAACTCATTCACATTATAGTTGATCCATGTTAATCCAGATACCAGTAATGAAAGTAAATTATAAACATAAATACCTTTAATGAATGATTCATAATATCTTATCCAGAACAATATTAATGCAGACATATTCACTGGCCACCAGAGTAATTAGATTAACTATTGCGCATGCACGTGAGTGTGCGCATATGCATTTGCTTGCATGTGCGTGCATGCATGCACATGTACATTTGCTGGCATGTACATGTGTGTGCTTGCGTATGTGTGTATATGCTCACACACGTGTGTATATGTTGACATTATATGTAATGTTAAACATATACTTGGCACAGCAATCTGTAAGGTTTTTCAAAACAGCAACACTGGGAGAAAACATAGAAGTCATTAGTATATATCAAGTGGGTGATTAATGCGCGCGCATGCATGCATGCACGCGTATGCACGCACGCACGCACACACACACACACACACACACACACACACACACACACACACACACACACACACACACGCATGCCTATGTTCCTACAGACGATACGTGCTTCACCATTCGACACAGTTCAGCAAGAGTTGAAAATCAACTGAGATTCAACAGTTGAATGCGAGTTGAACGCGGGTTGAACGCGAGTTGAAACTTAACTGAGATTCAACAGTTGAACGCGAGCTCATTTGCATGTGAAATTTTCAACTCGCGTTCAACCCGCGTTCTACTCCCATATTTGCATATAGTTGAAGCTCAACTGAACTTCAACAGTTGAACGCGAGCTCATTTGCATGTGAAATTTTCAACTCGCGTTCAACCCGCGTTCAACTCGCATATTTGCATATAGTTGAAGCTCAACTGAACTTCAACAGTTGAACGCGAGCTCATTTGCATGTGAAATTTTCAACTCGCGTTCAACCCGCGTTCTACTCCCATATTTGCATATAGTTGAAGCTCAACTGAGCTTCAACAGTTGAACGCGAGCTCATTTGCATGTGAATTATTCAACTCCTCCATAGTTGAAGCTCAACTGAACTTCAGTTGAATTTGGGTTGAACTTCACTGGTTGAAAGTTCTATCTTTTTTTGTTTGAGGCTAGCTTCACCCCTGATACCCGTGGAAGGAACATAAGAACACAGGAACAACATCAAATCGTTTCATTATAACAGTCTTATCTGTCATTTTACACAAAATTTGCTGATAGTAATTTGTATATTGCCAACATGTATTTTCCAACATGACATCCCTTAATTTCTGCTAGAATAAGACAGTGATTTATCCTAACTTCACCAATCAAAGTGACACCTATATGCAGAAAACACTGACTGACATTTGTCATATTAATTTCACGGCTCTGATGCTGTGCTGCACAAAACACGTCACAAGTTCACACACAATTTCAGACAATCTGCATAGTGCTATTACTAATTATTGGAAACTCCAAGAGTAATAGTGAACAAATCCCTAATATAGTGTTACATATGTTGTTAGAATATATAGATGAAATAACTTGTGAACATATTTACACGAACAATTGTTGTTCGAAGAAGAAAACAAAGAAACTAAACTAGGGCTGCTTATATGACCCAAAAGCACAACCGGTCATGCAGATGTGTCGTGTTGCTGAGTTGCTTAGGTATTTAAAGCGAGGGTGCCGGTGTGGTGGTCCCAGATTCGACCAGTCCAGGATTCGTACGAATCTGGGACCGCGACGGTAGCATTCCCAGATTCGTACCGAGTCAGGATTCGCCTTTGTTACTAACGTAGTTTCCGTTAGTAATACATCAAGTACTGAAATAATATTCACGCACATCTTAAATAAAAATGGATTCACTTATGTGATCATTTTCATTCATTCGAACGTGTTGTGTTATTTAGTCGAATCTCGGTCCGGGCATGACATATACCGTTGCCACTATTTGCGTCAGAACAGATAAAAGCGATCATTGCGCATGCGCGCGCATGCGCGATATGCGTTTAGACGAATCCTGGACTGGTCGAATCTGGGACCACTACACCGGCTCCTAGGTTTATTTTTTTATTTAATGTTACATTTTTATTACTACAACATGTATGTTGAAAGTTTACCACGTGCCATTTTATGTTTAGTTATGTCATTAAAGCTCGGACCAATGTTTGCAATTTGAAAGATTCCGCCTGCAACACGTTCACGTGGTAAACAAAACGTCCAGTTTCAAAACATAATTGATCGGCTATAATGCCTAGGTGAACAGAGTTAACCGCAATACCCTTTGATGTTTAACTTTCCCACGTTCTAGACAGCAGACTACAAATCACTGCTCGGCCAATTTGGGGCAGAAGAGCAGACACCCTCCCTTTAAAGTGCATCCTTATTGGACAGGAGACTTCCTCCCTGTATCCCTGTCAGGAGATGGGGCCGTGTCCCTGTCCGCGGTCAGCAAGGGAACAGTGTCATTATACTGCGCTGGAGGTTCTCTGTGACCGTATCCACTCGGATCACTGTCACCTGACCCGGGATCCGTTCTAGTTGGAGTCTTATCATCATCCCTGGTCGTGTCATCTTCCCCAGGACTCGATTCAGTTGGAGTCACATAGTCGCTAACTCCCACCTGGATGTGCCTGGCTGTCACCGCATCAGTGTCCTCTGACGTCACCACGGGTGGCTTCCTGCCTCCTTCTTGTGTGTCTCTTGACTCTCTTCCCGAGCGAGTTCTCGATGCAGCAGTGTTGCGCCGACGCAGGCCACTAGAGGTCGCCGTGGTCGTCCGTGGCACGTCACCCGTTGTTTTTTTGTTATACGTTACCTTTAGCTTCTTCGGGGTGCTGCTTTGGTCTACATCCACCGGTTCACTCGCAGTGCTGATCCGGAAGAGTATGCTTGTCCCACTCACCACCCCGAACACCTGGGAATAGGAGAACAGTGAGTGGGTGACTGAGTTGGTGGGTGGGGGATGGGTGGGTGAGTGAGTGAGTGAGTGAGTGTGAGTGTGAGTGGGTGGGTGGGTGGGTGGGTGGGTGGGTGTTAGTGCAGAAAGAGAGATGGAGGGTGAGACAGAGAGAGTGCGGGAGGGAGGGAGGCAGGGAGAGAGGGAAGGAGGGAGAAAAAGAGAGACCACATGGTCACCCGGGTTTGAATTACTATAATAAACACAACAATAATAAACTGCTGTCAGGCTGTCAATCCATTCAAGTGACAAAATACACTGATGCAATATGCACACGCACTCGCGTTCGACACACTCACACATGATCATCTACACACATGTATACATGTACATGTACACACGTACACGTGACTGAGTACGCGAACTCACACGTGGCTGTGTACACACACTCGTACGTGACCATGTATATGCACTCATACATGACCGGGTACATGCACTCACACGTGACCGTGTACATGCACTCACACGTGACCGGATACATGCACTCACACGTGACCGTGTACATGCACTCACACGTGACCGTATATATGCACTCACACGTGACCGGGTACAGGCACTCAAACGCACCTGCACGGCGGTGATGAGGACACAGAACACTCTCAGCACGATCCACCGAGTTCTCAAAATGTTCTCCATCTTCGGCCGACAACCAACCTGAAACAAGTCACGTGTCACGGATGACGTCACACGAGTGGCTTAACGATGTATATCCTACCTCTGGTTTTATTCGCACGGCGTGACGACAACATTGGGTAGTTATTAGAAACTCTGTTTACAATATGCCTGTGCTGTAACTGTTAACCTTTTTGACAATGACGCGGAGGCCAGTGATTAGTTCTTCAACGTTTGGTAGCTACGTTTCCCGTATATCGGCTCATGCGTGACTTACTTTGTACGGTATGAAGTCAGTTGCGCCATCAGACGGGATAGCTTCGTAACAAGACACGTCAAGTCGTGTTATATCTAAGTCGTCCGGACCGTTAAAGCCACAACAGTGCAACTGCAACACGACACATGCTTGGACAACAGTGACAACATCGGAACATCGTCATACAAGCATGTCTAAATGTTCAAGATTGTCAAATACTCTTCTCTTGT